>CM052720.1:45143994-45176593 GCA_028551405.1 Uromys caudimaculatus | reverse complement strand
CCCTCAGTGCTCCCTCTATCCTCTTTTCGCCCTCAGTGCTCCCCCTGCCCTCCTCCTCCCTCAGTGCTCCCCTTGCCCTCCTCTCCCTCAGTGCTCCACCTGCCCTCATCTCTGAAGTTCACCTTTTACCCATGTCCCCTGACCCCACCCAGCTCCCCCACCCTTTACCTTGTGTGATGCCCTCTCACCTCTGTCTTTCCCAGGGCGAGGATGGCTTTCCTGGGTTCAAAGGTGACATAGGCGTGAAAGGAGACAGAGTGAGTAGACGGCTGTCCCCACCCGATTCCCCATCTCCTGTCCTACATTTTGAGCCATCCTGTGTGGCCTTGAAATGGACGCTTTCCCTCCATTGTCCTGCCCCCTTCAGAGCTGGGTCCCAGGGAGATGGCAGCCACAGCTGTCACTTTCTCTGCACGTCTCTGCTGTCCTGCAGTGTCTTCTCAGACACCTGCCAGTCCCAGCCGCCTCGCTGGTGCCTACCTCTCTACTGAGGGCCTCGACCTGTCTCTGTCCCCAGCACTCACCACCCCACTTTCTTCTCAGGGCGAGGTTGGCGTCCCTGGTTCCAGGGGAGAAGATGGCCCTGAAGGACCAAAAGGACGCACTGGACCTACAGGAGACCCCGGGCCCACTGGGCTCATGGGCGAGAAGGTGATGATGGGGAAGAAGCAGATGGGGCGGCAGAGTGCCTTGTCACTGGGGCAGGTTGGACCCTGGGTGCCGACTGGAAGTTGGTGGCTCGATGAGGATAGCTGTGAACTAACTGTGGCTCTCCATGCACGGTGTCTGCTGGGTGCCAGCGGCTTGAGGTGGTGCATAGGACGTCAAGAAAAATGACTGATATGGCAGGCACGGGGAGGACACGGGGTGGGGGTGGGGATGTATGAGCTGGCGGGTGAGAATGTGGGGAGGGGGAAGGGAGGGCGTGGCCCTGTCCTGTCAGTTCTACAGGTAGCCCCATGACAGTCAGCTTTCCTAGATGAAGCTTTTTGCAGCTGGGGGGGGGGGCATTAGGATGGCTATGAACCCCAATGAAGGGCAGAGCCCGGCTATGAGCTACAGAACCTCTATTTCCTGCAACCGCACTGTGTCCTCTGGGCAAGGCAGTGCCTGGAGCACTGGCAGGAAAGGATCTCAGGGAGGAGCTGGGCTGGTGCTCCCCCTCAGGGAGGGGAGAGGCCTGTGAGAGAGGTCTGGCTGGGTAGTACAGTGGTGGGTGCTGGGGTGGGGTGGACCTGGAGATGGGGCAGCAGTGGCTGAGGAGACAGGAGCTGAGGTGCAGCTTGGGGAACTCTTGGGACACTGAAGAAGCCGGAGGGGCTTCTGGGGGGAGTGTTGCTGCTAGGTGTCTGTGGCTCCTGTCTTTCCTGATTGCATTCTGTCCTTCCACAGGGCAAGCTAGGTGTTCCTGGTCTGCCTGGCTACCCCGGACGCCAGGGTCCCAAGGTGCTGAGATGCTTTTCTGTCCCTCCTCATTACCCCTTCCTTGACCTCTGACCCCAGGAACCATATACAAGTGGGGTTCCCTAGAGAGGTTTTAGCTGACTGACTCCCTTGTTTAGATGAGAAATAGAGGGGGGTAGGGCAGCCTATTTGTTGGCACGGCCCAGGCATCGCCACTGCTGCCTCGATGGCCTCTCTTCCCCCTCCGGTCTTCCCAGGCCCCTCCCCCTTACCTTCTTTCTCCATCTTCTCCAGGGGTCCCTGGGTTTTCCGGGTTTTCCTGGAGCCGGCGGAGAGAAGGGAGCTCGGGTAAGCTCGGGAGGAGGAAGGATGCATAGGGAGGTGCTGGAGGGGCCACTGGGGGGTCCTGCCTCCTATAATGCTTGCATGACGTCATTCCCACCAGGGTCTGTCTGGGAAATCAGGACCTCGGGGAGAACGGGGCCCCACGGTGAGTGCTGTGGGCAGACACCCCTCACCACGACCAAAGAGGGGGGCTGGGCAGTAGCTCACTTGGTAGAGCACTGCAGTGTGCACAGCCCTGGGTTCTCCCAGCACTGCAGTGTGCCCAAGCCCTGGGTTCTTCCCAGCACTGCAGTGTGCACAGCCCTGGGTTCTCCCAGCACTGCAGTGTGCGCAAGCCCTGGGTTCTTCCCAGCACTGCAGTGTGCACAGCCCTGGGTTCTCCCAGCACTTCAGTGTGCACAAGCCCTGGGTTCTCCCCAGCACTGCAGTGTGCGCAAGCCCTGGGTTCTCCCAGCACTGCAGTGTGCGCAAGCCCTGGGTTCTTCCCAGCACTGCAGTGTGCACAAGCCCTGGGTTCTCCCCAGCACTGCAGTGTGCCCAAGCCCTGGGTTCTTCCCAGCACTGCAGTGTGCACAGCCCTGGGTTCTCCCAGCACTGCAGTGTGCACAGCCCTGGGTTCTCCCCAGCACTGCAGTGTGCACAGCCCTGGGTTCTCCCCAGCACTGCAGTGTGCACAGTCCTGGGTTCTCCCCAGCACTGCAGTGTGCACAGCCCTGGGTTCTTCCTAGCACTGCAGTGTGCCCAAGCCCTGGGTTCTCCCCAGCACTGCAGTGTGCATAGCCCTGGGTTCTCCCCCAGCACTGCAGTGTGCGCAAGCCCTGGGTTCTCCCCAGCACTGCAGTGTGCGCAAGCCCTGGGTTCTCCCCAGCACTGCAGTGTGCACAGTCCTGGGTTCTCCCCAGCACTGCAGTGTGCCCAGCCCTGGGTTCTCCCCAGCACTGCAGTGTGCACAGTCCTGGGTTCTCCCCAGCACTGCAGTGTGCGCAAGCCCTGGGTTCTCCCCAGCACTGCACCAGTTGAGTGTGGCAAGGTAGAATCAGGTAGAAACAAGAAGATCGGATGTTCAAGGTCCCCCTCAGCAACATGATGAACTTCTCAAGACTCAAGGATGTCTCTAACATCCGCCTTCTGTCTACCTAGGGTCCAAGGGGTCAGCGGGGACCTCGAGGTGCCACTGGGAAGTCCGGAGCTAAGGTGAGTGGACGAGCAAGGCTGTATCTGTCTCCTGATGCTAAACCTCCACACTCTTCCTCTTCCTCAGGGATGCCTGATAAACACTCGTCTCACTCCCTGGCTTTGTCTCCCTCACAGGGAACATCAGGTGGTGATGGTCCCCACGGGCCACCTGGAGAGAGGGTGAGTGTGGCTTAAATGCTCTGTCCCCGTGTTCCTTGGGGAGAAACGTGTGCTCCTCTATCCAGAACCTGCCCCCCACTCATCCCATCTCTGTCTCTAGGGTCTTCCTGGACCTCAAGGCCCCAATGGATTTCCTGGTCCCAAAGGCCCTCCGGTAAGGTGACCGCTGACTTGTGACTGCATCACTTCCTTCTCCCTCATTGTCTTCCATGTTAAGAGTTCCTCTGACCCCAAACCTCCCTTCCAGGGCCCTGCAGGGAAGGACGGGCTGCCGGGACACCCAGGCCAGAGAGGAGAGGTGGTAAGTGATTCCAGGGGTCTGGAGTGAGGAGGGGCTTGGATCCTGCTGAGCCAGCTGCCCTGGTGCTGTGCTTCCTCTGGGAGCCTAGAACTTGGGGTCTGCCCCACTGTCACCCATCCTTGTACGACACTCTGGCTCTCCCCTCAGGGATTCCAAGGGAAGACCGGCCCCCCAGGCCCGCCCGGAGTGGTGGGACCTCAGGTATGTTTCCCCCAGGAGAGAATGCACCCCAGACTAGAGGTAGGGCCCCCTCTCACAGTGACTCAGCTCTGCCGCCTGTTTACCTGGTCAGAGACCGTGAACTTCAGCTCTTTCCTGGGTCTCTTTCTCTCTCTCTCTCTTTGAGAAGTTTCCTGGCTGTAGCACAAGACAGTGTGGTCACTCCACACTGGGGATGGTAAGCCCTAGTGGCAGCCAGGAGAGCGTCAACAATGTTCCGTGGTTTCTGGGCAAGACTAAGGGGCCCTGGATCGGCACTTTGGGGGGATGCAGGATGGGGCTCAGGAAGGACAGAGCTTGGTTTAGACTATGCTTTTCCCAGGGAGCAGCTGGAGAAAGCGGTCCCATGGGGGAGAGAGGTCACCCCGGCCCCCCAGGACCTCCTGGAGAACAAGGACTGCCTGGAACTTCTGGGAAGGAAGGGACCAAGGTCAGTGAGAGGCCAGCGGAGAGGAGTTGGGGGAGGGAGCTGCAAGGAACGGCCCGTGTGGCTCTGAGGGGCCAGAATCTCTGCTCAGATTGTTCCTTTCATTTCAGGGTGATCCTGGTCCCCCTGGGGCCCCAGGAAAGGATGGCCCTGCTGGTCTGAGAGGCTTCCCAGGAGAGCGAGGCCTCCCAGGCACTGCTGTGAGTATAACTCCCAAAGCCAAGAGCCTATCAATACAACCCCTCACTACCTGGTCCCCTTGATATTACACCCCGCTTTCTCTCACTGAGCCTACATCTCCCCAAGACCCACACTTCCCAGCATGCCTTTTGGGGTCCCATGCCTGTGAAGTCTTACCTTCTCACTCACCTTTTACCCTAAATCTGGTTCATAGGGCGGACCCGGCTTGAAGGGAAATGAAGGTCCAGCCGGCCCCCCTGGCCCTGCAGTGAGTCTGGGGCTCCCGAGAGGCAGTGGGCAGGAACCAGGAAAGGGGGTTGGTGAGGGAGGATTCTGGGCAGGATGTGGCAGGAACCATGAGCCTAGGCATGGGGGAATTTGGGGTAAGCCAGGGTGCATTCGACTCTCTATTGTCCTGAGATCTGTGGTCAGAGGTCCTGGGGTCTACCTGCTTGGAGGGTCTGACTCCATCTCTCTCTCTCAGGGCTCTCCTGGGGAGCGAGGTGCAGCAGGATCAGGGGGCCCCATCGGCCCCCCGGGGCGTCCAGGCCCACAGGGTCCCCCTGGAGCAGCAGGAGAGAAAGGCGTGCCGGTGAGCATGGGGGCAGGAGGCTGTGATCTGTGAACTGAGGGGTGATGGCCGCCACGGTGTTTTGTCTGGGGTACTTGAAGGCGAGGCTGCCTCTAAGCCGTTACCTCTTCCCTTGTTTCGTGCAGGGTGAGAAAGGCCCTACTGGTCCCACTGGTCGTGATGGTGTGCAGGGCCCCGTGGGGCTTCCTGGTCCTGCGGGACCCCCAGGCGTGGCTGGAGAGGATGGAGACAAGGTAAGGGAACGTGAACCTGCAGGTGTGTCCAATCTCCTCCCCACGTGAGACTGCTGACCTTCTGACCTCTATCTAATTTGCATATCTCCTTTCTCATCAATCTCATTACCTTCTCCTGCAGGGTGAGGTGGGAGACCCTGGACAGAAGGGAACTAAAGGAAACAAGGGCGAGCATGTAAGTATCCATAACCCTGACCCTTGACCTCCTGGCCTTTAACCTCATCCCTCCCTTGCTGTGCTCACCCCACTCCCCCTTCCTGTCCTGACATCTCTGACTTCTCCTTTCTTCCTAGGGCCCTCCTGGACCTCCTGGTCCCATCGGTTCTGTGGGACAACCTGGAGCTGCGGTGAGTGCCTCTGGGTTTCCACACAGCCTCACCCCACCCCACGCCCCCGGGACGTGAGCCTGCCTTGGTTCCCACACTTCCTTGTGCCTGGTGCTCAAGTCTGTGTGGGTGTATAGACAGCTGACCCATGACCTACCATTGTGTCCTTGTCCCTGCTTCAGGGAGCTGATGGCGAGCCTGGAGCTCGGGGACCCCAGGGACACTTTGGAGCCAAAGGTGACGAAGGAACAAGAGGGTTCAATGGGCCCCCAGGACCCATCGGCCTACAGGTGAGCAGGGCTGGGGACAGGGCCTGAGAGGTGGGGACAGGGTGGGCCTGTGAGCAGCTGCCAGCCACCTGCTGGTGGTGACTGGGGAGGTGGGAACAGAGGACCAAGGGACAAGGGCTGATCCCCTGGGTCTGTGCTTCCTGCTCCTGCACAGGGCCTGCCAGGACCTTCTGGGGAGAAGGGAGAAACCGGAGACGTGGGGCCTATGGTGAGTGTGACCCTCACCTGCCCAAGCACCCCTGCCAGCCAGCCAGCCCCCAGCCTGATGCTCCACCGCAGACTTCACAGCTTGCATGCGGCCCGCCATCTGCCCTCTGCCTGCGGCTCTGCTCATCCTAATGCGTTCATACCCCGCCCACACAGGGACCCCCTGGCCCTCCAGGACCTCGAGGCCCCGCTGGACCCAATGGTGCCGATGTGAGTCAACTTGTCCTCTGCCTCCTTCCCCCAGACCGTAAACCCTAGCCCCATCTCAGACACCAAGAGAAGCCCCGTGGCGCTGGGACCCTGCCTCCCTGCTGGGCTCTCACCCCTAATGATGACTTTTCTCTTCCAGGGCCCACAAGGTCCCCCTGGAGGTGTTGGAAACTTGGGTCCCCCTGGAGAGAAGGTAACTGGGGAGGGGTGAATGTACCAGTCTTGGCAGGGGGTGAGGGTTAGATTTCTGCCTGTTCCTGACTGAGATGTGGGGTTGTCAGGATTTGAGAGGGAAACCTGGAAACTCATCTGTTTGTAGGGTGAACCGGGAGAGTCAGGGTCTCCAGGTGTGCAGGGTGAGCCGGGCGTCAAGGTGAGTGACAGCTCTGAGGCCTTGCTCTCTAACCCCTCGCCCTTCAACTGTACCCTCACCTTCTCTGTCTGTTCTGGGACCTCCACAGCACAGGAATTGGAGTCGTTTCCTTGCTTGATCTCTGGGCTGAAGGAGCCCAGTCACCATTTCCCTGACGGGAGGAAGGGCCAGGACACCCCCTATTGGCCTGACTCTAGCTATCCCATTGTCATTGTGACTGAGGGGTGGCTGAGGCTGTCTTGAGAGTAGGGACCAGCTCCTTGACCATCGAGACCCCTCTACTTGCTCTGCAGGGTCCACGTGGAGAGCGTGGTGAGAAAGGAGAGTCTGGGCAGGCAGGAGAGGCTGGACCACCAGGGCCCAAAGGCCCTACAGGCGATGATGGCCCCAAGGGGAACCCTGTGAGTTTGGGCGCTGAAAAGGGGGCTCTGGGAATGGGAGACCTGGAATAGTGTGTGGGCATTGGTACTTTGGAATGTGGGGGCTCAGGGATGGGGTGATGCCTGGGAGGTTGTGGAAGTGTGGTCTCCTGGGGGAGAGAGTAGAGAGAAGCGAGGGATGAGGCAGGGAAGAGGGTGCAGGAGGAAGGGGTGCAGCAGACTGTCTTCCAAGCCTGAGGAGGAGAGTGCGCCTGTGTCCTGGGCCCTGGCTGACCTTAGGGAGCCTGGGTGCTGACCTTGTTCTCTCTCTGGATTAGGGTCCTGTTGGCTTTCCTGGGGACCCTGGCCCCCCCGGAGAAGCTGGCCCACGGGTAAGCCTTATCCAGGGAGGGGTAGAGGCTAAGATGGTTGGCCTCTGTGTGGTAGGTGGGCCTGGGTCTCGAGGAGCCAGGGTGTGGCGGGGTGACTTAGCAGATGGCTGGAGCGAATCTTGGCTGAGGTGTCAGCCATGTTGGGGACCCTCCTCTGACTTTGCTTCACCCCTTCAGGGCCAGGATGGTGCTAAGGGAGACCGAGGCGAGGATGGCGAGCCAGGACAGCCTGTGAGTGACCAGCGACCCCTGTCTTCCCCTTACCTGTTCCCAGAGGTCTCTTGACTGCAGCCTACTCACTCTCTCCATGTCCTCGCTCCCTAGGGATCCCCTGGTCCCACCGGGGAGAACGGGCCCCCTGGACCCCTTGGAAAGCGGGTAAGTGGATCCAGCTGCCCATTGTTGGGTTGGGTAGACGAAGGTCTGGCAATAGCAGGGGATGGGCAGGGAGATGCTGGTATCTGGTTATCTTTGGCTAGGGTGTGGTGTGCGTAGCTGGCCATCTTTGGTGTGGTTGGTTCTGTGGGTGTTTTTGTCCCCGGGCTTTGATCTGTGTTACTTACTGACCTATCAAGATGGACACAGGATGAAGGGCTTCACCTCTTAGTTTGCTGGAGCCGGTGGTGGGATGAGGGAACGTGGCCCAGGGGCTCTTCATCACAGGCAGTTGAGGTCTGTTTATCAGTGGGTGTGGTCGCTCCTGTCCTCGCTGTCTGCCATGGTCCTCTCTGTGTGTGCATGTTTGTGTGTGTACATAAGTGTGTGCGTGTGTGTGTGTGTGTGTGTGTGCACGAGCAAGGATGGGAGAGGCTGAGCTGAGCTGTGCTGGATACCACCTTATCGTTTTTTTCCCCCGCTCTCTTCTTCAGGGACCGGCTGGCACTCCTGGTCCTGAGGGACGGCAAGGAGAGAAGGGAGCCAAGGTGACGGAGAGGCCACCCTGGGCGCTGGGACTCAGCCCACATTCTCCTCCCCAGACTTATGTCCAGATGCCTTCCCCATGCCCACCTCTTCCATGTTGCGCCCCGCCCATGTTTCAGAGCCCCAACCTTTCCACCTTATACCTCCTCCGTCTCCTCCTCTGCCTTTGAGGACAAGTTCTTTCTGTGTGTTTCAGGGGGACCCTGGTGCTGTGGGGGCCCCGGGAAAGACAGGCCCTGTGGGTCCTGCAGGCCCAGCAGGAAAGCCTGGCCCCGATGGCCTTCGGGGGCTTCCTGGCTCAGTGGTGAGTTGCAGTGTGAAGGGTCTAGGAGGAGGTGCCGACCACGGGCAGTGTGTAATGTAGTGACAATCCTCCGACCCTGGGGTATTCTTTCTCATCTATAGGGTCAGCAAGGCCGCCCTGGAGCCACAGGCCAGGCTGGGCCCCCAGGTCCTGTGGTAAGTGACTGACTGTATGGGTGGGTGGGTCCCCTGGACTGGCCAGAGCCAGGGAGGGAATAGAAAGTGAACTTGGATCCACCTCTGAGGAAAGTGACTTCCTGTCTCCCCACAGGGACCCCCAGGCCTTCCTGGCCTTCGGGGTGATGCTGGAGCCAAGGGGGAGAAGGTAAGAGAGGATACAGGGTCACACGCCGCAGCCCCAGGTCCCACAGGGATGCCCAGTGCCCACTGTTCTGCTTCAGGCCTTTAGTGCCCACTCCCCAGTTCTTACTCATGGGCCCGTTCCCAGCTGAAGCTCTCCCAGAGCCTGCATCTGCCTCCCTGTCTTCTTGCCCTTCATCTGAGCACATTGTTTTAGCATCCCTGTGACCACCTTTCCTCTTATCCAGGGTCACCCAGGTCTCATCGGACTGATTGGGCCAACCGGAGAGCAAGGCGAGAAGGGTGACCGTGGCCTTCCTGGACCTCAGGGCTCACCCGGACAGAAGGGAGAGACGGTGGGTACAGGAGGTGGCTCAGAGATGTCGGGGTGGGGTGGGGACAGCAACTGGTCTGTGGGGTGGAGGGGTTGAGGGACCCAGCCTCTCCCTATGCTGTTCTAGGGTATCCCAGGAGCATCTGGCCCCATCGGTCCTGGAGGGCCTCCCGGCCTGCCAGTAAGTACCCCATCTCCTCCTCCCAGTCCCGTAAGCTTACTGCCCATTCCCCATCTGGGCCTCTGTGTCCCACAGCTCTCTCCTGTCTGTGTCTCTGTGCTGCTCCTGGACTGGTGACTGTCTCTCCAGTCCTGTGCCCTTTTCTGAGCTGACCCCTTCTGTTCATTTACAGGGACCCTCTGGCCCCAAAGGAGCCAAAGGAGCCACAGTGAGTGATCTATTAGCTTTGACTTTTGCCCTCCCTGACCTGGCCCTAATCCTGTCTCTCCAGGGCAACCTCACACATTCCCTGTCTCAGTGCCCTCATTTCTGCCAAGAGACCAATTTGACCCTTTTGTGACCTTGATTCGATGCTTGATCTCTTGACCCCTCCTTGACCTTATTAATTCCTTTGTTAGGGCCCAGCTGGACCCAAGGGAGAGAAAGGTGTCCAGGGCCCTCCAGGACATCCGGTGAGTGAGGAGCGAGCAGTGACACCCGCTGCTCTGGCTGTAAGCACCCCATTGTACCCACCCTTTACTCTCACTGGGACCTCACTGTACCCTCTCTGTCTCCTCCCAGGGCCCCCCGGGCGAGGTGATCCAGCCACTGCCCATCCAGATGCCCAAGAAGACCCGCCGCTCTGTGGACGGAAGCAAACTGATGCAGGATGAGGAGGCTGTGCCCACTGGCGGTGCCCCGGGTAGTCCTGCGGGGCTAGAGGAGATCTTTGGCTCACTGGACTCTCTGCGGGAGGAGATCGAGCAGATGAGGAGGCCGACGGGGACCCAGGACAGCCCTGCTCGCACCTGCCAGGACTTGAAGCTGTGCCACCCAGAGCTTCCTGATGGTCAGCACCAGCCTCAGGCCGGGGCACTGCAAAATGGCTGCTGGGAGTTGGGATCTTAGTGAAGGTGTTGGGAATGGGGTGAAGTGGGGTGAAGCGCTTCAGGGTCCTAGCAGCTGACAGAGCTCCGCCTGTGAACACTAGTCTCCATAAGAGCAGACACACATACACAGCAAGTACACATGCACCTGAATCCGTACAGATGGCTACACATCGCGGTCCTTCCTCGGGGAGCCCAGAGTCAGTACTGGAGATGCAGGCACCAACCAGAGGTTGGGGCTGGCTGCAGGGTGCTCAGGCCTGAGGCAGGGTGGGGGTGTACAGAGCCATGAGCAGGAAAGCACTGGGGGACTGGGTTGTGGGTCTGTCTGGGGCACTGGGGCAGAGCAAGGGAAGGAAGGTGTAGATGGAGGAGTGTCTTGGAGCATGAGACCTCCGTGACCCTGACCTCCATGTTCCTCCCCCTACAGGAGAGTACTGGGTTGACCCCAACCAGGGCTGTGCTCGGGATGCCTTCCGTGTGTTCTGCAACTTTACAGCAGGAGGGGAGACTTGTGTCACGCCCAGGGATGATGTCACACAGGTGTGAGCTGTTGGCTGTCAGTCTGCCTGCCCTTGTCCCTCCTGTCCCTTCTTTCCATTTTGTGTAACCTTTGATGCTCCCTTTGTTTCCTCGGATTCTGAGACTAGAGTTTGTCAGTCCTTACCCTGTCTATGACTGCTCTCCAGAGCTGTCATTGTCACCCCCTAACTCTTCTTTCTCTCCAGTTCTCCTATGTGGACTCCGAGGGCTCTCCAGTGGGCGTGGTCCAGCTCACCTTCCTGCGGCTGCTCAGCGTCTCTGCCCACCAGGATGTCTCCTACCCTTGCTCTGGAGTATCCCAGGATGGTCCCCTGAAACTCCGAGGGGCCAACGAGGATGAGCTGAGCCCTGAGACCAGCCCTTACGTCAAGGAGTTCAGAGATGGCTGTCAGGTGGGAACCGGAAATGCAGGGGTGGGGGTGGGGGTGGTGGCAGGTCTCAGATTTAGGCTACAGGAAGATGGGAAGACGCTTTCAGCAGGGTGCCTAGGAGCCAGTAGGAGTGCAGCTTCCCAGTGCTAGATGCGCCTGAGGGGAGGGAGCTTAAGGGGCTGAGGTCAGGGGTCCGTTGAGGGCGGCCTCGCCATGCTCACAGATCTTCTTTCCCTGTCCCCCGTGAAGACCCAGCAAGGCCGGACAGTGTTGGAGGTGCGCACGCCTGTACTGGAGCAGCTGCCGGTGCTGGATGCTTCCTTCTCAGACCTGGGGGCCCCCACAAGACGGGGAGGGGTGCTCCTGGGGCCTGTCTGCTTTATGGGCTAGGCCTGTCTCTGACCCTGTCAACCAAAACCAAGTCCACTTGGAGTCACACAGCATGGACTCCAGTCCACCTCTCCTAAGGATCTCTCATTGTCTAGAGGGCCTTGGGCCAGGGCATCTCAAGCCTCAAGTCAAGGGCAGCACCCAGGGGTAGGGTGAACCAGGGGGTGCGGGGACAGCCCAGAGGAAGGGTGGTACCTGGGCCTCCAGCTCTCCCACTTATGACCCATTAGAGAGCTGAGACCTTTATTTAAAACACTTCCCTGTCACCCCAAATAAGTGGAAGAGAAAGGACACTATGTATTTTGTATTTAAAAAAATAATTATATTAATTATTTAAAGAGTGGAAGAACAAAGTAACAAAGAAGATAAAGAGAGAAACGTCAGATATTGGGGACAGGTGCTGCAAGGGTGGGCCAGCACCCCATCCTCCCTCAGGGTTGCCCTGAATGCCTATGGGCGTGGCTTCCTGGGATGAACCTCTTTCTTCCTGTCTTTCCACCTGGGGCACTAAGAATGCTGGAATACATGGTCTCCCCTGCCTCAGGTGTAAGCTCCATGACACATCTGTCCCTGCTACTTAAGACCAGGCAGCTCCCCGAGGGGAGACTGGACCAGAGGGCTGTGCAGGACCTACCTCTGGCGGGTTATTGAGATCCTAAAGTTCTTCAGTGGCTCTGAGCCACTGTCCTGGCCACCTCCTCACCTTCCCTGATCCTGGAAAGAAAGCTAATGTCTAGCCTATGGCCAGAAGGGACGCCCAGGACCCCTCTAGCCCTATGCCCACGCCCCTCCTGACTGACGGTTAAACAATGTGATTGTCTCCTCCTGGGTGTGTGCTGGTGCTTGTGTTGTTATTTCAGTCTCCTCTAAGCTTCGAACAGAGCTCCTGTCCCCTAAAAGGGTGGCTTCACCCTACACATAGGAGTTCTCCACCGGGTCCCAGGGTTTATACAGCCAGGGTGGCAAGAACAGACCCCCAAATGGACACCCCAGGGACATCATGCACAGGGCTCTGATCCAGTGCAGGGCTGCCGCTGGCGGTGTGAGCTTTGCCTCCTCCATCTCCCCTCAAATACAGCTGCCCTCAGGTCTTCAAGGTTAGAAGGCTCTGAGTGGTTCGTCTAAACTCCAGAGACTTGCACTTCTCCGTCTGCTTTCCCAAGACACAATGTATCCCCAGGCTTGCAACATTGTGAAAAGCCAGAACTGAAGTCAGACCTACGGACACATGCCTTTACACATGCATATGAGCATCTTTATTCTTTGGGGTTTGGTGTGTGTATAGACTCCGGTTCTTCTGCCTAGGGATGCTGACCTCCTTCCTCCCCAAGATGCCCTTCTCTGGCCTTGCTCAGTTGCTCAGGTCTGCTCTGGCCACCCCTAGAAGGCCTCCTGCTCTCCGGGGGCTTCCCATCTTCACACAGCATTGCTTGCTCTGGTCTGCCAAGTAGAGACTGAGAGTTACTCCAGGGCCTTGTCCAACTGGGGTGCCCCCCTTCAGTGTGTCCAGTTCCTGTCTATAGCCCATGGGATGGGATGGCTGGATGCCGTTCATTTGCATCCTCCACTCACCTCATCCCCGACACTTCCCTGTGATGAGTCCCAGACTGCATCACCTAGACAGTTCCTGCTGAAGGACAAAACCACGGGAGCCTGATCCCTGGAGCCTCCCAGCCCCGTGCAGGTGCAGACTCAGTGGAGGCAAAGACCTCACTGAAGTGCAGACTCAGTGTAGGTGGAGACCCCAGTGCAGGTGCAGCCTTGTTGGAGGTAAAGACTCACTGAAGGTGCAGACTCAGTGTGGGTGGAGAACCTAGTGTAGGTAGATACTTCAGTGCAGATGGAGACCCCAAAGCCAGTTGAGACCCAGTGTAGGTGCAGACCCAGTACAGGTGCAGACTCAGTGCCAGTGGAGACCCCTCCTGCATCTGAGAGCCACAGTTCTGCCTTTCTCTCTGTCTCTGCTGTCTTCTACTTAACTTGTCTTCTCCATTGCAAAGTAATCAGAATAATCCAGTCCCTGGCTGGGAGCGTGGTGGTTCATGCCTTCAAAATCTGAGCTTTGGGAGGCAGAGACAGGTTGATCTCTGAGCCAAGTTCCGTGACAGCCAGAGCTACATAGAGGCCCCTGTCTCAAAAATAAACAAGCCAGAACATTTCAGTCCCTACAATCCCACTAAATCTTTTCTCCTCTACCCATCAATTTCTTATTCCCTATTCCTTAAACCTTAAAGGGGCTGAAGTTGTGTGTGTGTGTGTGTGTGTGTGTGTGTGTGTGTGTGTGTGTGTGTGCGTACATATGTACCATCTCATCTATTTAGTAACACAGTGGATGCACTTTGGGGGATCCCATGCTTTTCCATGTCTATAGTCAAGTCTCGAGAGAGACCTCTCCCTCCAGCTTCTCCCTGGCCTCAGAGACACTCACCCTCCCCACTCATACCCAGCAGGGTTGGGCCAGAGCTGAGGTTTGGCTAGGGCTCTCTGCAGCTGGTACAAAACCACAGAGGTCAACCGGAGAGCACAAAGGGGAGTGTCCCCAAAGGTCACTTTTGCATTGAGCTCAGGCAGCTTTTCTCCAAGGAAACAATGCCACACGGTTACTCAGATCACATTTATAGTTGGAGGTTAGGTTCCCAGCCCACAACAGGCTATTAAATTACTGTGCCAACCAACCTGATCTGACAGTTAGTTCCTGAGCCGCTCAGCCAAGTGGCAGCTGAGTGGCAGGTTCACAGCCCCTCCCTGCAGCAGTTTCTCTTTCCTCTCTAGGAACCTGGGGCCTGGCTCTCAGGCGGTGTGGGAGGAGTTGAAGGGCAGAGGCTCTGAGGTGGATCTTCTGGGGTGGGGCCGGGGAATGTGGGTGCCCTGGTATGTAGGCATGTGGGTGCTGGCAGTGGCCCTGATGGCTTAGGGCAGAAGTCTCTCACTTTCTCACTCTCTCTCTCTGGTGTGTGTGTGTGTGTGTGTGTGTGTGTGTGTGTGTGTGTGTGTGTGTGTGTGTACCAGGAAAGAAAGGAGCAAGTGAACAAAGGCTTTGAGGCCCCACAGTGGGTCTGACTGGGACAACTTACCAGCTGCTATAGGAGGTGACAGTTCTGGAAAGATTTCAGTCTCCAAGTTTAGCTGAGACCTCAAATTAGAGGGATGTGTCCCTGTCACCAGAACAGGCAAGAATAGGACAGAGTTGTGGGGAGGATGGAGACACAGCCGTGCAGCCCACCATCCTGTTGGTGGATTGGAGGAGGAGAAGGAGAAACAAGGAGGGGAGGGAAACTGGCAAGGGGAAGTCCCTGGGCCTGTCACACCCTCAAAGCCACTTCTTGGCTTTGGGTTTCTGTGGGTTAAAAATAATCTTGTAAGCCAAGAGTGGTAGCACATGTCTGCAAATCCAGAACCTGGGGAGGCTGAGGCCGGAAGATTGCTTAGTTTGAGGTTAGCCTGAGCTATGTGGCGAGTTAGGGACCAGTCTGGCTATAGTGAGAGTTCCGATCACAAACAAACAGAACAGAACACAGACCATGAAGAATACACTTGGGCCACTGTCCTGAGACCACTAGACCCTAGAAGGCTGTGGCCTTCACTGCTCTCTACCTTGGTTGATTACATCACAGTTGCAGATACACAGGGCCAGGCTAGGTGGGAATGGGTAGGAGAGGGAAGAGAGGGAGGAACAGCCTCAGAAGTTTTTATGTGGCGGAGTAGAGACCCAGGCTGAAGGGGTGTGGCCCCTGTTCCCGTGAGACTGGTAGAGCAGGCCTATGATGGTCACGTGCCACCTTCTCCCTAGAGGGCTTCTGAGAACCTCTAGTCTGTTGAGGGGAGGAGCCACCACCCAGCCTTGGATGCTCCCGAATGTCCTATTAGTATTAATTTTTTCATCTTCATGGCAGGTTCCTGGGAAGTGGCATTGTGTGCTGACTACTGTGTCTCTGGCCCTTTGTTGTGTAGCATTCCAACTTGTAAGGAAGTCATTAAGACTCAGGCTGATCTAAAGGGAGGGGAACATTCCATCCTGCAGGGAAATGCCTTAAAACTCAGGAAGTGTACAACTCAAAAGCTCCAGGAAGCTCCTGAAACTGATCAGATTCACTAGGTCCTTTCCATCCCAAGTGCATATAAGCGGAAAGAACTGCTGAGGGACACTTGGACCTGCTGAGCTGCTGGAGACAAACTCACTCCACGTTTCCAGTTTCATGAGCCACTACCCAAGCTAGAGTGCATTTTTGAGCGTAGCTGTCACTGATTTCTGTAAGTAATCCCTCATCTACACTCCATAGTAACCCCATAGACTTAGCTCATTGGTGCCCCGAGTTGTGTTTTGGTGGCGTTCTTACTCTGGTCTGTTGTTGGTTCCCTATCTGGGGTGAGTAGGCATTTATTCACATCTCACTGGGAATGGCATTATGCAACACCTTAAATGAAGCACGGGGATACCTCCCTGAGCAGCCCAGATACAGCCGGTTATGCACTACACATTGATCTGTCCCGAGCTGTGGTTTTCCCCAGTACAGGAGGTGGAAGAATGCACAGCCTATTCTTGTTCTGGCAGCTCCGGTGTGCAGTCTCACTGTTTCATCTGTGAAGGGCTCAGCAGCCACGAACACTCCAGCAAGCGTGGGGCTCGTGGTGATACTCTCTCCGGTCGTGTCCACAGCGCCTCATGGAAATCAGGTGGAGGCCACCTGTTCTCATTGAAGGTTTACCTCAGTCCAATGGGGATGGCTTTTCTATTCTTTTTAAATGGAGTCGGACCAAGCCAGCTCAGTCAGTCAACAGGGTCTCAAGGGAGGGAATGAGGATTGAAAAGAAAAAGACAATTAGACAACATTATACCATGACTCCAGCCAGTGCTGAGGCTGACGCAGCTTTATGTCTCCAGCCTGCTTTTGTATCATTCTAGGTACATCCAAAAAACCTGGTCAGTTCTTAGATCAAAGACAAAGTAGTCAAGCGAAGTAGTAAACAAAGAAATCACATAAGCTAGTAATCAAGCAAAGTAGTAAGTCAAAAGATCACACAAGGCAGTAATCAAGCAAATCAGCAAACAAAGCCCCATGGTCCCTGTTTCTAATATTCTTACCTGAGCCTTCTTCCTTGTCTGAGTCCAGTGACAAATGACAAATTCCTAGAAGCAGCACCAAAAGTTCTCAACAGGAGTCACACTTGGTAGCTAAGGCTGGCATCAAACTGGTGGGTGGCTCTCCTGCCTCTGCCTCCCAAGTGGTGGGGATTATAGGTGTGAACTAATATGCCTGGCTTAGAATCGTAACTATTACCTTTTGTCTAAAATGTTTTGACGACAGTGTGAAGGGTCCCCAGACACTAGTGCTGCAACAGACTTGGAAGGAAGGATTCGCCTCATCCTGTGAGAGACCTGGGTTTCGGGCAAAGCTCCTTGACCTCCGATGATATGTTAAAGGAGACACTGAAGTATAGGAATGTGTGCTCTTATCAAGGGGGTGTGTGTGTGTGTGTGTGTGTGTGTGTGTGTCTGATTGTGGAGCTGCAGTTACAGGTGATTGTGGTCTGCTTGACACAGTTCTAGGTTTCAAACTGTGTCCTCTGCAAGAGCAGTAAGTGCTTTTAACCACCAAGCCATCTCTCCAGCCCCAGGAACTGAGTTCTTTGATCTTACGCCATCTTTGTCTTAGTGTTTCTATCCGTTCCATTTCTCACTGCTGTGGCCAGAACCCTGACAGGAAGTACTGTAAGGGAGGAGGGGTTTATTGTGGCCCTCATTTCCAAGGGCTTTGGTACGTCATGGCAGAAGAGGCACTGCAGTAGCATGAGGCAGCTGGTCACACTGTGTCCGCAGTCATGAACTAGACAGACAGGAAGTGTGCTGGGCTGTAAAACCACATGGCCAGCTCTCCAGTGATCCATTCCTCCAGCAAGGCTCTGTCTCCTAAACACTCTTTAAGGTCTCAAATAACATAATGCCACCATCTGGGAACTAAGTGTACAGATGCATGAACCCATGTGGGACACAGCCATACAGTGATTCTGTGGTGGCTTCTGGGTCTACAGAACTGGGCAGTGTTTGATACTCAGTTTGGGGCTTGTTCTTCTGTAACTTTATTATCTTGCTAATGGGTCTGTTATGCTTTGGGGATGTGATATCCTGCAAGCTAATGAGCCACAAAGAGATGCTTTACCTCTCTGGTTCTCCAGTTAAGCTGGAGTTCTCCAGTTATTTCATTTGCCCAATTCTCTAGCATTGTCTTTGCAGACGGCCCCACAAAAGCTACTCAGAGAGCCTTAGACAAACATTATAAAGTCAGCCTGCCCACTGTGGCAGCTACTGATCATCAATGACTTCGTTACATTTAAGTAATTCAAATGGTGAGGAAGTGATAGCTTCTGAGCTCCCAGCCCCCTCGACATCAGACAGCAGAGGCTTCTGCTGGGGAGGGTGCTCTCAGCATTCTCTGATGGCTGTGCGGCAGGTTACGGTTTGGGTCTGGAATGCTCATGGGTTGATGGCTTGGTTCCTGATGCACTATAGTTCAGAGGTGAGAGGTCACCAGACCTGGAGCTTGTCAGTGTTTTCATCCATTGGTAGATGTCTCAGTCAGGGTTTCTATTCCTGCACACACATCATGACCAAGAAGCAAGTTGGGGAGGAAAGGGTTTATTCAGCTTACACTTCCACGTTGCTGTTCATCACAAAAGGAAGTCAGGACTGGAACTCTAGCAGGTCAGGAAACAAGAGCTGATGCAGAGGCCATGGAGGGATGTTACTTACTGGCTTGCTTCCCCTGGCTTGCTCAGCTGGCTTTCTTTCTTTCTTTCTTTTTTTTTTTTTTTTTTTTGTTTTTTTCGAGACAGGGTTTCTCTGTGTAGCCCTGGCTGTCCTGGAACTTACTCTGTAGACCAGACTGGCCTTGAACTCAGAAATCTACCCGCCTCTGCCTCCCAAGTGCTGGAATTAAAGGCGTGCACCACCACTGCCCGACTTTTTTTTTTTTTTTTTTTTTGGTTTTTCAAGACAGGGTTTCTCTGTGTAGCCCTGGCTGTCCTGGAACTCACTCTGTAGACCAGGCTGGCCTCAAACTCAGAAATCCGCCTGTCTCTGCCTCCCAAGTGCTGGGATTAAAGGCATGCGCCACCACTGCCCGGCTCAACTGACTTTTTTATAGAGCCAAGACTACCAGCCCAGGGATGGCACCACCCACAAGGTGCCCTCCCCCCTTGATCACTAATTGAAAAAATGCCTTACAGCTGGATCTCATGGAGGCATTTTTCTCAATTGAAACTGCTTTCTCTGTGATGACTCCAGCTTGTGTCAAGTTGAGATAAAACCAGCCAGTACAATGGAATTAAACATATATATTTTTTTATTTATTTAATGTATATGAGTCCACTGGAGCTGTCCTCAGACACACCAGAAAAGGGCATCAGATCTCTTAGCAGGTAGACACTTTCCATCCCCCCATCTCCTTCACCTCACCTACAGAAGCCTGGGAACCCGGGGACCTTGTAGCCTAATGGTCAGACCCCAGGCTGGGGCTTCTTCTCTTCCTATAGGACAACTTTGCTCTGACACTGGTTCCAGTGGCTTCTAGAACTCTCTAGCATCACTTTTATGCCTTAGGCCCTTCTGTGGACAGGAGGGTGTATGGGGGAAAGGCTAGCCCCAACCACCTGCCAGGATTCTTTATTTCATGTCTTTGGTGTCTGGACTGTGTGTAGCCCAGACAGACCTTGAACCTGTGACCCTCCTGCCTGTGCTGGGGTCGGAGGCTGCTCCTCCACACTCTTCTCACCCTGCTTGCTCCTCACATGCTTGCTGATGCCCACTGCCAGGAAGACGAGTCCCAGCGCCAGGCCGACAGCTCCGGTCAGCATCTTGTTTTGGGCAGAGTCAGACTGGATCCCTGGGAAGAAGAGAATTTGGGGTTAATGTCCCCTCCTGAGGCACAACATTCCTTAGTGCCTGTCTGACAGGGACGTAGAATATCAGCATGAAGGTCACCGAGAGGGACACACCGTGGGGACTGTGAAGAAGGACTCAGATGTAGTCCTAGGCTAGTGTCTTCAAATGATCGCCATGAGGATTCGGGCAGCTGCCTTTCCAAACAAGGACGGACAAAAGGCAGACAGAGGAGGTCAGACCTCGGTGTGAGGGCATGGCAGGGGATGTCTGCCTCCCTAGACTTCCTGACAGGGCCAGATCCCATATCCTCAGCATCCTCAGACCAGGGCTCTCCTCTCGTGCCTCCAGCTCAGAACCAGCCTCAGGGGCCTCCAGAAGTCCCTGGGGTGATCAGGTCCCAGTGTATAAACACCTAGGGCAGCACCTTGAGTCAGGGTGCTGCCTGCTCTACAGGATGTGGACCTAGAAGAGTCCCCAGGGCTGACTCACTCCACTCTACTGTGATGGGGCTCTCAAGGCTGGGGTGCTCCACGTGGCAGGTGTACACATCTCCCCTCTGTGGCGTTATCTCCAGCGTGACCAGAATCTGGAAGGTCCAGTCCCCGTTTTGGATCAGGTTGGTGGACAAGACCCCATCAGTTTCCTCCTGGCTGTTCCGGAACCAGCGGACTTGAATGCTGCCTGGGTAGAAATCTGTCACGTGGCAGACCAGCAGGTTATGATGCTTCGGGGTGACCTTCTTGGAGGGTGACACATGTACCTTAGGCTGGACTAGGAGTGGAAAAGAAGTGTCCTATGAGAGTGTGATTCTGTGGTGCACGCTTTCAATCCCAGCACTCAGGAGGCAGAGGCAGGTGGATCTCTGTGAGTGTGAGGCCAGCCCGGGCTACAAAGTGAGTTCCAGGACAGCCAGGAACACATAGTGAGATATTTTTTTCTGGCTATGCGACTCCCACTTTGTTATGGTGAGGATGCGAGATTCATTCAAATACTTGTTCAAATTAATTTTAAAGATTTATTTGTATTATTTTATGTGTTTGAATGCTTTGCCTGCATGTATGTCTATGCACCATGTGCATGCCTGGTGTCCTCAGAGGTCACAAGAAGGTGTTGGTTCTCTCAGACCTGGGGTTGCAGGTGACTATAAGCTACCATGTGGGTGCTGGGAATCGAACCTGGGACCTCTGTAAAAGCAGCCAGTGCTTTTAACCGCTGAGCCATCTCTCCATTCTCCATTTGGCCACTTTTATGAACTGACAGTTCCTCAGTTAAGTCCCTCCCAAATTGTGATTTATGAATTAAGCTGTGTCTCCCTCCATTTGGACGCCCGGACTTCAGGTTAGTCAGTTTTGCCTTAGAACATGCTGTGAGATATACAACGTGCCTGCAGTATACAACTGACCTCTAGGGGGCTCTGGAGGTAAATCTATAGGCCCAAAAGACTCACTACTTTTCTGGTTCAAACTATATTTCACAAAAAAAAACCAAAAGATTTCCAGTGTCCTAAGACTGCATACTGAATGGCCACTAAATATCTGTATGATTATCTCCAGAGTCTTGTCAGTGATTCACCCTAGAGATTTAGTTCAGATGGGTCCAGGGATGCACCCTGTACACCCAGGGTCCAATTCCCAAGGATAAAAGGAGGAAAATCCATAATTCAAAGGCAGCCTGAGTTACAGAGATTATTTCCCAATCGGGGAGGGATGGAGAGATGGCTCAGCAGTTCAGAGGTTCCAGGTTCAATCCCCAGCTTGCACATGGCAGCTCGTAACTGTCTGTAACTCCAGTCCCAGGGAATCTGACTCTCTCTTCTGGCCTCTGCAGGTGGCCACTAGTACAGATGTAGTGCACAGACAGACAGACAGACTTGCAGGCAAAACATCTGTACTCATAACATTTTCAAACAGAAGAGAAAAAGACATTTCATAACTCTTAACCATTTTGGTTTTTTTTTTTGTTGTTGTTAGTAATTTATTTCAAATTAAATTTAAGATTAAACTACAAAAGTACTTTCCTCTCTCATAATCTGGGCCATAGTTGTTGTTCTTAGGATGATGACATCCCTCATCTGCTGCTCAGACTCCAGCCTTCCCTCTTCCCCACTCATTTGACACTGAAAGCACAGCTGTAACCTTGACATCTCCTACTTGGACAGCAGTTCTGTGTGGCACACACCCAACTCTAATTCTTGAGGCTGGTGGGTAGTGAGTTCTAGTCTAGCCTGGGCTACTTGGTGAGAATGCCTCAAACAACCACTCTCGGGTTTGGCAACACATCCATACCTGGTTACCCCGTCACCACCAGGACACTAACTGAAAACAGTCTTCAGATCCCAGCACCCCTGAGCGTAGATCTCTGGGGTTCTCGGCACTGCTGAGTGTGATCTCTGGGCAGTGATTTTGGTGTCTGCCGAGCAGACGAGTCTGGGACACTGTGGTCCGGGTGATTCGCCCAATCTCAGGTTGTAATATAGGGCTCTCTGCAACCCAACAACCAAGCACACTGGATGCCAGCATATAATTGAGGTCAACCCCATGTGCTTTGGACATCACCTTACCTAGCTACTCGGTCATCTTTTCTAACTCAGGTCACTGTCCCAACTCCTTCCCAATACAGCTGGATTCCCACTCATTCCTAGGAGTCAGGGTTTAGTTAATGACAGGGACTCCCGCTTTCTAAAGAGGGGTTTAAAAGCCTGTGTCCCTACACACTCTTCCCTTTATCTGCAGAAGGCTCCCCACTTCACCCCTGGCTTTTGTTCCCTCAGGTCTCCTCAGGATGCTCATCAAGCTCCCTCACTCCAAAAGCTGAGGGGAAGAAGCCAGGGCTCCTTCTCCTGGCTCTGCATAGCTCATCTGCTGCCTTCACTCTCTGACCACCTCGTCTACCGCGCCTACCAGCTCTCTGGCTTCCCAACCTTCCAACTTCTGTCTTTACTTCTGAAGCTGTTGGTCCCTCCGTTTGCTGTTGTCTGTTACCCTCTCTACCTCAGTTTTCCCGACACTTCTCTGTCCTGGTTTTTGCTTCACTTCATGGTCTCCTCACAGGGATTGCTCTTAGCCTGCTTCGGGTCCACGGTTCCCAGGGCTCCGATTTGTTATCTTTACTGATTGGTCTCTGTAGATGACCTCACCCGGCAGACCCTCCTGCACCTGTCCTTGAGCCCTGAGCCTCCATTACCCTTCTTGTGTTCCCCCTGCACAGCCTGCGCTCCTGGGAGGTGACACCTGAGGCCCATCTTCCCACAGCTCCTGCGACTGTCCCATGGTCCCACTCCCTTCATCCCATAGCAGGCTGGTTACCACGCCTGACATGCTCTTGACGTTCCTTAGTCCGACCTCTGTGCCCTTGTCCTCGCCCCCAAGTCTCCGCCTGCCACCCCCACCCCCCATCCCATCGCGTCGGTCCCCCGGGCTGCTGCCTGGCCTTGCTCTCCTCCGGGACCTCACCTCGCCTTTTCACCGTGAAGCGCTGGTTCAGCTCGTAGTTGTGTCTGCACACCGTGTCCACCTCGGACCTCCGCCGCTCCATGTAGTCCTTCAGCTTGTTCCAGGACTCGGCCCATGGTCGCCCCATGGGGGTGAGCGCGCGGAACTCGCCCACCACACTGTCGAAGCGCAGGAACTCCTCGCGGTTGAAGATGCATCTCATGATGAAGCGCTGCGTCCCGTTGTTCTCTGCGTAGCACTCGTGTAGCGCGCGCAGCAGGTAGTTCTCTGAGGACATCAGAGGCCGCGTCCTGGGGCGCTGGGACCCCGCCAGCCCCAGTCCCACCCCACTGAGGGACCCCGCCTAACCACCAACTCACAGCCTGGCTGCCTCTCCCCAGCTTCCCTCTCAGTTTGGATCTTTGAATACTGTTTTTATTGATTGATTTTTTCTTTATTTTTGAGAATTAGACACGATCATATCTACCCCCCCTCCCCTCCAATTTCCTGCAAATATCTCAACATGGCCTCTCCCTACTTCCGGTTCTTTCTCCTCTCTCTTTCTCACCTTCTCCCTTTCCTCCGCCTTTTCCCCCTTCCCTCTTTTTCTCCTGCCTCCTTCTCTCTCTGTCTCCTATCGTTCCCTCTTCCTCCTCTTTTCCTCTAAATTCAGTTAACGCTGACCCATCCACTGGCACATGGGACGGGTACCAATGACATCACTTTCAAAAAGGAGCGATTATGGAGATGGACAGAAGACAGGGTGATTAAGAGCACTGGCAGCTTTAATCTCAGAATTCATATGGTGGCTCACACTCCAGTTCAAGATCAAAGCCTGCGTCTGGTATCCAATGGCACCAGGCATACCACTCATGGTGCACAAACATACATGCATGCAAAATGCACACACACACACACACACACACACCACACAGTGTAAGTGTTCCCGTTCCAGCAGCTCCCTAGGCCTCGGTTTCCTCACCAGTGACGTCAGGGTGAGGTTCACAGGACATAAAGGGACTTCCTGTTGAGGGTGACCAGTACCAGTAAAGGGTTGGGGCACTGAGGGGGAAGGTCACAATTCTGGGGGCTGATTGGACACCTTACATGGGGCCATCAGGAGTTACAGAATCTCACCATAGCGAAGTGAAGCTGCAGGGAAGGGGGCGTGGCCTTGGGGCCTTGGGGCGTGACCTTGGAGGCCTTGGGGCGTGGCCTCGGGAGATAAACTGACATCCCTGTATTTGTGGCATCTGAACCATCTGAACCAGCCCACTTGGGTACCTCAAATGTCACCTCCCCATAACGAGGTGCTTTCCTTTCTGAACCAATCCCTTTAGTACTCCTGCAGGATGTACTGCATACAGTATGTCCTGTCCCATGTGCTAGGAATTCGGAAATAAACTCATAAACCCTAACGTAAAAGTTAATTCGCTATTCCACCTTCAAGTATCCACGTGGGAAGACTGGGTCTTAAAAGGTGTGAACTGCATGTGTAGAAACACCATGATGAAATCCACCACTTAGCATGATAGCTTAAAAGGGTAATTAGGGTCTGGAGAGGAGGACCAGCAGATATGAACATTTGCTCTCACAGAGGACGTGGGTTCAGTTCCTAGCACCCATAGGGCTGCTCACAACCACCTGTAAGTCCAGTTCCGAGGGATCCAATACCCTCTTCTGACCTCTATGGATCCCAGGCATGCCCACAGTCCACATATGAACATGCAGGCAAAGTATCCCTACACATAAAATAATACAAAACATAATAAATTCATTTAAAAAAATAAATGTTGAATGAATGGCAGCTCTCACTGAAATCCCAGAGCTAAGGATGCAGAGGCAAGAGAATTGCTGCAAATCTTGGGACAACCTGGTCTAACAGGTTTGGTGGAGGGCACTATCCTGAACCTTAATCACTGAAAACCACCTCAGTGAAGCCCTAGTGGGCTCCCTCGTTCCTAGAAGCACTGGCTGGGTAGTTGTTACAAAGGAGATGTGGGTGCCCTCCCTCTCTTCCTAGGAGCCACCGGCAGTGTGGGTCGTTCTGTTTGCCCTCTGTGAGCTTCTGTGGGTCTGTCCTTATCTTACCAGTGGAGATGGTTGTTTTCTTGTTCCACCCCCTGAAAATTAGCATTTCAAAGCAAATCCTGACCTTTTTTCCAGTCCAACAACCAGTTCTAACAGTCCATCCTGACCAGGCAAGTGGATCCGAGGATAAAACGGCAGGTGTCGTTTGCACCACAAGAGGGAGCTCTAAGCCGGTTTATTACTGTGTTTTATAACCAGCAGCCTGGGGCTGGGAGCAGCTTGGCAAGGGAGGCTTGTGAAGCCCTGGGTTCCATTCTCAGCACGGCAGGTAATAAACACACTAAATAATCTATCGTTTCACTTAAAAGGATGTCAGGTTTTGGTGTGGGGATGCATGCCTGTAATCCCAGCAATTGAGAGGCTGAGACAGGGGCATTGTAGAGAGCTGGAGGCCATCCTGGACTCTCATCTTAAGACAAAGAGGATATTAAAAGTTAAAGGGCCAAGTCTTCTTCATCTCATGGCTTCTGAGGCCTCCGTATTAACACACCGCTGGAGATCCCAATGCACTTGATGTGAGATGATAACTTTTCCACCATGTCAGGGGGAAGATAAAGCTGGGCGGAGCTAAAGCCAAAGCCAGGAGCCCAGGGCTCCAGACAAATCTGCACTGTTACTGTCCAGACAAATCTGCACTGTTACTGTAGCCACAGATATGGGGCGCCCTCCTGAGGTGGGGGAGCACACACGCTTGGGGTGCAGGTGCAGGAAGAGATGACTATGAGATGTTCTGATGTCTCTCTCTGTCACCATAGTAACCCCAGAACAACTGGCCCATCCTGGTGCGCTCAGGAGAACCTGCACGGCTGGGGCGGAGGACAAGGGGAAGGAGGCCTTAGGGGTTCTGTAGTAGCCAACCCACACTGTGCGGAAGTCCCGACCTGCTTCCACGGCAGGTGTCTCAGCCCAGGTCCCAGGTCCCCACACCCTTCCACATACATTCTCTCTCCCTCTTTCCCTCCTGACTCTCCTTGCCTCTGAATATGAATCTTGTCGTTTTAATTCATTAGTTTTTATATCTCCTCCCTTATCAATAATTATACAAGCAAGGAAGACAGTATTGAGACTTTCCTTTGGCAACACTTAACTTTTGTAAGCGGAACTTATCCAAGAAGAAGGCAAAACTGAAATAGGGGGGTCTCCCTCACCTGTTGCGGTCACTCAGTGTCCCAGACATAAGGCTAAGCCTGTCCCTGGTGCTGTTTCTGATTCCCTGAACCTTGAAGGTACAGTTTCCACAGCTGACCTGTCCCTTAGTTGGGTCTCAGAGCCTTATGTGATCAATAAGGACAAGTTCTTTCTCCCTCCTCACCAAGTGCGCCCAATGTCACTAGAGAAAGCACAGGCTCCTGCCTCACCCTGGGTGAGCAGAAGCCACTCTCTCTTAAAGCTGAGTCAGTCAGGCGACCTGAGTCCCCTCAAGGCTGTGACAGAGATGCGGGGAAACCCATGAGGCTGAGTCTTCTGACCTCTCTGTAAACCTTGCCCTGCAAACTTATTCTAGGACTCTAGGTCCTTTGTCCACAGGATGTGGCATGCAGACCCCTTAGCATCTCTGCTGGGTTCACGGTTTCTATGTTCCCGAGAGTGGGAAAAACTGGCTGGAAAAAAAAAAAAGTCGATGCGGATATGAGCCTGCTTTTCTAGCTGGGAAGACAGGACACCGGCCGTGGGAGAAGCCCGACTGTTTCTCGAAGTGTGGTCCTATAAGAGAAAAGTCCTGAGCCAGGCTCTCCAGAGTCACCCGCTTGTTAGCTCTTACCTGGAGGGGCCCCGCCCTGGGTCTCTCTGCTCAGCAACAGCATCAGAGTTGCTGTCCAGGGGACCATAGGGACCCATGGGACCATCGTGGAGCTGGAAGGGCGGGTGAAGTGAGGAAGCAGTGGCCAGGGGATGCTGGACTCCTTCAGTTGAACTCCTGAATGAACAGCAGAGCCGCTGACTAAAGTTGTCTGCTATGATCCCATTGGACAGAATCTGAGGAAAGAACCAATGAGGCTTGAGTTTCCTATGAGTCATCAGTCACTGGGCAGATGATGCGAGAGGACTGACAACCTAGTGTGCGATGCAGGTGAGATGACGTCAGAGGCTGGATAGAAAAGGGGAGGGGTTCATGAGGGGCAGGACCACAGGGCACCATCCAATAGGGAACGGGCTGGCCCACGCCCATCGATTGCCAACAGAGGAAACACTGACTGGCTGTCCCCACTGCTTCCATGACGTTGATCTCACACATGAGCTTCTTTGTCACCCAATCCAGTGCAGCCACCTGATCCCGCCGCCCTCCTAAAGCCAGGTGTCTGTTGGGGCGGGGGAGCAAAGGCAGAGTGTTAATGCAGGGAGCACCCTGACTCACACTGGAACAATTCAGCCAGACCCATTTCAGCCCCTAGACAGACGGGAGGAAGCGCGTTGCTGCAGACAGCGGCAACCAGTCCCACACTGCATAACTGAAGAAGGCACAGGTCGTGTAGCTGAGGAGACACAGCCACATCTTAGTTCAAGGGTCACAGAAGGGGCTAGGGAGATGGTTCGGTCAGTAAAGTGCTTGCCACAAAAGTATAACATCCTAAGCCTGAATCCCTGGCACACATGTAATCCCAGTGCCAGGGAGGCCAAGACGAGAGGATCTTGCTGGACACCGGCTCAGTAAGGAACCCGCTCAAAAATAAGGTGGAGGGACTGAAGAGATGGCTCAGTGGTGAAGAACACTTACTGCTCTCGTGAGAACGCTGGGTTCGGTTCCCAGCACCCAAATAGTGGCTCATGAGTGTCAGTAACTCCAGTTCCAGGGGATCTGGCGCCCTCTTCTGGCCTCTGTGAGCACCAGGCATGCATATGGTGCACACACAACTCATGCACATAAAATAAAAAAGTATTAAAAACAGCGGACAAGGGCTGGAGAGATGGCTCGGCGGTTAAGAGCACTGCCTGCTCTTCCAGAGGTCCTGAGTTCAAATCCCAGCAGCACATGGTGGCTCACAGCCATCTATAATGGGATCCGATGCCCTCTTCTGATGCTGAAGACAGCTACAGTGTATTCATATACACAAAATAAATCTTCAAAAACAAACAGTGGACAAAGCGTCAGAGATAATCTGATGTTGAGATGGCAGTGATGTCGGGAACTCGGGTGACAATTTCTTTTCTTTTCTTTTCTTTCTTTTTTTTTTTTCGAGACAGGGTTTCTCTGTGTAGGCCTGGTTGTCCTGGAACTCACTCTGTAGACCAGGCTGGCCTCGAACTCAGAAATCTGCCTGCCTCTGCCTCCCGAGTGGCCTCCCAAGTGCTGGGATTAAAGGCATGTGCCACCACTGCCCGGCTTCGGGAGACGATTTCTATCTAATAGAATCAGTAGAAACGTTGGTATCAGGAGGGTGTGTGCCTTATCTTCTCAAGTTTCTACCCCTCATGGCAACTGTGGCTGAAGTTTCTTGGCCACATTAGCTTCTGAAAATGCTTCCTCTTCTTTAGCCCCCTTTACCCAGCAACAGCCAGCTCAGCTGTCTGTCTTCTCTGATTGGCTGACCCAGCCTGGCTGGTTTCCCCTGGTCTGTGCAGTCAGGCTGCAGAACCAGATTTCGGGAGTTTCAGGCGTCCCACTCTGCCTCAGCGCCTCATCGTTGTCCAGTGATTACGGTCATCAGCTGTAGATTCCCCAACCTGTGCTCTGAAGAAAGAATGTCCCAGACTAAAGTTGAGGCCCTGAGAGCCTCCTTCCTGGCTTTCCTGCTGAGTCTCCTGGGATCTGAGGCCATCAAAGGTCAGGAGGGTGGGTGGGCCACATGGTGGAAATAGCCACATGCTTCCTTTAGAATGAGAGGTTTTGCAGGACTCTGTTTCCCTTGTGTCTCACCTCTCCTCACTCCTTTATGTGAAGTTCACTTGGTTTCATCTTGCTCTAATAGGCATAAAAACAAAAGCAGCCAGGCTGGAGAGATGGCTCAATAGTTAAGCATGCTGCCTGCTCTTCCAGAGGACCCAGGTTCAGTTCCCAGCAACCACATGGTGGCTCACAATCTGTAACTCCAGTTTCAGGGTCTGATTTTCTCTTCTGGCCTCTGTAGGCACTGCACACACGTGCTGCACTTATACTTATGTAGGCAAACACGCAACATAAAATAAAAATAAGAGAATCTTAGAAAACATAGCGGCCACAATCACCATTTACACATCACAGGAATCATCCGTGAAAATAGTTTTGCCTTTTTTTGAGAGATAAAAACACTGAAGCTAAAAAGATTAAAACGTGTTCCAAAGTAGTTCCCCTAGTCAGGAGTCAAGGTTCGAATCCACCCACAGCTCTGCACTCGAAGACTTTACAGCTAAACCGCGCCAGGATCCCACCCCTGCTTTATGTGGCTGCCTTTAGGACTCTTTGGAGCTGTGTTTGGAACCTAGCTCAGCATCAGACCCTGCCTCCCAGGACCTTATGGCCTTCCTAGGATCACTGTGCGAGGCTCGTGCCTTCTTCCCTCAACAGAGTGTCATGGTTTTGTTATTGTGAGTCAGATCCCCAGTGATCCAGGCAGCTCTTACTACATGGAGTGGTGTGGACTTTGGATGACCACAAAAACCACGCTAGAGATTATAAACCGTGATGGTGCTCTGTCTCCTCCTGCTGACATCAGGAAGCACCAATCCCATACATGATGTCATCCAAAGATGCGGAGATGGGAAGGACTAGAATTCAGAGCTCTGGCTGGGTGTGGTGTTGCACACCTATAATCCTGGCGAGTGGGTGGCTGAGGCTTGAGGTTTGGCAGGCCTCCGACACAAACGCACAGTTAAACCAACTAAACAAGGCTTTGTAACAAATACACCTGGCTCTAGTTTCTCTGTTGTTGTGAAAATACCCTAATGAAAAGCAATTTAGGGAGGAAACGGAGTATTTGGTGCACAGGTGCAAGCTATAATAAGTCCGTCATTTCAAATAAGTCAAGACAGGAACTCAGTGGGTCAGCAACATCACATCCTCAAACAAGAACAAAGAATAAACACTCAGGAGACAGAACCAGGAGGATCTCTGTAAGTTCAAGGCCAGCCTGGTCTATATAGTAAGTCCAGGAAAGCCAGGGATATATGGTAAGAACCTGTCTCAAAACAAAAAAGAACACACAGACAAACAAAAACCAAAGAATAAACACATCCTTGGTTGTTTCAGATAGTTTTCTTCTCTCTTTTTTGGGGAGTGGTGGTGATTGTTTTTGTTTGTTTGTTTGTTTGTTTGTTTGTTTTTGAGGCAGGATCTTATTGTGTAATCCCTGCTGGCATAGAACTCTCTATGTAGACCAGGCTGGCTTTGGATAGAGGATCTGCCTGCCTCTGCTTCCTAAGTGCTGGGATTAAAGGTATGTGCTATCCTGCCTGGGTACTTTCATCATGCCTAGGGAATGGTGCTACCCACAGTGGACCGGATCTTCCTACATCAGTTAACAGTCAAGTCAATCCCCCATAGACATTCACAGAGGCCAACTAACCTAGACAATCTGAATTAAGACTCTTGCCCTGGGTGATTCTAGATCGTGTCAAATTGATGGGTGAGATTAACCAGTATAACCCATGCCTTGTCAACTTGACATACGAACACATCCCTTGAATGCATAGCCTTTTACCCTTGTCCTAAAAGTCTATGTTAATATAAAATTCAGTCCAAGGTCTTTGAAAATTCCAATAGTTCAAAAGCTCAAATGCTCTTCGCTGGTAGGTACAATAAAACATAAAATAAAAATAAAGTTACATACTAAACATTTTTATTCCCAAAAAGAAGAAGTGGAGCATAAAAAACAATCACTCCAAAGCAAAACCAAAATCCAGCAGTATAAACCCAAATCCTGTAGCGTTGTTTCTGGCGTTTCGGACTAACTCATAATCTTTTGGACCCCAAAGGGCTTGAGTAGTCCCAGCTCTGCCATCCACAGCACACACAAGTTTCCTGTTAGGGCAGCTCCACTCTACATCTGGGGCTCTCCTCAGCAGGGGTCACATGGTCCTTGTGCCGCCATTATCCTGGGGTCCATGCAGCTGAGGCGTCATGGTCACTAAGGCCTCTTAGGACCCTGCCCCTGCCATGCAACACCTCGCTACTTGGATGCCGATTTCGTTGTTTCTCTTTTTCTGAAAGAGGGTCTCCCTGTGTAGCTCTGTCTAGCCTGAAACTCTCAATGCAGACCAGGCTGGCCTCAAACTCATAAGAGATCTGCCTGCCTCCGCCTCCCGAGTGCTGGCTTCTAGATAATTCCTCATTAGGGTTCTCTTCCCAGGTTGTGCTAGGTTATGTCAAGGTGATAATGAACACTAACCAGCTCATAGCCAGGTGGTGGTGACGCACGCCTTTAATCCCGGCACTTGAGTCTCCCTTCTCCTGGCCTCTCCTCTCAACATGTAAATATGTCCGTTCTTTGCCTTAAAAACATAAACATGAACTACCCAATAAAAATCATCCTTGCGTGTGTGCAACATCCCAGCCTAGGGCTGCTCTATGTGTAGCTGGCTCTCTTTCGGTGCTCTGTGCTCACGTTGGATGCCTACTGCTTAAGAGACCACGCCCTGGGTGGCTTTCGGTTTGGAGCACGTGAGATGGGGGTAGCTCAGGCTACCTCTCTATGTAGCTCAGGCTAGCCTTAAATCTCAGTCCTCCTGCCTAAGGCTCCCGACTGTGCGGGAATTTGGGGCCTGTGCCATCAAGTCCAGACTACTTGAATTCAACTCGCATTTCCTCTTATTGGACTTTAAAAAGGATCCTCTTTTAACCTGTTAATCCCCTCCCCATTCCCTGCATCCTTTTCACTTTCCTCTGAATTGAGTGCTTAGCTAGCACCTCCCTTCAGCTATGGCCTCGGGCCTTTTCAGTTCTCACTTTACACACGCTCCCTGGGGTGCCACCTGTTCTGCTGCTGTGATAAACACCAAGGTCAAGAGCAACTCCGGAAAGAAAGGGTTACTTGACTGTCTAGCTTGCAGTCTGCCGCTGAGGGGAATCAGAGCCAGAATCGGTTGAGGAACTGAAGCAGACACCACAGGGAGTTATTTGGTTTTTTGTTATCTTCACCACCATGTTTTATGAAGAAGATTTTTCTGAGCTCACAAGGAACCTAAAATCCTTTGAGAACATTCTCCATGATGTTTAGTCTAAGCATAGACACTACTACCTGCTAGGGCCCGGGGTCCACGGGTAAGAGGAGGGCTGGGCATCAAGTCCAGAATGCTCACGCCGTTCATAATGTTATTACTAATGATAGTTTGTATTATGTTTGCTATTTCTTACCAACTAATAAAGAGTAAACAACTAATAACTTGTTCGGGGTGGGGGGGAAGAATCAAACCACACAGGAATTTCAAACTCAACAACTTCTATAATTCCATTTAAAAGAACAGCAAACATTTTAAAGACTTTTTAGAAAATTCTTTAAATCAACCTAAATTTAAAAAAGTTTGAAACCATTGTCAAAATCCATCCTGTTAGATTTAATATGCTCAAGATTAAAAAAAAAAAAAAAAGAGTCACAGGATTAGCACGCACTGCCAGTGCGTACTAAAACAGAAACTCAGCGAGCCTATCACTGCAACGCAGCAAGCTTCCCACCTTTTCTATAAGGATACTAGCATCCTGCCCCTCCTCCTCCGAGTTCACATCTGCAATCCTAGAACCGGGAACTGTGCGGAGGAGAAAGTCTCTCCTAGTTGCGCATTGCTGTGTAACCTGAGGCTAGTCACCCACCTTCTCTGTGTTTCCTTGATTGCAGCTAGGGTTGTTGTGGCATTAACCTGTGTCA
>CM052720.1:45084395-45143894 GCA_028551405.1 Uromys caudimaculatus | reverse complement strand
CCCCCCCCCCCCGTTCCCCTCTTTTGGCCTCTGACTTCATTAATAAATCCAGCCATTCCCCTGCCTCGCCACTTTACAATAGTTCTTACATTGGTCTCATTTTCCTTTACCTTGCTTCTACAGCGGAGCACGTAGCAGTGTATGACGTATTTGTACAGACGCAGCATCCGTCCGGCGAATGCATGTACGCGTTTGTCGGCGACGAGCAGTTCTACGTGGATCTTGACAGGGAGGAGACAGTCTGGGACCTGCCGGAGTTCAGCAAAGTGTATGCGTTTGACGCCCAGGAGGCTCTGCCCTACATTAGCAGCCTGAAGAACAATCTGAGAGCCTTGCTCCAGAGACACAACGTCACCCAGGCCCCCAGCGGTGGGCTCTTTTCTTCTTCTGTGACCCGGTGGGGAAGGGTGGGAGGACCCCTGGTCCACACTCAGAATGGGAGACAGATGCCCTCTGCTGAGGACTCTCCTTGGAGTGGCCCTGGGCTCCCTGCTGTACAGCCGGGGGCTGGTGACCCCTCTTCTCTCCCAAGAGAGGTTGAGCTGAGATAGACTGCTCAGTAGAAGTCTTCCGGCTCTCTCTCTGGACCCAGAGGTGTAGAGAATTCTGAGCCTGAGACAGAAAACACCCAGGGAGGGATCTCTGTGACTTACTCAGAACTGACCAGGTTCTGTCTCTTCCCAGAGCCTCCTGAGGTGACTGTGTTCCCCAAGAACCCGGTAGAGCTGGGCCAGCCCAACGTCCTCATCTGCCACATTGAAAGGCTCTTTCCCCCAGTGCTCAATGTCACATGGCTGCGTAACGGGCAGCTGGTCACTGAAGGAACTTCCGAGACCGTCTTTCTACCCAGCACAGAACTCAGATTTCACAAGTTCCACTACCTGACCTTCATTCCCACGGCGCAGGATGTGTATGACTGCAGGGTGGAGCACTGGGGCCAGGGCCAGCCAAGTCTCAGTCACTGGGGTAAGCAGCACCCCCTTTCCACACAGCCCTGCTCCCAGGACCTGGTATCCCAGCATCCCACTGTACTAACTGCATCTATTCATTTCCCTCAGAAATGCAGGAGCCAGTCCAGGTGTCCGAGACAATGGAGACAGCGGTCTGCACCCTGGGCTTGGTGGTGGGCCTGGTGGGAATTGTGGTTGGTAGTGTGGTCATCATAAGAGCTCCACATGGCAGCCATAACCCCCGGACCCAGGATCCCCTGTGAGTAACTGTGGAGGTAGGGATGTTAGGGTGCAGTAAGAGGAAAGAAGGGGGCATCTCCACCTGCTGTGCAGAAAGGAGGTGAGCAGGGTAGAGCTATGGAGAGACTACACTGAGAACCTAAGACTCACGCACTGCCCTGAGCGCCTGCGCTTACGGCCTTTGTTACCCTCACCTATCATCTGCGAGACAGTGGTTTGATACATGAGAGATGCTTACAGCATCTATGTGCACAAGAGCATTAAGCACCTTCACCAAGGCCACAGAGCTAGACTGTCTGGATCGAAACAGCTTCCTATGGAAGAAACCAAGTTCAGCCATGCTTGGACCCAGTCTGTCCTGCGCATGCGTCCCGGATAGTGTGCCGGGGATGACGCACAGCTTCCCAACTCTGCTCTGACCTACTGCTGGCAAAGCTCGCATAAAAATTCTCTTCTGGGCTTCTATTTATCGAAACATATATATTTCAAACACTTGTGTTTTAAAATTCTCCTCCTATTGGACAGTGATTTCTCTCCATGATGATCCATGTCTCTCTTATACTGACTGATATTATTCACTCTGGACCAGGAGTGAGGGGGAGTTACGTCACCGCTCCACAGAGGCCCTACGGACTGTCAGGACATCCCTGTTCTAACTCTGGTTTCATTTGTTCCTCTGTTCTCTTATTCTCTGGTCTAACCCCTTCCCCCACACCATACGTGACCACACTAATGGATTAGTGAGTTTTTCTTTATATACAGTTACTATCTGCACCCTATAGAAGAATTCACCACACCTGCAGCTGTAGGGAGCTCCGCTGGCATTGCGTCACATGCCTGATTTTGACCTCTAGTCTGTTGCTTTCGGTTGTTCACTATGGTTCTGCTCTAACCATCCACCTGTCTCTGGGACACAGTTCAGGGAGCTGGGCACTTGTTTTCTTCCTTTGACTGTGTGCGGCCCATCCATCATCACTGCTGTGTGGATCTCAGTTCCCAGACCTAAAGTCTCTACGGAGTCTACAGCCACGACTCCATCTTGTCTCCTGTCGTGTGTGGAAAGGAACAGCACGCTGCTGCTGCTCACGTTTCTTCAGTCACTTGTCGGTTGTGACCATCTTCGCCCATAGTCCTTTTGAAGCTCCATTGTTCTTGCTCTGGTAGTTTCTGGATTGCATCCTTTGCCCATTTTTTGGCATTAGTGCTTCTGTGAGAAGGAGAGGGCTGGAGCTTCCTCTGCCATCTTGCTGATGTCATCGCCTAGCAGGGCTCTGTTTCTCTCTTGATGTTTTCTTGCCAAACCAGGATGTTTTAGGTGCTGCTGACTCTGTCACAGAGGTTCCAGGGAAGATAGGTGTCTTAGTTATGGCTTCATTGCTGTGAAGAGACACCATGACCACCGTGTCTTATAAACGCAGACATTTAATTGGGACTGGCTTACAGTTTCAGAGGTTCAGTCATCATGAAGGGAAACGTGGCAGCGTGCAGGCAGACATGGGGCTGGTGGAGCCGAGAGTTCTACATCTTGGTCTGAAGGCAGCCAGCAGGTCTTCTGTGGACAGCCAGGAGGGGACAGGAAGTGCACACTGGACAGAGCTAGAACATAGGAGACCTCAAAGCCCACCCCTACAGGGACGCATTTCCTCCAACAAGGCCATACCTACCCTAACAAGGCCATGCCTCCTAATTGTGCCGTTCCCTGGACCAGACATTCAAATACATGAGTTAATGGAGGCCATTCCCTTTCAAACCACAGTAGGTTTCTCTCAGGGAAACATGAGAGGGAGACAAGAGCCAAAGCCCAGTGTCACCCACTGACACTGCACCATTCCTGTTCCCTGTCACCAGCCAGAGCCACCCCATCCCAATCCCCTCCCCCACCCCACCCCCACCTCATCACCTCTCACTCCCCCACCAATTCCTACTGTTTCCTGCGTGCAAACTTAGGCTTTCCATGGAGTGTGAAGGGAGGAGTCTGGGACTTCTCCTAACTTGTAGCCTTATAATGAGAAGCCTGGGTTGGGCAGTGGTGACGCACGCCTTTATTCCCAGCACTTGGGAGGCAGAGGCAGGTAGATTTCTGAGTTCGAGGCCAGCCTGGTCTACAGAGTGAGTTCCAGGACAGCCAGGGCTACACAGAGAAACCCTGTCTCGAAAAACCAAAAAAAAAAAAAAAAAAAAAAAAAAAAAAAAAAGAGAGAGAGAGAGAGAAGCCTGTCTGTCTCTCTGTCTGTCTGTCTCTCTGTCTGCTCCCCCCTTTTGACAGAGTTTCGCTATGTAGCTCTGTAGGGCTGTTCTGGAATTCTCTAAGTTACCTGACAGGCCTTGAAACTCACAGAGATCCACCTGCCTCTGCTTCTCAAACGATGGAATCAGAGCCATGCACCTCCAAGCCTGGTTAGAAGCCCCTTCTTAGTGGGTTTTATCTGTAGAGGTTAGAACGTATCTTGATATTTAGTAATTCCTCCATAAATGTCTGTTGATTTGCTGGAAATAGTATTTATTACTCTGACACAGACTTGTTTAGTTCCCCACGTACCGAAGGCTAAGTGCTGGCTACAGACGACAATGCTGAGTGCTCTGTGGAGCCATCGCTAGAGCATACATGCCATGCTTGAATTACAGTCACTGTCACCGTGGGAGGGAGTGTGTATCGCATACAGCTCAAGCAGGGCTACAGTGAAGCTCCACAGGTTGAGAAACTGGGGGTGGGAGCCATATATAAAGAGAAGGGGGAAGGCAGGATGGATCTTAGACTCCATCCTGAACCCGAGGTTGATGGTGACCGCATGCGTCTTGCCGCAGGTGATGATATTTCTGAAATGAACATGGCCTTGGGAAGATGCCCTGAACTTGTACCGTTGCTACGTAGCCTTGGCTGTAACCTGGCTGGCCTTGAACTCACAGAAAGCCCTGCCTCCTTGACAGACTTAAGCACTCAGCCCTTAGTACCATTACCAGCAAACCCATGGTAACAGGTGGGCGTTGCTGTGCTTGGCGCCAGCCTGGACACCCTGCCCTGGGCTCCACAGCTCTGGGCTTCCCCATGAGCACTGCTGCCTGCTTCCAGAGAATGCTCCAGAACTATTTTTCCTGTTTCTGAGCTGAGAGACTGCATCTTGCTGGATGTCTGGGACCAGGTCGTCTATGACTAATATCTCATGACAGTGTGGCGTCAAGTGGCACCATGGAAGTAATTCTGAGAGCTCTGACCTCACTTTGGGGGGGAGGGTTTGAGAATTTGGATTTGGCCCTGGAGAGGGAACAATGGTAAAATTTACTTGGATGGAGATTCGTTTGGGTGAGTTTGAGGGCTACAGTGGTTGGCGTTCCTAAGGGAAAAGTCGGACTGTTCCTCCAGTTGATTGAAATAAAGCACCCTTTGATGAGCCCTCACTTCTTCTAATACATTAGGCAAAACTAATATGGCATCTCACGGATATTTTATTTATTTATTTATTTATTTATTTATTTATTTATTTATTTATTTATTTATTTATTTATTTATTTATTTGAGACAGGGTTTCTCTGTGTAGCCCTGGCTGTTCTGGAACCTGCTCTGTAGACCAGGCTGACCTCTAATTCACAGAGATCCACTGCCTGTCTCCCGAGTGCTGGAATTAAAGGTGTGCACCACCTCTGCCTGGCTTTCTCATGGGTATTTTCAAATTTGACCATTTTTATTTACAACTGGAAATGGAAACAAGAAAAATCCTCGCTCCCTGAGGACACTAATGTTCTCATTCATGACGCCTGAGATCAAAGTGTTGTGGACTTTGGACAGAGTTATGAAATCTACTAAGAAAGCCACGTCAGTCCACAGGTGGCAGAAAGACTTGGCAGTATTTGCTCCCTTCAGTTTCAAAATGTGATTTCATTTAGCTTTTTAAAAATGTGATTTTTATTTTATCCTGCTGATGAGTCCCACACTGTGACTCTATCTGAGAGTTTATGTCTGGCCCCGTAATTACCCTGAGCTCATGTGAGAACAGGAAAAGCTTGGTTCACCCAAACTAATAATTCCAAAGTCAGCGGCCCACCCACCTAAGTGACAGAGGTCAAAGGTGACTGACAGTAAAACATATCACGGTGCTAGAGGAGGACTCAGGCTGGAGAAGAGCACTGGTTGCTCTTCCACAGAACCTGGTTCAGCTCCCAACACCCACATGGCAGCTCACAACTGTCTGCAACTCCAGTTCAAGGGAATCTGACGCCCTCACACAGACATGTATGCAGGCAAAACATCAATGCACAAAAAATAAAGTTTTAAAAGGAAGAAGAAGGAGGAAGAGGGGGAAGAAAAGGAAGAAGAAGAGGAGGAGGTTGGTGGTGGTACACACCTTTTGTCTCAGCACTTGGGAGGCAGAGGCAGGTAGATCTCTGTGAGTTCAAGGTCAGCCTGATCTACAAAGTGAGTTCCAGGCAGCCAGAGCTACACAAGAAACTCTGTCTCAAAATAGATAAATGTAAAAAAATAAAAACAAACAAATAACAAAAACCCAAAGCAGAACAAAATTTCCATCTTTCAGACAGAAAACAGATTTACTGAGTATGCCATTCACTTTGAGGGACAGCGGCCAGGAGGCTCATATTTTTTTTACTGTTATTTCATCTTGTTTTATTTTTTTCTTTTCTTTTTTTTATTGGATATTTTATTTATTTACATTTTTTGATACTTTATTTACATTTCCAATGTTTCTCCCTTTCCAGGTCTCCTCTTTGGAAACCCCCTATCCCCTCCCCCCTTGTTTTATTTTTTAAAAGATTTATTTATTTATTGTGCATGGTGTCTTGCCTGCATGTGTGCCTGTGCACCACTGGATCTCTGGGAACTGGGGTTACGGATGGTCGTAGGACACCATGTAGGTGCTGGGAATGAATCCTGCCTGGGTCCTCTGGAAGAGCAGCCAGTGCTTTTAACCTCTGGCTGTCTCTCCAGACCATCTTGTTTTTTGTTTTGTGTTTTTTGTTTTTTTTTTTGAGACAGAATCTAGTCTCATATTTGTGCGATCTTCCTTGGCCTCTTCAGTGCTGAGATTGTGGGTGTGAGCTGCGACTCCTGGCTCAAAAGTCTTCACACATTTAGAAATAAAAATGTAATGCCAGCTGCATTTGGGCAGCCTCTCTTGATGAGTTACTGGGCGATCCCATCTCAAAATCCACTCAGCCATTACTAAACAGAGAAGCCACCGAGGTGGCCATGATTTCTCTAAGACATACCCATCTCTTGTCCTGCTGACCTGGGACTCCAGCTGCAGCCTCGCTGGAAGAGAGACTTAGTCCAGGGCTGGACTGAGGCTGTGAGGAGGTTCTCTCATTCATGCAAACATCCTCAGAGAATACTCTGTGTCCCCTGGGGCTGCAGTTACAGGATGTTGTGAGTGGGCTCTTGTGGGCGCTGCTTCCCAAACTCTGGTCCTCTGGCAGAGCAGCGTGGGATTTTACCTGCTGAGCTGTTTCCCAGCCTACCTCCACTGCATCTTTTTGAGATGACTCTGTTGCTGAACCTGGAGCTCACCTATTTGGCTAGACTGGCTGGCCAGCCAGTTTCAGGAATCTGCCTGTCTCTGCCCTCCCAGGGCTGAGGTTTACAGACATGTGCCACCATGCCTGGCTTTTTCAGAGTGCTGGGAATCTAAACTCATGTCCTTATGCTTGTGTGGCAAGCACTTTACTCACAGAGCCACTTCTGAAGCACCAGAAACCTGTATTTGTTACAAACTCCACAGGTAACTCTCTGCAGCCAAAGATCCGGGAGATTTCTCAGAGGTAGTTAAGCTTGAAAATATGTTGCCCGTTTTTATTTTCTTTCTCTTTTTTTTTTTTTTTTTAAATGTTTTTTATTTATTTTATGTATATGAGTACACTGTCGCTGTCTTCAGACACACCAGAAGAGGGCATCTGATCCCATTATAGATGGTTGTGAGCCACCATGTGGTTGCTGGGAATTGAACTCAGGACCTCTGGAAGAGCAGTTGGTGCTCTTAACCACTGAGCCATCTCTCCAGCCCCTTTCTTTCTCTTTTTGAGACAAGGTTTCTCTCTGTAGCCTTGGCTGTCCCGGAACTTGCTCTATAGACCAGACTGGCATCAAACTCGTAGAGATTCACCTGCCTCAGCCTCCAGAGTGCTGGGATTAAAGGCATGGCCACCATGCCTGCATCTCTCTATTGACTGAGTCCTTCCAGTGCCAGACATTGGCAGAGTCCACCAAGAGGCAAACACTAGGTGCATGTGGACCCTGGTCAACCTCTGGCCAGCATGGAAGATGGTGTCTGGGGACCAGAAGAGATAAATGAAGACACCAACGTCCTCTGCGCACCCCACATCAGTCGTGGGAACTGCCTGTAGCATTCCTTCAGGGGAAGCATCTTCAGCCCTTACACATTCTTTCTTACAGGATAAAATAATGTTTTTGAACATGATTTACAGATATAAGGGGTTTTATCCTGTGGTTTATTTTATCCAGTGATTTCCCTTTAAAGTTTCTTAGTGTGTTTTATTTTAAATTTTAGCCCAAAATTTTCCATCGGGACCCACAGGGAAAATCAGGTTCTATCATGGACCAAATGGAGACTTTGCCCAGCACAGCCGTTTGGTGCTCTGTGGCTTCTCTGCTCCTTCCTGAAGCCCCTTCTTGAAGGGTGAAAACTCCGAGAGACCCATGGCTTCCAATCTCCACCTTCTCGCCCAGACTCTTCACTTCCTTACCCAGCAACAAACCCATTATCTCAGAGAACTGCTCTGATTGGCTACTTACCGCAAGGGTCTTCCCCTAACCTAGACTCCGTTTCTTTTTACCTCCATCTTGCTCCCTTGCTCCCCAAACAGAGGTTGTTAGAACCACCCACCTCGGCAATGGTTCTCTTTGTGGAGCTGGCTCCGGTACTCCTAACCATAATGACCTTCCTGAGTCCCCAGGGAGTATGGGCCATCAAGGGTAAGTGATGGGGACACCTGGGAGTGGGAGGAGACAGCACAGGGGAAATTGTCTCTCTCTGTCCGGTATATGGCAACTCCCTCCACCTACAGACAAATCCCTGCCACCGTGTTACATCCATTGTGGACCTAACCACCGGGCTGAGGCCGGGTCTCCTCTGGGCTTCGTTTACATTCAGAGTCCCCCTCACCCCTTCCTCTTTTCTGAGATCCCGGCCCTCACCCGCCTCACTGCAGAGCACCCTAGCTCCTGTACCACTTCCTGACTGCAACATGCAGCTCTTGTCCAGCTGCGGCGTCCACCGCTGTGACCTCCTTTGGTTTTCCCCGTCTGGCATCATGCTGTGCTCACATTCATTCACAGTCCCTCACATTCCTTCAGAAGTGTAGAGCTCTGAAAGAGCCAGCGGAAATGTAGCTCCGATATCCAGGAAATAGCACTCTGCGGTGGGGTGAGATCTATTAATCAACACTACAAGATGGAAGTTGGAACGTAAACTTTGAATCCTGATTTTTTTGTTTTTTTAATTGGCTTTTGGAGACAAGGTCTCTCTGTGAAGCCCTGGCTGTAGACCAGGCTGGCCTCGAACTCAGAGATCTACCTGCTTCTGCCTCCCAAGTGCTGGGATTAAAGGCGCGCGCTGCCGCTGCTCGGCTTGAACTCCTGACTTTATGTCCAATGTATCTTACAATATTTTGGGATCTCCTCTCTCCCTCCATGTGTTTATGAGACAGAGTTTCATTGAACTAGGTAGCCCACTCTGGTCTTGAACTTCTGATCCTCCTGTCTCCATCCTCTGAGTGCTGGGGTTGTAGGGGTGTGCCCGGCTTGTGGAAAGCGGTCCTTTCCCTCACCCTGGTCTCTGGATCATAGATATTATTCAAACATGCTCCTGTCTGTCACTGTCGCTCATCCATTCCTATCCTGACTTTCTTTCCCAAAAGTTCTCTTCAATGCTTCCCCTTAACCATTTTCTCCTCACCCCAAGACCTGACAGTAGCTGCCGCTACAGCTACTGCAGCTGACGGTGCCTGGAAACTCGACACCATCTCGGGTGGGCAGTCTCTGCTTTTCCCAGCGGGCTTTGTCAGCTCCACCTATGCAGGCAATTGGCCACGCCCCCACCCATGAGTGCAGTGGCCACGCCCCTCCCCTTTCAAGTCTCTGCAACTCTTCAAGGGGCTGCCAGGGCTTTACAGGACTGTCCTCACCCACGGCCCAGGATGAGACTAGGCTGAGACTCAGAGGTGAGACATGCTTCTCTCCGTTCCCATCCTTCCCTCACCCAATACAGCCGACCACATGGGCTCCTATGGACCAGCCTTCTACCAGTCTTACGATGCTTCTGGACAGTTCACACACGAGTTTGACGGGGAACAAATTTTCTCTGTGGATCTGAAGAAAGGGGAGGTTGTGTGGCGTCTGCCTGAGTTTGGAGACTTCGCACACTCGGACTTTCAGAGTGGCCTGATGAGCATTTCCATGATCAGAGCTCATCTGGACATCTTGGTGGACCGCTCTAACCGAACCAGAGCCGTCAGTGGTACCTGGCCCTTCCGCCACCCCACCTAACTAGGCAGGGAAGGTGCTGGACAGGATCCCCAACCCTTCTCCCCTCCCCTTCTGCCCCAGGAGGATCCCAGAACACAACTGCAGATAGCCACAGGGGAGGAAGTATCCCTTAATCTCAGCTCTAGTAAGGTCCAGCTGTAAGGGACGGGACTTTGGGATTCAGGTTCTCATTCCTCCTAGTGCCTCCCAGGGTGACGGTACTCCCCAAGTCTCCAGTGGATCTGGGAAAGCCCAATGTCCTCATCTGCATCGTGGATGATATCTTCCCGCCTGTGATCAATGTCACCTGGCTGCGCAACAGCCAGCCCATCACTAAGGGAGTGACCCAGACCAGCTTCTATTCCCAGCCTAACCACAGATTCCGGAAATTCCACTACCTGACCTTCGTGCCCTCTGCGGAGGACGTGTATGACTGCAGGGTGGAGCACTGGGGCCTGGACGTACCGCTCCTCCAGCACTGGGGTAGGGAGCATCCTGTCCCAGCCTGCTCACGTCCGTGTCTCCACTACTCCAGATCCCTTCCTGTGTTCTCTGACCCTTGCTTTCTTTCCCAGAGCCCCAGGTGCTTACCCCACCACCGGACACCATAGAGACCCTGATCTGTGGCCTGGGCCTGGCTCTCGGCTTTATAGGATGCCTCCTGGGCACCGTACTCATGATAACAAGCACGCGCATGCCCAGTGTCCGCAGGTGCAGAAACCCCGGGAGTCTGTGGGCAAAGGGAGGAAGGTGTGGAGAGCAGATGGGAGAGGAGCAGAGGGAAGGGGAACGGAGGAAGGGGGGAGGAGATAGAAAGGCAGGAGTTTGGAGAAGTGGATGAGCAAATGTGAATGGCCTCGGTCATCTGGGTTTCTCGAGTTTAGGTAACTTCTCTTCTGAGACGATTCCTGGCGGACTCATGAGAGAGAGAGAGAGATGATTCCTGGCGGACTTCTGGAAGCTTCTGCATGCTCAGCAGCAGGCCTATTACGGTGTGGACCTCGAATGGCATCAACCTCTGTTTTACAAGTCTCTCATTTTCTGGTCACCAAATCCCAGTAGAACTCTGTGGGCGCAGTCTGCTGCCCTGGTTCCCCACTTCACTCACAGCTCCGGTACCATCCACACCTCTGTCAGCCGCACTAAAGTCTCTTAAGAGTGCTTGCGTGTGCCATTTTCATGGGGTCAGTACTTACAGGTGAGGGACGCCTGAGTATCAAGAGGAGTTCTGGGTGGTGACCACCCAGCAGGGCCACATTCCTGAATGTTTTTATGCCAGCTCACCTGTGCCTTGTTTGGCCCATAGTGTGGTAATTTGTTAGTGGGCCATTTCACAAGGGCTTCACGTCTCCTGAATTCAGATGTCAAGGAAATGGGTACAAATTATTGCAGCTCCCCCAACCAAGGACTTTTGTAGGGTACTGGGAGAGGAGGGCTCTCTACATGAACACCACCTCCCTATTGGACATTCCCTGGCACCCTGTGAATGGCAGACAGGTGCGCAAACTCCGCATGGCTACTTCCTTCAGTGGTGTGGATCACATTGAGCAGGAGGGCAGCACCGTGGATCGGCAAGATACATGAAGACAGGCGGTCCAGGGGTGGAGAGATGGCTCAGTGGTTAGAGCATTGGGTGCTCTTGCAGGGGACCTGGGTTTGATTCCCAGCAACCCATGGTGGTTCACACCATCTGTAACTCCCAGTTCCAGGGGAATCCTGGTGTACAGCTGTGCATGCAGGTAAAATACTCACGTATATCAAATTAAAATAGTAAGTAAATCTTCAAAGAAAAAGGACAGCACATCCAAGTGACTCACCAGCTCTCTCTAACACGTGGGCCAGAAGATTTTAACCACGAACAAAATTTGAAACACACAAAGAGATCAGTGAACTTACAAGGTAGTTCATGTCAATCACCAAATGAGTGACCTAGATCTGAGGCCTCCAAGCAGGAATACCTTAGGAGTCTCTCTTGGGATTGTCTGGATTAGGATTTCGGGGGTGGGAAATCAGGAACTCTGTACTTCTTTTTTTTTTTTTAAATTAATTTATGTTTATTTTATGTGCACTGGTGTTTTGCCTGCATGTATGTCTGTGTGAGAGTGTCCGATCTTGGAGTTACAGATAGTTGTAAGCTGCCATGTGGGTGCTGAGAATTGAACCTGGGTCCTCTAGAAGGCCAGTCGGTACTCTTAACAGCTGAGCCATCTCTCCAGCCCCACGCTGTACTTCTTAACACGCTCCAGTTGACTCTGATGGCAGCATCTCGATGCTAGGGGAGAGGCCTGGTAACTGTGACTCCTGACACAGGTGCTGCCGGAGGTCACTCACAGGGGAACCCTGAGGTCTGAGTTGGACCAAAACTGCTTTCTGGAGAAACTGGGTTTGTTGTTTTTCAGAGCCTCAAAGTTGATAAAGATAAATAGAACCAAAACTGTGGTTTGAACTTGGTTCTGGGAAAGATTTCTCAGACTTCTCTGGTGAGAGTAAAACTGGTAGAAGCCAACCCAAGACATTGTTGGGTCTGGGAAAGGTGTCTTAAGTCAAAGGCTTTGTTTGCCAGCAATGGCAAGGTCTTCCTTATACACTGAAGGAGACACTATTACCATAAAGGCACAGGGCGGTACACACAACCCAGGGTGGGTTTGGTACCATCTCCTGGGAACAGAGCTGGGTCAAGACAGCAGAACCCAGCTGGTCTTCAAGCTGGACCACGAGACCTGCATGTTAGCCACAGTCCTCTGTGCACTGACTTCCCTGGCCGACCTATCACAGCTCTTGGGCTCCTTTTGCACTGGTCGATGCGCCCCACCCCCCACGGGACTGTCTCCCAGACACACTGTCAAATTCTTGGAAAAACAAATAAACCTGGGGTGGGCGTCCATGCCGGTCCGATGTGCTCAGAGCAGGGGCCAAGATTGCACAGCTGTTGAGCCACCACCTGAGGCGAGGGCTTAGATTCAGCTAGAGGACAAGCCAGCTCTTGGAAGACATCCCGGTTTGCCACTACCCTTGCCCAGTTTGTCATGCACTCACGTTGAGCTAACCGGTCGTCAGGGACTGCCTCTCCCTAAGGTTCCAACTCCCCCCATCCCAAGAGTTTTCCTACAGACAACAATCAGGTCACCTCTCCCACATAATGACAGCAAACTTCCCCCTCTGCCCTCCAGCCAACCCTCCACTGTCCAACCAGTTTCCCTGAGATTTCTGTGCTGGCTCCCTCAGATCCTCTCCAGGAACAGCCTAAGAATCAAAAGAGCTCCATGATGGATTTGTGACCAAGCCCCTTCCCTTCCCTCGGCCTCACCCTCAGGGACAATTACTTTCGACTGTCCTATCAGGCCCCGAGGTGTGATTCAGTCATGGCTTGCTCCCTCCCCCCATTTATGGTGTTGGCAGCTCAGTCCTCAGTGCTGGTGATATTGGGGTTCAGGAACCTTTAAAATATGATGTCAAGGGGAGGTTCTGGGATCACTGGGGACATTGCTGGGGGGGGGGGGGGGAGGATGAAGGTAGCCTTGGCTAGCTAGTCGGAAGAAGCAGCCTGATCCCGACTGCGCTCTGGCTTTCTGTCTGGCAATGCCCTCTCCTCCTCCCACACACTCCCTCAATGGGGGTATCCCCATACTTCAGGTCCTCCCCAGAGCCTGTCGTTGTGCCCTTGACTCTCCAGAACTACAAACTAAATACATCTTTTAAAGGATAAAAACCATTTTGTTAGCCTTTCCGGCGGTGACGACCTCCCTGCGAGAACATGCCTCTCGCAAAGGATTGCCTTCATCCCTCTCCAGAAGAAGAGAAGAAGAAACACAAGGAAAAGCGCCTGTGCAGAGCCCCAAGTCCTACTTCATCGATGTGAAATGCCCAGGGTGCTATAAAATTGCCACGGTCTTTAGCCATGCACAGACGGTAGTCTTGTGTGTTGGCTGCCCCACTGTTCTCTGTCAGGCTACAGGCGGAGAAGCAAGGCTGACAGAAGGATGCTCCTTCAGGAGGAGGCAGCACTGAAAGCCCCTGATTCATGATGAGTGGGAACCTTCCCAATAAACACATTTTGGACTAAAAAACAAAACAAAAAACAAAAAAAATTTTGCTACTGGAAAGAGAACTACACCAGTTAACAGCCACCTCCTGTCCACAACACACGGGGTGGATTACTACATCTTGATAGATTTGTTTTTGTTTTCAAACAGGGCCCTACTATGTAGCCTGGTTGTCCTGAAACTTGCTACGTCAACTAGGCTGGTCTCGAACTCACAGGGACACATCAGCCTCCTCTGGGACCAGTGGGATCAGAGTCAGTATGCCTGGCACATCCCAACTGTTGGTCTTTAAGTTTTCTTTCCTCTCATACCACTGTGGCAGAATAGGAGTTGGGGCTCCATTGTGAGGACCCCACACATCCCCTTCCAACACCACACTCCCTTTCCACAGTTTTTTTTTTTGTTCATGACTCTGGTTGGCTCAGGCTTGCCCACACAGGGTGAACCATGGAACCAACTGGCAGCTCTCCTTCCTTAGATGACGTCCTTCTCCCTGGGGACTTAGTTCACTTTCTTTTTGTTTGACGTTGGTTGTACCAACCAATCAAAATTCAGACATATATCACGTGTCCCCCCTCCCCCCAGAACTTTGTCTGCTCTTACTAATTAGTCCTCAGTGACTCCACCGTCACCTCCCTTCAGCATCTTGTCAGGATGCACCTGTCTGCTCTGCTGGATCTCTCATTTCTGGTTCCCTTTCACCTCTCTTCTACGGTCTGTGCCTTCCTTATTCTATCAGGGCACATACTCTTTCGGCTTCAGAGAGTACGTGCAAAGGAGGCCAACTTTATCCAATGTGGGTGGAGCAACATGGTCTCATTCCACTCTGACCCTTGGACGGTGTATTAGTCAGGGTTCTCTAGAGTCACAGAATTTATGGAAAGGAAATTGCTATGATGACTTACAGTCTGTAGTCCAACTCCCTAGCAGTGGTCAGCTGTGAATGGGAAGTCCAAGGATCTAGTAGGTGCTCAGTCCTACAAGGCTAGTAGACTCCAACAGATGTGCTGGCAAGTAAATGCAAGCAGGTGAAGAACAGGGAATCTTCCTTCTTCCAATGTCCCTATGTAGGTGTGGCCCAGGTTAAAAGAGTGTACCACCATGCCTGGATCCGGGACTTGTTTTGTCCCAGGCTGACCTTGAACTCAGAGATCTCCTTGCCTCAGTCTCCTGGGATTCATGGCCACTCTGCCTCAAGATCTCCATGCCGAGATCCAGGTCAGAAGCTTGTATCTCCCAGACTCAAGATCTGGATCACGGGTGAGCCTCCCAATTCTGGATTGTCGTTCATTCCAGACATAGTCAAGTTGACTACCAGAAATAACCATTACAGATGGTATAAAGGTCAAGGTTGGAAATAATTCCTATGAGGACATCTAAGAAATGCCTTGAATCGCTCAGCTTCCAGCTGAAAATCCAAAAGAGGTCAGAGTTCCGAAGCTCCGTGAGTCTGGTTAGAACGTTCCCTTCCTCCTGTCTCACGTTCACACCTGCGCTCCCTTCCCCCAAAATAGTCGCTGTGCAAGTCACAGCTTTCACATGTATGTTTGACTTTGCATAAGTTATGCTATGTGCCAGACTTCTGCCCAGATCCTGCCAGCCAGTCCCCAAGCCCAGATTAAATGTCAGTACTGTGACACCTTCTGCCCCCTTCACCCCCATTCTGACTCACACTGTGGAACGGAACAAGCTCTGGTGTGTCTGTCTTTCACAACAGTGAAAGCCTGTGGCTGGTATTCCCAACACTTGACACAATGTGCTTAATTCTGCTTAATTTGTTCCCACCTCAGCCTGCTCCTACCAGCCTGCACTGGTTTCACTGTGCTGACATGTGATCAACGGGTCACTTTCTCATGGGTCACTTTCTCACTAGAACTAAGCCACCACACTAGGTGACATTCTTCCACCAAGCTCTGTTTTTGTGTCTGTTTTGAGACAGTCTCCCTAAGGTGCCCAGGCTGGCTTTTTACTCATTGTAGCTCAGGCTGGTCCTAAACTTGAAATCCTGCTCCAGCCTTCAGTAATTGGGGTTTCAGGCCCAGGTTGGTGAGTGCTTTTCATAAGTAGTGATATTATATCTTATTCATAAAGTCAAAAGTTTGGAAACATCTTTAAATCTTAAAGCTAGCTCAAACCATTCCGAGCTGCTGCTAGGCCCTCATTGTTGGGACCTTTCTTTCTCATGGTTATTTAAAAGGTCTGTGTGTCCCTCAAAGTTCACAAAGTAAATGTGGCCCCAGAGACCCCTCTCTTCTCCTGCCTCTGACCAAAGTGCTTATTCCAGGCGGGGGGGGGGGGTGCTGTATCCAATCCTGCATGGTTCTTAGCTGTTGCTGTGTAGAGCCTCTCTTACAAACAACACCTGCTAATAAAAAAAAGCCTCTGCCCAATGAGCTGAGGCAGGAAATAGGAGGTGGAATACCAGCAGGAAGAGAGACAGATTTCCGGGAAATAGTCAGCGGTACAAGATTCAAAGAAGACACTGAGGAAGAAGCAGCCGGGACTGAAAGAAAGGAGGCTAGGATGCATGGGACATTTGCCCAGGAATGCCGAGGAGATGGACAGACAGAAACCAGCAGGTAGCCGGACTCAGGACTGGATAAAGAGATTTGCCCTGGACTTGGAGGCATGGAGCTGAGGAGAGGTAACTAACACGTGGGAAACATAGAATAGAAGAGGTAATAAGTTAGGAGTCAGTCAGAGTCGTCATCCCAGGAGCGGGGGCTGGGAGGAAAAACTTGGATTTTTTTTTTTTTTTTTTTTTTGGTTTTTCGAGACAGGGTTTCTCTGTGTAGCCCTGGCTGTCCTGGAACTCACTCTGTAGGCCAAGCTGGCCTCAAACTCAGAAATCCACCTGCCTCTGCCTCCCAAGTGCTGGGATTAAAGGCCTGTGCCACCATACTGCCGTTTCCTGGAGATGAGCCAGGAGGCGCCTTTGGTAAAAGGCGGCTCCTGTGAAGGTGCACCTGGCCTTGTCCCCCCTCCCCTGGGGCCTCCTTGGGTGCTGAGGGGGAGCAGGTCCTTAAGACCTACAGACCACAGTGTACTCTAGGCTAGAAGAATCCCACTTTCTGCCTTGTGTTCCAGTACCCTTACCCATATTTGGGACAGCTGACATAGTAGTAAGCCGGGGAAATTTGGGGAATTCAAAGCCAGAAGAGCAAGGGTCTCTGAGGTGACATCACTGTTGCCTCGTGTCCGAAGCCTAAATTCAAGGAAAGATCAAGCATAAGTGTCACTCTGCCTTAGAGGCCCCCGGTCACTTTCTTCACAGCCACTGTCACCTTATATAGGAGCAAAGTACCATTCGAATGACTTAGCTTGCCAGGGGTCAGACAGACGGCGGCATGGCTGGGAAGCTCCGTAGGCTTCCCCCTGCACCCTTGCTACACATAGCAAATGGAGTCACCGTGATCGTGGGACACACAGCAGCAGTGTTAGCAGAGGCCCAGGATGTTCGCCCCTTCTCCATCATGGCTTCTGCTGGCAGGCTCAGCACGACTGGACGGGAAGAGATCTTCAGGTCCTGGGGGTTACTGAGGCGATCTGAATGCACTTCCCTCACCTACCTCATCTGTGCTGTCCCCTTGTTAGACTTTCTTCTTAGAATATTACGTAAATCCCACGGCCTCCGACATTTTGGGATTTGGCTCCACCTTGTGGTTCAAGATCACTGTAGGTACTGACTGCCTCCCAGTAGGCATGAGACACCTCTCGGTAATCCGTTGCCTGAAAACACGCTGTCTACACCAGTCAGACCTAGTTTCCATCTCCCCACCCCCAACCCCACTCAAGCATACAGATCTGTTCCAGGTCCCCTGTTGCACACCACCTGGAAACAGCCATCACAGCTGCCGTGTGTTCAGGATGTCATACCCACGAGGTGGTGTCTCAACCCCAGACTCAGGCTCTTACAGTCCTCGTGTCCTCGTTCCGCCACATCCCGTAGGCTCGGAGGGGGTAAGATTAATGTCTCCCTTAGGGCCGAGCCATTAGCTGTCATTCATTCCAGAACTTTGACCAGTTATGAGTGTGTCCCCGGGGCTGGAGAGATGGCTCAGCGGTTAAGAGCACTGACTGCTCTTCCAAAGATCCTGAGTTCAAACCCCAGCAACCACATGGTGGTTCATAACCATCTGTAATGAGATCTGACACCCTCTTCTGGGGTGGCTGAAGACAGCTACAGTGTACTTACATATATAATAAATAAATCTTTAAAAAAAAAAAAATGAGTGTGTCCCCGCCATTGCCTACTGAGAAAAGCATCTTCCCTGGCCACAGATGGGGCAGAGCCAGTTTGGCAACATAAATGCAGGCTTCGCTATATGACCATTTAGCTGACATTAGCAATAAGTCCCTACTAGGGGGCGCGCGCGCGTGTAGCTCTAATTGTGAACTTGACACAGCGTAGTGGAGTCAACCCACTGGGAAAGCCTCCAGTGACAATTGCCTGGATCAGAGCGGCTTGTGGGCCTGTCTTGCCAGGGGGGCGGGGCAATCTTGGCTGTTGATTGATGGAGGATGGCCCCGCCCCCGGAGACAGGGCCATCCCAAGGCAGGTGGCCTGGTCAGTATATGAGAGCTGTGAGCCAGCAGGCTGCGTGCCTCCGTGGTTTCATTTGGGAGCTCCTGCTTGAGTTCTGTTCTTACATCCCTCCATGAAATACGTTGGCCTTCATACAAGCTGAAACAAAGCCTCTCCTCCCCATGTTGGCTTTTGATCAGTGTCTTATCACAGCAACAGGAAGAAAAGTAGAGCAGGAACCAAGAGCGATGATGACAGTAGCCGCCCTGTCTTGAGCGCTTCTCAGGGCTTCTTGGCTAGCAACACACAGGGAGATAACGCACACTTGGCAATGGGATTTTGGCTTAGAGATCTATGGTTTTTGAGGGTGGCATTATTTATCCCTGCGTGGTATATCCAAACCTTCGAAAATTAATTGTATCTTTTAGTTAGCTCATTAATTGGTTGTATTGTTGTTATTATTATTATTATTATTATTAGTTTTGTTTTTCGGGACAGGGTATCTCTGTGTAGCCCTGCCTGTCCTGGAACTTGAACTTGATTTATAGACCAGGCTGGCCTTGAACTTACAGAGACCCATCTGCCTCCGCCTCCAAACGCTGGGATCACATCCGCCCATAAAGTCTTCTCATTTCCCTCATCTCCACCGTCATTCTCATTTCAACCTTTTTAGACCCATCATCCCCCCCCCCCTTTTCATATCACATGCAGAAGTTCTCCTCTCTCTCTCCCCAGGAACACACCTGGTGCCCACAGAGGAGAGAAGACCATGTCAGATCCCCTGGGACTTGAATGACAGGTGGTTGGGAGTTTCCATATGGGTGCTGGGAACTGAATCCTAAGTTTATGGAAAGCAGACAGTGCTCTTAACTGCTGAGCCATCTCTCCAGACCCATAAATATTTATTTTAATTGTATGTGCATATAAATACAGGTGTAAATAAATACTAGAAGAAGCCAGAGGCATCAGACCCCTATGGAGCCAGAGTTACAAGCTGCCCAGTGTGGGTGCTGGGAATTACACTGGGGGCCATTGCAAGAGCAGAAGACATTCTGCTACTAAGCCATGTACTGTTTATGAGTCCCAAACACTGGTTTGTTTTCCTGAGATGGTATCTCTGGCTGGCTCGCAACTCTCCATATGGACCATTCTGAGCTTGAATTCAGAGAGATTCTCCTGCTTCTGCCTCCCATATTTTGGTATCAGAAGCTTGCGGGACGGACCATTTCCAGACCAAATACAGCTTTCCGTCTTTGCGGTTTTCTGAATGTTGTTGGCATCCCTTGTAAGTTTCGCTTTCGCCTATGAACTTACTAAATAGGGACTTTCCTTCCTTGTGTTTAATTTGGCTAACGGTTTGTCAATTTTGTTTATCTTTTCAAAGAACCAGCTCTTTGTTTCTCTTTGTTTCGTTTTCATTCTGTTCGTTTCTCTCCTGCTTATTTCTCCCTTCTACTGCCTTTGGATTCAGTTTGCTCTTGTTTTCCATTGTTTTAAGGTTCATCATGTTGTTTAGGACCACTCTGCTTTTGTAACTGAGGCAGAGTGGAAACCTTCCAATCAGGACAGCCTTCATGGCGTCCCCCAGGTTTTGTATTTTTATATTTTTTTTCCTATTTTATTTCTTGATTCTTCAATGACCTACTCATCCAATGTCCGAGTTGTTTTTTCTGTAGTTTTTCTCGTGGTTGATTTCTAGCTTAGTTCCAGAATAGAAAACAGGGAACAATTTATCTTTCTGATGTGTGTAGACTTTCTGTTTTGGAGTAAGTCCCATGGCTGGCTGAGAAGACTGAGTTCTGTTGTGTGGGTGGAGTGTTCTGTAGATGTCCTTCAACTCTTTTGCCTAGATGACCTGTCCCTTGTTGCCAGTGGGGTATTTACGTCACCCACTATTTTTTTCTTTCTTTCTTTCTTTTTTTTTTTTTTTTTTTTTTGGTTTTTCCGAGACAGGGTTTCACTGTGTAGCTCTGGCTGTCCTGGAACTCACCACTATTTCATTTTTTATTTGCTAGTATTTGTGTTAGGAAACCCAGAGTACTCCTGTTTTTCACATTAGAATTGGAATGCCAGCCTGACGCACCCTTGCATCAGCACGGCGTGATCTTCCTCATCCCTTCTGATGGATTTAGTTTGGCGTCTATATGGTCAGATACTGGAATAGGAACCACTTTGCTTGGGGTACCTAGGCCCATCTTTCCTGCTTAAGGCTGGAGTGTGTTCCTTGCATGCAGAAAGGAGGAGAGCCTGTGCTCTGAGCCCCTCTGCCAATCTTCATCTTTTGCTTGGTGAACGGAGACCACTATCCAGTTCTTTAAAGGTGTGTGTTAATTGTCATTTTGCTGGTTTTGTAGTGTGTGGTGTTTTCCCAATCCCCATTTACTGCTAAGGCATCTCCTTTTTTAAAAAAATTGTTTTATTCTTTACATACACTTCATCCCAACCAAAGTTTCCCTGACCTCTACTCTTCCACCATACCAAACATGGCGTAACAAGTTACAATAAGACTAGGCACAAACCCTCCTATCAAGGCTGAACAAGGCAACTCAGTAGGAGGAAAAGGGTCCTGAAAAGTCAGAGATGCCCTGACTCCTGATGTTAGGGGTCCCTCAAGAACGCCAAGAATACCACCCAACCATAACTTGCACGCAGAGGACGCAGCTCAGACTCACACAGAGTGTCGCTGCAGCCTCTGCAAGCCCCCACGAGCCCTGCTGAGGTGATTCTGTGGTCATGTTCTCATAGGGCATCTTTCTAATTTGCCCCGTAGTCTCTTAGGTACTGTTCTTTTCCATCTACGGTGCTCTAACATCCTCCGTGGCGCTGTCTGTGTGGTTGTCAAGTCCTTTAGTCTGCTTTTGACAGGGGAAGTTTCATCACTCCCTCAGTTATGATTTTGTTTCGTGTAGTTGTCTAGGTTGGCAGCTGTGGTCTCTCGGAACTTGAAACATCCTCCTGAGACACTCTGGCTTTCAGTTTCCACTGGGAAAGAAATCAGCTGCTAGCTGACAGCTTGTGATATGATATGGCCCTTCTCTCTATTTAGTGGTTCAACCATCACCGGATTTTCTTTTCTCCTTCATTTGATTGGTTCTTTCATTCCCTTATATCTGGATGGGGTGGGGGTGGGGTCTTTTCCCTCTAGAATTGGAAAGTTTTCTTTTAGATTTTATTGAAGATATTTTCTATGCTTTTGGTATAGAATTCTCCTCCTCTATGTCCACAGTCTGTGGTCTGGTCTTTTCATGGTGTCCCAAAGATCTCACTTGTCCTACTCAGGAGGTTCTTAAAAATTATCATTTCCTTGGTGGAAAATCCCTGTCAAGTCTTCACGAGCTGGTATCCTGTCTTCCATGCTACCCCTCCCACTGAGCCTTGCTGAAATGTCTATTTCATGTCACTTTGGTCTTTTTCTGTTGAATCCTTCTAATTTCCTGATCGATGATTCAGTTCTTTATGTTCCCTTGGAATCTATTCACCAGTTCATTCCTGAGCTGTAAATTCCCTGAATAGCTTTATAACCACTTAAAATTCTTTCTAAAAATCTTATCTAAGTAGTTCTCATTAGGGACCACTACTGTGAAATAGGTCATTTGGGGAGGGGCATACTGTTTTGACTTTTAGCTATTTTTTTATTCTCTTGCCTTTAATTTCTTCTACTAGTTATTAAATATGCACATCAAATCCGTTTTCTGCAACTAGCTTCTTTCTTTTCCTCCCCCTCTCCCTCCCCCTCCCCTCCTCCTCCTCCCTTTTTTAGACAGGATTTGTGTAGCTTTGGCTGTCCTACAATTAGCTGGCCTTGAATTTACAGAGATCCGCCTGGCTCTGCCTCCCCAGTGCTAGGGTGTGTGCTACCACTGCCCAGTCTAACTCCTTTTCTGTGTTTGAGATTTATATTGTCAATTCCAATTAGAAAAATCATCAGGATTAACACAAAACAATAACAGCAAAGGCAAAATGTTCCCCAGATGTTACTAGGACTTCATAACTCAGTCTAAAAGAAGAATTTCCCCTTGGTCCAGCTTGTCCTTTACCCATGCTTGTTAAACAATCTCATTCCATTTGTGCCCCCCCCCAACAGTCCTTGAGCTAAATTCATTTAATTGGGCTTTGTGAAACATTCCGGCAGTACACAACAATCTTTGGCAGATTCTATACTGAAAACGGACGGAGGGCCAGCAGGATGGCACACGCAGGTAAAGACTCCAACTGCCAAGCCTGTTATCCTTATCTCTAGGATCCACATGTGGAAAAACTGATTCCTGCAAGCTGTCTTCAACCTCTGCAATCACCACGACACACACATATGTATGTAATCTTTAAAAAATGTAGACGGACCTTGGGTATCTCTAGCTGCTCTATCCCCCACAAGCCCCGCCTCCATCTTGAATCTCAGGGACTCATCTGAAGGGTTTGCTTATATCACCAGGGCATCACCAGAAAGTTCTGATACAAAGTATAACTTTGAAATTAGTCTCATCCTGGCTTGTACACTGAAGTTAACTGTAGAAAGTGACCATCACATGCCTGGCAGGCAGGTCTGTAATCCCAGCTTCGTGGGGAGACGGAGGTAGTGGAGGAATCACAGGAAGTTCAAAGCCAGCCTGGGAACTATGGTGAGACCCTGCTTCAGAACAAACTGGGGCTGTAGGTCTGTGGTAGCTCTTTTCTAGAATATGTGAGGCTATAGCTGAACGCCCAGTAGTCCCCTGCCCTACAAGTAACTCCAGCACACTGCTAAACCACTCTCGGCTTGCACTTCTCGGCGTCCTGGACAACGCTACACCACCCTTTGTTTAGATTGCAGTGTGCTGTAATGTTCAGGACAGGTGCCTTTGTACTGCTCGCAGCAGCATTGGCTGCCCCTGCCCTCCACTTACCCAGCTGCTCTCTGAAGTAACATCTGTCCTGGCTGCCGCTCATTCTTTCCTGTCCTGAGTTTTCTCTTGGACACTCAGCTGAAGACACTGGGGAAATCACAGTTGGGTTCTGCGGTGCTGAGAGAGCACATGCTGAGTTAGCCCAAGAGGCAGGGGTCGGTATCAGCAAGAGATTTGTGACTACAGTCACTTGGTGGAAACAGGTCCAGAGCAAAAAAAAAGTACAGAGTGCGCAGAAGCTTAGAGAGTCCTAAGGACTGGGTTGTGGGTGGGTCAGACATCGGGGACTTACTGGATAGGCAGGGAGAATTAGTCACAGGTACAACCAGACGCTGGAAGCACGGACGCTGGGCAGCAGTACACTTTCTCAAATCAGGAATGTAGGACTGAGTGGCACACGAGTGGTTTTCACTTGCACTTGGGACACACGGGTGATCCTACGCTTGCACTTGGGAGGTAAGAGCAGAATGACCCAGGGGTCTGAGGCCATCCTAAGCTACAGGACTCACAAAGAACCCCAGCCCACCACAGGAGGACTTGTACTGTGGGTACTGTGGATGAACCATCGGTCACCTACTGATGATAAAGATATAGCACAGTCTGTTTCAGCTCTTATTCCCCTGTGGCTTCACTGAAAGCAAATAAGCAAACTCTAAAACCTTGAAAATACATGGGATATCTTTGGGTTTTGTTTTTGTTTTTCAAACAAGAGGAATGAGGCTCTCTTCTGTTTAGTATCAATGGCAGATGAGAAAGAACTACACTACTGGCAGGAATCCTCTCCACAAATCACCTCTCCAGGAATGGCCAGTCAGTTCCAGGACTGACTGCAGGAAAGAATTTCATAAATGAGCAATGCTTCCTCATGTTATGAGTCTAGCGATTGATTCTGAGGCGTGACAGCTGCAGCCAGCGGCAGCATTTCGTTCCAGCTCATGAGACAGGAAGATCAGGACAGACTCGGGGCCAGTCTTGTGTACATAGACCCTGTTATAAAGAACAGGGTTTAGTATCTACCCTCCCTCCCAAATACCACCCAAAGCATTGGTTAGAGGCTAAATAAAGCCTTTTCCAATCTCAAATCAAATGCTAGTTTATCTGACAGGATTAGACATTCACTTGGCAAAGAATACTTCTACATTCTGGTGTCTAACAAGGAAAGGTTGGGAGTTATCTTGACCATGTTGAGGTTACAGGTTTAGTACCCCAGAAAGGCAAGACTTAAGACAAGCAGAAAGGAGATGGGTCCTGACACAAGGTGGCTGTGGCTAGCTGGACAACTTAGATGGGCAAGGTCCAGCCTGACGGGGAACAAGGGAGAAAACAAGGCAGGGTCACTAGGCTATAGCTCACACGATAAATACTGACCTCTAAGATTAACACCTGTCTGTAGAGGTGCTCATGTGTATACATGGAAATGCTTATTCCCATGTTAGGGCTGTACCTCAATACCTGGTCTAGCCATGTGAGGACCACGGATGGGGGTACAATGTATCAGGGGGCATGTTTGGAAAGCAGGTCTTTAGATGTGTTAGCAGCTCTATGAACACTACCATCAGGCAGTTGGACTGTAAGGTCTATAGACAGACTGTATAGTTGCTCAGAGATCTCATGAGAGTTATGTAAGGTGTTACAAGGGACATCTTACCAAAGCTGGGCTCTCTCCAGCAAGGGCTCAGGCCTCATCTATGACCCTCCACAGCACAAGAGTGAAGGCTCATGAGACCCCACAGGTGAAATGAAGATTCAAGTGGAAGTCACAGGCACGACCAACAGATGGTACCAGAAACCCGTCTTGGCTAAGTACCTCAGTATGTGTCAGCACAGCAGCAGCCCCTCCTCAGTCAGACCAGCTTTCTACTGCTGGAAAAGTGGTCTTATGTGTTCTAATGTGGTGAAATTAGCCTCCAACTGCTGCTTCAACCTCAGTGGCTGCAACTACAGACACTTACACCAGTCTCCTAGCTCACTTTCAATGCACAGCAGTAAGCCCTTGTAAGCCCAATGCAGGCTGCCTTGTCAAATCCTACCTCCAAGTGTGTTGACTTGGGGAAGGCTGCTTAGCCAGCTCTTGGGCCTCACCCTCCATCTATTAAGAGAGGTTATTACAATACATCCCTCGTCTAAGGTTACCATAACAACCAAATTGTTCTTGGCACTGTGCTTGGCACACAATTATTCCTTGTTAACTATCAGAACTATCGGGAGAAAAATATAAACCTGGCTGAGATGGCTGCTTTATAGAGCTGCCACTCTGGCAGTGTGGGCGAGCATGCATCTTCCATTTTTTCCTGCTTTAGCTTGACTTCTGATCAGAGACCTTACTCCAGTCACATCTTGTGTCTTTAATGTTGCGTTGTCCTGTGTGCAGAGAACAAGCTAGCAGTGCTAGAGGTACTGGGGCTTTGCAAAGTGTGCGAGACTCAAGACTAGTTGCACCCACACCCTGACCACCCTCATAGCCACTCAGACCAACCTATCCTTTGGTTACACTGCACGAGCAGTTCTGCACCACTATCCCTGGCACTTTTCCTAGGCATTTTCCAATCCAGACCATGAGGGCTGGACTGGGATGTGAGAGACAGCAGGCACCGGCCCCTTCTCCCAGTGCCAGGCTGATCCCAGAAAGGGAATGGCTGTGGAGGGTAGAACTCCAAAACAGGACAGAAGGAAATACCGAGCATTCCACCATCAACCCCAGCCTGCTTATCAAAGTGCTTTAGAAACCAAGATGAAGTCCTGACGCTTACAAAATGCCTACGGAGGGACAGCAGGACCTTTGACCAGTTGGGCAAGGAGTAAGTTATTCAGGAGATAAACTGACTAGAAATTCCCGAGTGCAGCACAGGTGAGGCCTTTCTCAGTTTTGCAATCCATGGAGGATGACCTGGGCCTCCTCTTACACTGCTTTAAGAGGTTGTTGGGGGTGTTCTTAAGGTATCCTAAGTTATGCTAGAAGCCAAACTAGCTACTAGTCTATGAGCAGGCAAGTTATCAAGCCATTTCTAGTCTCCCCAAATTACCTTTAAACCTTAGAAATTTCCCTCAAATTTCAATTGAATTCCCTTCTCCATTCCATTTGCCTTTACGTTAAATTCCAGTCACAAGCCAGGAACTCCCACTTCTAAAGAAGTCTGAGTTTACCATCATTACTCTCTCCACTTTCTTCAACATACTTTGCTCCTGGTAACTCACTACTTAGACACTCCTTAGCCTCTGCTCCATTGCCCTTGGTATGCTAACCCCTCCCCCTTCTCACAGCTCCTTAAGACTATGGAGGTGAAATGAAGCTTAAGAGGGACTGCCTTATAAGCTAGCTGAAACTTGACCTAAGCTATCCCCTCTCCTACTTAGTCACTAGCACGTATTTAGCAGCATAGACACTTAAGACAACCTAGATAAGAGATGTGCTCAGTAGCAGTCCTTGCCCAGCATGTTCGAGACTCTGAGCTCAATTCCTAACACTCTGGGCCAACTGAGGGCTATGGCTAATGGTGCTGCCCAGCACTGTATCACAGAATGATCCTACCCTGGCACCAAATGCTCAAGACAATCTTACTCTTGAACTACTTTGAACACAAATCTCACTAAGAAAACTAACTCAAAGTTTCAATAATATTTTCTTTATTTACAAGTTAGAATCAAGAAAGAAAAGACAGTCCAGGGGCCAACTGGACAGGTGACTAAAATCCCCAGGCCCCAAATGGAGTGGAAGTAAAAGGGAAGAGTAGAAAAAAAAGTCAATGTAAAAAACAAAAGAGCTCCCTCTTCTTCCCTCCCCATGGAGGCTGGAAGGAGGACCACGGCGCTACACATCCCCCAGCCTTACCACCTAGCTTAAATAAATTAAAACCTCAAAACAGGGCCCTTAGAAGTGAACAGGACAGCTACAGCTCAGGGGGCTTTGTGCCAGGCCTATGCCCACTCCCACCCATACCCTTGCCCCACCCCCGTCATCCTCAACAGGGACACCACACCCAACAGGGCTAGGAATTCAATCTTATTTTGTCCATGTCCCTGCATTCCTCCCCACTGCAGAGCCAGCTCTCCTATGGAGGGGTGAGATGAAGAAGCGTCACAGCAAGGGAAAAAAAGTGGGATTAGGGTGGTACAGGGGTCCGGTCCTGCGGAGCCTTCCTGCCCCATCTGGCCTGGCCCCTTAGCCCGAGTCTGAATCGCTGGTGTCTGAAGACGATGACGACGACGAGGAGGAGCTGGAATCTGAGCTGGAACTAGAAGCACTGAGACGGGACACTGCCACTTGTTGTGCAGATGACTCTGTCTTCTCACTCGCTGTAAAGCAAAGTTAAAGGTAGATGTGACATTTTCATTTGTCAACAGAACACTTGCCTACCTAGGTGCTAGCTAGCCTTCTGTTTAAGTCCCAGTATTCAACTTAAAGGAGAGGGAGGGTGAACAAGGTTTGCAGTCTGAAATACCTTTCTTGGGTGGCTTCTTGGTAGAGTTGAGCTGTCCACTGACATCCTGCAAGCGCTTCTCTAGCTCCCGTTTCTTCTCCAAAGCCAGTTCCTCCTTTGTTTTCCCCACGGGTTTTCTAATAGCTAGAAGGGAAAAGTCAGGACTCAATTGCTGAGTCTTCCAGAGTTGCCAACTTCCACTCCTGAATGAAGCAGCCCATCCATCCTGGATGCTGCCTGCCACACACACACACATGCATGCACACACCCAGACCTCTATATACCCTTGCTGTCCTCACAGAACTACTGTGGAGCAGTGTTAACTGATGGACAGCTGTCATCTGATACTCACTGTAGGGCTTCCTGGGTTTCTTTCGAAGGCAAGATAAAACATATCGCTCAAGCTCTCTAAGTGTGGATGGCTTGAGTGTTTCAAAATCAATTTCAATTTCTTCTGGATTTGAATCACGTAGAGAGGGCTCCCTGGCTTGGATGATATGTACGACTCTACCCAGCTTTTCCCCAGGTAACTTGTTGATATCCAGGCTTAACTGTCTCTTCTCATCATAACTCATGGGCCTGCTTTCTTCTTCCTCCTCTGAATCATAGCCAGTGGGAAGGACAGGTGGGGCTGTCTTTTGAGTCTTTTTAGGCAGCCTATGGGCAATAGGAAATTGTCAGTAATATAAGTTTACACCAAGCAGGGCTGGCTTATACAATACTCTTAAGACACTGTTTTAAATCTTACTTGTTGCTACTTCCTCCGGAAGTCCCAAAGCCAGGATGGCTAAGTGTAGTAGCATTGCTACCCCCACCACCTGCTTTCTTAGATTTCTTGGGCTGGAGTGGACGAGGTGCCCTAGGCCCCTTATCATCTTCATCGATCCCAATCCGGCCACGATGTTTCTCTGCCTTCCGTTTCTTCTTTTTTTCCTTTTTCTCTCTCTTCCGCTTGGGCTTAGATATTGGGCCCTGGGATAGGGCAGCCAGTTGTTCATGAACTGCCCGAAGCTACACAGGAAAAAGGTGAAGTAATTAAGACCAAGAAACAATTGGGATCAGCACAGTCCAAGTTCTCACCCAATTAAAGACCACAACACAAAGACTTACCTGTTCCTGCAGCTCTGCCAGGCGATGAGCCCTTTCTTCCTCGGAGTCTGAGCTTTCACTCTCCTCCTCCTCCTCATCTTCTTCATCCTCCTCCTCCTCTTCCTCAGAGGAACTCTCACTGCTACTCTCCTCACTGGAGGACTCTGAAGAGGATTTGGCCAACCCGGGAGGCAAGACAGTAGAGACTGGTAAAGGCCCTGGCTCCAGTGGCTCATCTGGCATCTTGGCATAGCGGAACTCAAACACATCCTAATAAGACAGGCGTTATCAAAAAACCGTTTTCATTCAATTAATGCCCAGCCACCCAGCACACTAGCTCCTACTTGATGAGAATGGCAAAGTCTTACAAGTTTTGATTGCACAGCAAAAACTAAACTCTCCCTATAACGCAGTTACTGTGGAGTAAACTAAACCTCAGCTTTTACGCTCACCTGTAACTTCCGTGCCATAGCCACCACATCGTGGTCTGGAGGATTGTACTTATAGCAGTTGGAGAACATAAGCCGTACATCAGCAGCAAACTCCTGCGCATCGCGGTAATCACGGTTCTCCATCTTCCGCTGCAGAAGGAGGCAGCATGAGAAGCTGCACAGAGTCTCATCTTTCCCTGCCAACCCGACTCAAGAGCAGCCCTCTCTTGAAACAAGTGGGGATGACCTTAAGGATCTGTGCCCTGGGGTTCAAGTTTGAAGTCCAAGGATTTGGGGTAGGTTTGAAGAAATATCTATGTCTAGAAGAAAACATTTCTAAGTGACCAAGGCCATCTCTCTCCCATCACATTTCCCTAACCCAACTCTTATCCTTACTGTAAAAAACGACTTCAAAGTATGTGACCACGTACAACTTTATAAGACACACAGAATGAAAAACTACCATGTTCCCACAAGGAGGCATGGACATTGCTTTATTGGTCCCTAGGCTCCAACCACTGCCTGAGCATCCCATCTGCCCCATGCAGTGGGTACCTTGACAGTGCTGAGGTCCATGGGGTGCTTAATGATGTCATGGTAATCATGAAGGCCAAGAGCAGAAGCGTCCACTGGTTTATAGAAAGGCCAGGCATAGGCAGCATGCTTCTTAGAGAGCAACTCTTTCAAGATGCCATTGCAGTGTTTCAACTGTTCTGACAGCTTTCCTTTCTTAGAGCTCTGGTGTTGCTGTTGCGAGTCAGGCAAGTCTTTTCGTGGGGGTTTGATTGGGCGGCCACTCTCTCTGCGCATAGGAGGGAGCCGTGCTGCCTTTGGCTCGAGACTCCCAGGAGGACTAGCTGGGGAACCAGGAGCCAGGATGGCGGTAGGCGTAGGGGTGGTAGTATCTGCTTTCCGTTTAACACCTTTTTTCTGTAGTAGAAAGATGGAGGGAATCATCATTCCAGGTCCATTTCTTTTAACACATTTTCCTCTTAGTCATCCCGCACAACCAATCTACTGATGTATACCTTGGCAAGGGGCTGAGCTGGAGGAGCTGCTGATACAGCAAGGAGTGGGGGTCCAGCAGAATGCAGGGACTTAAGAAGAGGAGAAGAGATGACCGATGGGTGGGGAATGTTGAGGACAGTGGTAGGTATTTCAGGTGGTGGTGTATACAGGGCTGTATGCGACACAGAAGAGACAGCAGGCACCTGATGGGCACTGGTAATACTGCCCTGGAGTGCTACAAAACAGTAACAGAAAACAAGTAAGTTTTGTTCATTCTTATCTTCAGGTCACCTAATAGCTTTCTTCTTTAGGCTACCACTTCCTACCTGCTAACTTGGCCCCCTTCTTATGGCTGTTTTTAGGGATGGTCACCACAAGCTCTTGCTCCTCTTGTGGCATTGATGCCACCTTCTGTAAGAAGATCTTTTCCAGTGTCTGTGCCATTAGGACAATATCATCGGTGGGCTGCAGGAACAAGCACAAAAGATTCAATTGTTAGCATACATAAGCTACCTACCACCTCTCCAGAAGAATTCCCAGCCTCAGGGCATCACACCCCTCTCACTAGTAGTACTTAAGATCATCACATCAAAACTAACCCCCACCACCTGGAAATACATGAGCAGAGCTGGTGAGTTACGGATCCCGCTTTTCTCAGGTCTCTGGAGCTTTCTGAGAAACAGGGCCACCATCCCCAAATACGAAATGTGTTCTACTTTAAAGAACTGTTAATTATAGGAACACTGAAGCCATATCTAACAGCACCATTTGGAGGTCAGGCCTTCTTAGACCTTTACTAGTTGGATAGCATTTCCAGCAGTGTTGGGACTAAAACCAGAGTACTGCTTTTCAGCAGTTGCTACATAAACTTACCTTGTTATAAATGTAACAGTTGGTAAACATGGTATTAAAATCCTGCATACATTCTGAAGCAGCCCAGTAGTAATTGTTTTCAAGTCTCCTCTTGATAGTACCCATGTCCATAGGCTGTTTTATAATTTTGTGATAATCCTAAAGAAAGATATCCTAGGTCAGAGCCCTGGGAAAATGTCTGTTCTAGGGCAACTACCAACAGGACAAACAGATACACACACCCACACGCACACCCTAGCCGTTAAGGAGCACTGCCCACACTGCGGCCCCAATTAAAACTATGGGCTAGGAAAATTAGATTTTTAATTCCCACTAGGAGGTCCCTGATACCTTTTCTCTAGCCACCCACCTCCCACCCACTCTGGAAACTTCCCATCCTGTGACATTACCTCTGGGGATGGCTATCCATGGGCTGCATGAGGGAAAGGAAGAAGCTAAGAATTTTGGCCACCGTGGTCCTCTCCCAACCAGGGGTGGGAATCTGTAAAATGGAGCCAGGGCACAAAAGTTAAGGGACACATGGAGGCAAGATGAGAAATGCCAAGATAGAGATAACAAGCACAAAGGACCAAGAATCCAGAACTCTGGTGGCTATTTGCTCTAAGAGAATGGGAACTCCCTAGGGGCCGCATCACCTACACTAAGTAGCCCACCCCCACTCACACATTCCAGCTCATTCCCATCCTGACCCCAACCCAGCCTCTCACTCACCGGCAGACCCAGCTTCACGGCGTCCACAGGCTGCCGGAATGGCCATGCAAACTGATGCTTCCACAGAGCCTTCATTACTACCTTGTGCAGGTACTGCAGTTGGTTTGTTACCCGTCCTGGCTTTTTGGGATTGGACACCTCAGGGGGAGGTGGGTTGGCAGGGGCCAGTTGTAAAGCTGGTACAGAAGCCATTGTGGGGCTCTCGAATCCCTCATACAACAGAGAAGGCTTTCGAATCCTTTTCCCTGGTGCTGCTGCCTCTGGGCCCAGCCCCAGTAACCCTGCATTCCCTTCCCCAGGGAGCCTGCAAAAAGGGGAAGCAGAATTAGATGTGGTAATAACATGAAAGATTAAGAAAATGTTGCTAACTTGCACTATGCAACCCTTAAAGCCAGGCTTTGGCTGCCATAAGGTACACAGTGAAGTGAATTGCAACCAACCAAGAGTCAACTAAACTCAACAATAGTTTTTGCCCATCTTTATCTAGCTTACACCGGAGTTTGACGAGCTCCTCGGTTAAAATAAATACAAATCCAACATCACATGACAACTCTAGCCTTATGGAGAGGAATCCGAAGCAAAAATGGGTGGAGCTAAGAAAGTGAAGCTTCATCCTCAGTAGGGACTTAATGGTTGCCATGGTGGTTGAGACAGAGAAGCCAGTGAAAAAGAGGGAGAATAAACCTCATAAGGATCGACACACCTAAAAGAATTTATCGTGCCATCTTTTACAATCTCTAGAGGGTTTCAGGACCATAGTAGGAAGCAGATGAAAAACCAACCTCTTAACCAACTAAAACACAAGGAAATATTGTCACACGTCCTTCTACAGTAACTGCTAGAACTCCAGAAAGTATCAACAAAACAAGTCTCCTTCAAAAGGCACAACAGAAAGCACCCTGCAGTCAAGGTCAGCGTCAGCAAGTCCTCATTTAGACAGCATGCCCCCTACAAAAACGGTGTCCCTAGTGATTCCCACTGTAGCTCAGACTAGAGGCTAACAGAGGTTCCATCAACATGCAGGCTCCCGTGGTCAGTCTAGACCAGGTGTTTCCTAATGGCTAAAACACTAGACCCAGATCTCATTGTTTACATCTGCAGTGAACTGAGTCTCGGATCCACCCTCCTCCCCACCGAATGAAGCTCACTCAACGTTATCCAAACACACCCACCACCGAAAGCAAGCCGACCTTCAACGGCGGCCCATACCTATGTAGCAAACCCAGTCTTTGGCATGATGGATCCCTCCACCCTGTGGGAATCCCCCGTAGCAAATCCTTAAACTGTCACCATGGCAACTCTACGGGCATTGAAGTGGCCGAGACCCCCCACAAGCACGATGACAAATCAGGGCTGGCTGCGCACACCCCCCACCACCCTGCAGTCCAGCTCGTCCTGGCCGAATGGGCCTCCGCGTCGCGCCAGCGCGAAACTGACAGGCTGCTCAGACGCAGTACCTGGGCCGCCGCCACCGCTTCAAAACCGTCGCAGCCCCCTCCGCGAGCTCGCGTCAACAGCTGCGGGGCGGAAGCGCGCCTCGCCCGCCCGCCGCTCCCCGGAACGCCGCCCCCCCAACCCCCTCCCACACACGGTTGGCGGAGACGTACTTGTGGGGAGTCACGTTTTGCAGCATCTTGACCTCAGGGAACCGCCGCCGCTCAGCTGCGTGAAGTTCGTGTGGCCTGGGCTCCCCTCACCGCCGGGTCCAGCATAACCCGGGAAGTGGGGGGAAGGCCGCTGCCCTTGGCCCTCCAGGCGACAGCCTCGCTGCGGGACCGGCGCGAACGCTGTCTCCTGCGCCGTCCTCCGCACAACTCCGGCAGCTTGGCGCGCTCCGCAGGCGGCGACAGCAGGAAAATGGCGGCGGCCTCTGCCGGCCGGCGAACCAAAGGAAAACGTAGTCTGCAAGCCCGGCAGTCCCCGACACTGGACACCGCTGTCAATTCGGCCCGCCGCCGGTCGACAGGGGTCCCCTCTTCCTGCCGCAGCCGCCGAGCGGTCCCAGGAGGCGCGTCAGACCTCCGATGGAGGCGGATGAGCACCAGAGGGGATTTCAGAGAGCCGCCGCCTCCATCTTTGAAATCCTCTTGAGGGCGGAGTAGAGGGGTGGACAGACTCCGAGGACTGGGCGGGGCCCGAGAAAGGGGAGCCTCGGGGGCTTCTATGGGGTCTGCACTGTCCGCCGGGAGCGGTCACGGGCCGGGACGAAGGCCATTTCCGAGCGGATGGACGTGGATTGTACTGGCGGCCCGCGGAGGCTCCACGACTCTGGGTCAGTAGGCACAATCCTCCAGCTCGTTCTAGAGACTGCTCCACTCCAGCGCGAAATGGCGCCGCCGAGCCCCGCGCCAGCGCTTTATATATAGCCGAAGGGGCGGAGCTTCGCTGCTCATGCGCGCCACCCTGCTCGCGAGCTCCCCCGCCCCCTCTGCGCGTGCTCGCTCGCTCACGCGCCTGAAGAAGCAAAGGCGAGGAGGCAGGACCGCCTCTTCGCGGGAGCCTTTCCTATTGGTCCGCTTGAACGATTACGTCACAAACTACAGTTGCAAGGCGTCGATCACCCCGTAGAAGAGTGCCGCATAGATCCAAGGCGAAGAGGCACCCCGCCATGTCTCCGAGCCAATTGGCTGCGCCGTGGCTTGGCTAGCCCTGGGAGAGATGGAGGCCGAACGGCATGTAGGCGCCATCTCCCCGGGGCCTGCAACACGCTGTGCCCACCTCCAAGTCTGACGGTGCCTTCCCGGGCTTGCAGGCACCGAGTCGCCGCCGATCGCCCGCGACATGCTGGTCGCGCCATTCGCAGCTTCTCCATTGGCGGCGCGGGCGGGCGCAGAGTGGGACGGGTCGCGCGGGCGGGGCCGGCGAGGCCGCCGCAGTGGAGAATCTGAAACAAGGAAGACAGACGCCATCTTAAGAGGCCGCGGCCTGCTTTTCGGCAGAGACCTCTGAGTGCTCCCCAGTATCCCCGCGACGCAATCTAACATTGCTGGGCTCCATGACCCAACACATGACTCTGGACAGAAGTTCCAAGACTAACCTTGCCTTCCCCGAACTAAAGTAATCAGATAACAAAGGTCACACTCTTGCTTTTAAAAATCCTCAACTCTAAACAGGCGAGGCCACCCCGAGGGTTCCACGTCCAGCAAGCCCCCGGGGCCCATACCCTGCCCACCCGTACCTTCAGCTTCTAGCGCACTTACCTACCTCGGGAACGCACAAGGCCCTAAAAACCTACCTCTGCAAACTTTCCCAGCGTCAGGGTGGGGAGAGCGGGCGCAGCGCGCGGCTCCTTGGCCCCATCCTGCCCCAGCGTGGGCGAACTGACGCCCCCCGCCCCCATCGGGCCGAGAGTCCTCCCCACGGAGCGCCTCTTCCATCGGTCAGCGCCAGGGAGGAGGGCGAGCCGAGGAGGCGGCGGCGCTGCACTGCAGCCCTCCTCCCTCCCCTCCCCTCCCCCCCCCCCCGCTGCCGGACGCCTCCGAGGAGGGGCAGGAGCCATTTTGGGAGCTGTCTCGCCCCCTCCCCCTTCCCTCCCCTCCCCTCGGCTGTCTTGGGACTCTCGAAACAAGACTTATGTAGGAACAACCAACCAGTTCTCAAGGTCAGATGGCTAAAGCAACTATGGGGTGCCCCCTCTCAGGAAAGTAAAAGCATCTACCCACCAGAATGCACCTGTATCTTGCTCCCAAACTCCCCTCTTCGTAGCTAGGAAGACATGTGTGCACGTCTGGGCAGTTGGTGAGGGGCTGTAAGGCGGGCTCACCATCCCCGAATTATAGCTCCAACTGGCCTAGGTCCTAGAACTGCAGCCAGGCGACCCTCCCTCCACATTAGCCCTCGACCTCGAACCTCGGTCACTGCACTTAACATGGCGGCCAAGCTCCCGTCTTCTGGACCGCAAGATTAGTGCAGACCTCGCAAGGGGGAAGCGCGCCTCGGAAGCAGAGACCCCTACACGCCCCGCCGGGGATCAGGCCCGGGTCGCCCGAGTGCGCGCGGCCCCGCCCGGGTGGCTGCGGCGGGCAGGGCAATGACAAAGCAACTTTAGAGGCGTCTCCCCTCCCCCTAGCGGCCCGGCCTCCAAACTGGATTTCCAGCACCAGGGCCTCGCGGGTCGGGACCGAAGCCCAACCGCGGTGGGGGTGGGGAGACAAGTCGGGGAGCTGAGAAACTGCTGGGCCTTAGAGAGAAAGGGCAGCCAGGCGAAGCTCTCGTTTCCCTGCATTCCGGAAAATCACTGCGCCCCAGTCATTCCCAGCCCTCCCTGCCCCCACATGAGTCACAGGGGAGGCTGCTGCTACTTAGTAATTTGGAAAAGTAACTCTTTCCTCCTTTCCGTTCCCTCCCCCGCAGCACACAAGGAGGCAACTGTTCGAGGCAGGGGGAGGGGAGGAGGGCGGCAAGAGAGCATGCCACCCGGAGAAACCCTAAACCTTGGGAGGCTGGGAGACCGAGCCGAGCTCCAGACTCGGAGCACGCTTGCTCTCCCCTCCCAGCACCCACCTCGGGCCGGGACTGCTCTCGCAGGCGGACCCCAGGCTCCCGGTCTGTACGCCCTCCTCCCCACACCAGGGCAGAGACAAACAGCTAAGACCCAGGAGGGGCTGCGCAGCTGAGCACAGCAGGCCCCACAGGCCGCCGTCCTCGTGAAAAAGCACACAAACTCGGTCGAGTCGAGGCAGAGCCTCCATCACACCATGTGACGACGGCGAGCCTGCCACCCCTTGACACAAAGGGAGCTGAGGGACGCGCCTTCGGAGTCCCTGGGGAGACGGGGAGTCGGCGCCAGGGAACCAACCAGTTCACAAGCAGGGCTGCCAACTCCCAAGCTCTCGCATCCCACGACCAGCACTCCCACTCAGTCTACCCGGCCGCCCCTTCCCTCAACGCCCCAAAAAAGATCCCAGCTCACCTGGCTCAAGATCCCTGCACCCCCAAGGGACGAATGCAAGGGGGCACACGCCACCCTCCACCCTTTGCCCTCCAATGGGTTCCTAGGCACGAGGTTGGCCATTCCCCTCCCCCCCAGTGGCCCTCTCCGGCTGGCCCCAGTCCACACTCCCATTGGCTGTCAGGTGTTTGAAAGACAAGTCTTTCCCCCTTGGGATTTTTTCTCCTGAACCCCAAGAATTCTTCCCACTCCCCACCTTTACTTAGGCATTTAAATTACTGCGTCCCCGCCCCAGGGGCCCCTGCTCACCTGGATCCAGGAGCCACGGGGGGGGCCTCGAAAGTCGCCCTCAGCCCGGCTGGGGGGGGAGCACGGAATCCGGGGTGTCAACCCCCCCGGAAGCCGAGAAGGCGTTGGGGGAGGGGGCGTAGCCCCCAGCCCCTCCCTTCCCTAGCCGCTGGGGGTGGGGGAAAGCATCGGGGCCGCGCGGCCACGTCAGCAGCACTCCGACTGGCTGGCCCGGGTCACGTGTCCGCCCCCCCCCCCACGGCCACGAGGGCGAGGTTTCCGAACACTGCCGAGGGTCATGGACCGGGTCACAGGGGCTGCATGGCCCGGACCTGTGTCCCGAGACCCCAGACCTCGCTAAGGCTGCTGCCTCGCCAAGTCCCCGGCCTCCCGCGCGCCTACGGTCACCCCCGTCCCCCCCACTCGCCTCTCGGTACGGGTTCAGCATGGCTGCCACGGCCCCCCGAGACTCACAGAGCGCATGCGTAAGGGTGTGCCTGTCCTGGGGGAGGGGAAGCACCGGTCGCGCGGAGAGCCGTGGTGCGCAGGCGCAGTGTGGCCGGAGCCTCGGGGTCGGCTCGCGGCGCGCGATGGGTGGGACGGGAGCGCGCGGGCTTGCGCCCCGATGGCCTCCCCTCCCAAGTCCCCACCGCGGCGGCGGGAGTAGGTTCTTCCGGCTCCGGTCTGAGGCGGTGCCTGGCACCTTTTGACCAGAATCCGCGCGCCCCCCATGCTGTGATCCCGGGAGGCCCGCGGGGGCTGGCTGCAGCAGCGGGGCTGCAGGGCGAGCCTCCCTGGAGCGGTAGGGTCCGTCTGGATGTTGCACGCTCGATTTGACGTTTTAATCCGGAGGAATTGTGGGGTTCCTCGAATCCCTTAAACTGCTTTTTTTTTTTTTTTCTCCTATGAGACTTGAAAATACCCGAAGCATGCCTTCTACGAAGTTTACCACCAGTTTCTTTCTCTGATCTTGTACAGGTAGACCATTTAACCTGAAGCTCCCACTGCGAGATTTTTGCCCGTTTTGGACATGATTCTTTCCTGACATTGTCTATGCTCTAAATTTCTGTGGCCAGTCTTACCAGTTTCAATTTCTCAGTCTTGAATTCATCCTATTAAAGTTTAGGGTGGCAACTTAAATCACAATGTAGTCGACTTAAAATGTGAAGGTCGCGTTTCTCCCTGTCTTCTTTGTCTATGAAGGTATGGTCTGGATTTCCAGTCTCCACCAGCAGACCACCTGTATTCGCCGTGTGTAGACTAAGGGCATGTCTCTTCTATTATCAGGGGCTTCTCAGTTGAAGGAAATTGCTTTCTCTGTTAACCTAAGTTACTTCCTGTCCATTTTGTTCTCTTAGCCAAAAAGAAAACCCTATTGGGTATCTAACCTGTCGGTAAGTACTCCGTGGTTTTCTCATCTCCCTTGCACAGCCTGACCTGAACTTACAAGACTCTCCCTACTTGTCTCCTCCCGGCTCTCTTATTTCCCACTTCAATCAGCTCCGAAGTGTGACCTCACCTTACCAGCTGCCCACCCCAGGGTCCACTTCTGAATCCTCATCTGACCTTTGACTTCTCCCTGACATTGCCCGTTGTATGTCTCCCCCAAACCCCCAGTCTCCCTTTTGTATGTTTGGGTAGCTGGTTCCTGCTGTTTGCCTGGACGTCATCTTCAGTGACTCAGGCCTTTCAACTTCACTGTTAGATTAGACTGTTCTCTTGAGCAGAACTTCCTATTAAAAATTCCTGCCTGGATAACCCCAGACACTGGAGCATGCTCAGAACTGATGTGGCTGATCAGTGCACCCGGCCTGCTGCTGTGTTACTTTGTAGCAGCTTCCAAGTCATGAAGTCCTCACCTTTTCTTACTTGATTTCCACCTGAATTTACCAATCCTTTCCTTATCTACTGATGCACACTGCTGCGTCCTAAATAACCAGGGAATTGTACCTTTGCTGCATCACCTGGACTAAGTCACTATTCTACACATTTGCAACTTGAATTTAAACCAATATTACATGCTATTTAAATTTGTTTCATAGTGGCATTAACCACATTTTCAAGTTCTCAGTGGCTAGGCATGGTTAGTGGCTGTCACATGAAGCCACATTTCCAAGTACTCTGCCACTGAGCCTCGTCCACGGCTCTGAAATTGTGTATTGGATGGTGGCGCCCTGGGCTTCCCCTCTTGGCCAATGCTAGAATTCTGCTCCTGTGTTACCTGTTAATCCGATGTTTGTCAGAAAGGTCTGCTTCCTGTGGCAAGCCTCCTGTTAGCCAGTTCCTCTCCAGCCCAGAGCCGACATGTGTCACATGTTAATGTCATCTTGGATTTTGTCTCAGTGCTTTACACATCTGTTCCTTCTACAAGGAGTTGGCTTTCCCTTCATTTAAGCCAACATCTGCGAACAGCTTACTCTCAACACCTAAAGTAAGCTGACTTATTTGGATCCACTTATGATCATAGTTTATAGTGAATCGTGATCACCTGCTTTTCTTCACTATGAGACTTCATCCTGAGGGTGAGACTATGTTGTGTTGTTGGTGATGATGTGTGTTTGTGTGTGGACAGGGTCTCACTGTGTAGCCCTGGTTGGTCTGTCACTCTGCGTAGACCAGACTGGCCTTGAACACAGGTCTATCTGCCTTTGTCTCCTGAGATTAAAGGTGTGAGCCACCACGCCTGGCATCACCTCTAGTTTTCACAGGAAACTGAAAGATGTTGAATCACTTGTCCAAGATCAGACTGTTGCTAAGTAGCAGAGGTAGGATTTGAACCCATAATCTACTTCTGAATGGTGTGTTATCAGGGTACACAGCTCCACAGAGTTCTAGGTCTAGGATTGGGACCAAAGAATTGAAGACTAGGGTAGAGATACTTGAGAGTTATCCTTAAGGGGATGTTTACATGAAGATAGGTAAGCTTTCTTTTCTTTTTGTTTTTGTTTTTGTTTTTGGAGACAGGGTTTCTCTGTGTAGCCCTGGCTGTCCTGGAACTCACTCTGTAGACCAGGCTGGCCTTGAACTCAAATCCACCTGCCTCTGCCTCCCAAGTGCTGGGATTAAAGGTGTGCGCCACCACTGCCCGGCCTAGGTAAGCTTTCTAAGAAGGAAACATGCAGAGCTTTGAGTCCGGGAATAAGCTTTGGTGGTGAGCCTCATACAGGGGATCTAGCTAGGTGTGGTGCACCTGCTTTTAAATACAGCACTTTTGAGGTGGAAGTAGGAGATAAGGAGTGCAAGGCCAGCCTGGGCTATTTACTAAGTATGAGGGTAGCTGTAGATCCTAGAGATCTTGTCTTTAAGCACTTGAGCCTGTGCTCTTGTTCAGATAGTGTCTGGTTTCCATTGCTGTGAGCAGACACCATGACCAAAGCAACTCTTATAAGGACAGCATTAACTGGGGCTGGCTTACAGGTTCAGAGGTTCAGCCCATTATCATCAAGGCAGGAAGCATGCCAGTGTCCAGGCAGGCGTGGTGCAGGAGGAGCTGAGAGTTCTACATCTTGTTTCAGAGGCAAACAGGAGAATACTGGCTTCCAAGCAGCTAGGAGGTAGGTCTCAAAGCCCACGCCCACAGTGACACACCTCCTCTGACAAGGCCACACTTCCTAATAGTGCCACTCCCTGGGCCAAGTATCTTCAAAACCTCCAATCATAGGATAATGAATTCATCCAGTAAGACAGCGGATAACAGCCGGGCGGTGGTGGCTCACGCCTTTAATCCCAGCACTTGGGAGGCAGAGGCAGGTGGATTTCTGAGTTCAAGGCCAGCCTGGTCTACAGAGTGAGTTCCAGGACAGCCAGGGCTACACAGAGAAACCCTGTCTCGAAAAAAACAAAAACAAACAAACAAAAAAAACCCAAAACAAAACAAAAAAAGACAAGATAGCGGATAACTGCAATAATAGGTGGGCGAGGGTGAGTGTGGATGTGGGAGCTTAGAGGAGTCAGGAGGGGGAAAAGTAGTAAAGCATGGTGGTGCACACCTTCAATCCTAGGATTTAGGCAGCAGGAGCAGATGATCCATGTGAGTTCAAGGCCTGCCCGGTCTACTGTACAGAATTCCGTTTAAGATTCTATTTAAGGACTGGGAAGGACATGGGGTGGAGAACATAGTGAACCAGAGACATGCCTCAGGAGACTACTGAAGTACCCATGTCCATAGAGGTGATTCACCGCCACCCCGTGTGTGACGGCGCCACTTTGTCCGTCCATCCGTCCATCACGGGTCCCTTGGTGGACGCTGTGGTGTGAATGTGGGTCTGATTTATGCAGGTGTTCACTCTCTAAAGCTGTGCCATTGTGGCTTTAGCAGGACAGGAACCTAATTGTGACTAGACTTGGGTACGGACCCCAAGGTAGAGCCCATCATGGAGTCCTGGTGGCTTTATGAGGAGAGGGACTGGGGACCCAGCTCAGCTGTGAGGAGTGCTTGCTGCCCTTGAACTTAGAATCCGAGTTCAGCTCCTAGCACCGTAGTGAGGCCACTCCCAAGGCCCATGCTCCTAGGGGACCGCTGTCTCTGGCCACTGGGATCCACTTTTACTTGCACACACACAACCTACATGATTTAAAATAATCTTTTTTTTTTTTTTTTTTTTTGGTTTTTCGAGACAGGGTTTCTCTGTGTAGCCTTGGCTGTCCTGGAACTCACTCTGTAGACCAGGCTGGCCTCGAACTCAGAAATCCACCTGCCTCTGCCTCCCAAGTGCTGGTATTAAAGGCGTGCGCCACCACTGCCCGGCAATTTAAAATAATCTTAAACAACAAAGAAAGAGGGGTATGTGGAGCACTCTCACTTAGTGTGGGGAGCAAACCCATGAGATTACAGATCAGTTGGTGGGAATTGGTTGAAAAAGTTGAATCTTTTAGCGTAGTCCCACACTGATGACTTAGGTGACTGAGTGGCCGACCGCGTCACTGCCTGAGCCCTGGACTATAGGCATTGGAAGGAACTGGAAGGGAGCAAGGTAGAGTCTTCTAAACTGATCTGCCTGTGAAATGCTTAATTAGTGTAGGTGAGTGAACCTATGTAGACCAGGGCGCCCCTAATCTGTGGTAGTGCTGTTGAGATTAGAGGTGTGGCCCACCACACCCGGCTAACACAGATTCAGCCTAACCTGCATGCCTGGAGTGATCTCATGCAGTTGGCTTTGTTGAAGATAGCCGTGTTGAGGGGGTTGGTGATGATTCTCTATTCTCTAGAAATACTAAGAGGTGATACTGTGTTTGGCTACAGTCCGGTCTAGTGGGGGCGTACCCAATTCAAGCCGAACCAGTCCAATGTTCTCTCTGAAAGAATGAGAAAATTAACACAGACTGGAGGCCTTTGCGGCCTAGGAGTGACAGCTCAAGGTCCATGTGATCACTCTCCAAGTTCCACAAGCTGAGCCAGTATCTATCCTGTAACTCCTTACATTAGCAGGTGTTGCCGGGCAGTGGTGGCGCACGCCTTTAATCCTAGCACTTGGGAGGCAGAGGCAGGTGGATTTCTGAGTTCGAGGCCAGCCTGGTCTACAGAGTGAGTTCCAGGACAGCCAGGGCTACACAGAGAAACCCTGTCTCGAAAAACCAAAAAACAAAAACAAAAAAGAAAAAAAAAAAGCGGGTGTTAGCTCCTCCCTTTCTTCTCTTTCCCATCCTCTCCAACCTATTCTGTTCCTTTTTTGAGTGTCTATTAGCCCAGACTGGCCTTGAACTCATGACCCTTCTGTCTCCGCTTCTCCAGTGCTGGGATTTCTGGCATGTACCACCACAGCTGGCCTCCAGAGTTGGTTGGTTTCCATGCCAGAAACGTCTCCTGTTTTATTGTATCCTGCTGAAGTCAACTTAACAGGTAGCATTTTTTTTTTTTTTTAAAGATTTATTTTATATGAGTACACTGTAGCTGTCTTCAGACACACCAGGAGAGGGCGTCTGATCCCATTATAGATGGTTGTGAGCCACCATGTGGTTGCTGGGATTTGAACTCAGGACCTTTGGAAGAGCAATCAGTGCTCTTAACCACTGAGCCATCTCTCCAGCCCCAACAGGTAGCATTTTTATTCCAAGAGAAACATGATTCCCTTGGACAAAACAGTCTGAGAGGTGGAGATGCTCAACTGGAGAGGTGACCACAGCGGTGGAATGGCAGGGCTGATTCCAGAGCAGAACCTGTGTGGGTCTGCTGAGTTTGGAAAAAGCCAGCAAATGGGCTGAACAGAGAGGGAGGGAGGGAGGCCATAAATACCGCTCAGGGCAATTGCTTCCTGCAAGAAGGACAAAGGTTGAAGACAGAGCCTCAGGGGAGTCCTTAAAGCCTGGTGTGGTGACTCACGCCTATAATCCTAGCACTTTGGCTGAGGCAGGAGAATTAATTTGAGTACAAAGTTGTGCTACACAGTTTCCTGCAGCCTGGGCTACAAGGAGACTCTATCTCAGAAAAACAAAGCAGCTGGAAGAAAAGCTGTCTGAGCCCATGCAGTTGGCTGAAAAGGGACCAGAGACTCCAGAGACCAGAAAGGAAAAGGGAGAGTGCTTCCAGGCTTGTCCCGCCCCAGACCAAGTAGGAGAGAGGGCAGGGCCAACTGTGTCAAATGTGCAGACTGCTCAGCGAACTGGGGAGAGGCACAGAAATATTGGGGGAACTGTCAGGTTGAGAGCCAGGAATTTCAGCAGGTGTAAAAGTGGGGGGCACAGATCCACATTGGCTTGTGCTGGGTGGGGAGATGGTGGTGGTGGTGTTAGGAAACACTTGGGAGCTGGCTTTGGTGGAGATTGTTGGTAGAGTAGCTACAAATGGCTGGGCTTGTTACTATTTATATCTGATTGTAGCCAGTGGAGAAAGGTTAGCTAGCCTGCGGCCTCCAGGTAAGGCTGGCTTCCCTTTGCTGGTTGTTACTCTGCTCTTTGTGGAGAACTGGGACCCCTCTGCCTGGTTCTTCCTGCCCTGAGTAACTACACAGTTGGCCACACCTGTTCCTAAGCCTTCCCACACAGCCCACTGGCTTCTGCTGTCTACCCAGATCATCTCAGGACTCCCTGTTGTCTGTGGAACACATCTCGCTTAGTACCCGGCCACAGTTCCTAAGCCCAAGGCAGGAAAGGTGACTGTATCTGGGGCTTCCGTCTTAATTCTGACCACACATAGATCAGCATTCAGCAAAGTATGGTCCTGTGGCCATACTGCTGCTTGTTTTATGTCCTGGGTGCTAAGAATGGTTTCACATTTTTTAAAATGATTTAAAAAAAAAAAAAACAGAAATGTTTCATGACACATGGAAATGTTGTGAAATTCACATTTTAGTATCCATAAATAAAAAGAGTTAAGGACAGAACTTCAGGGAAGATCAGTAGAGAGAGAGGGGTCTGTGAGAGAGAGCAGCCTGGGAAGCCTGAGGGAGGGAGGGGCCAAGAGATAAGGGCAGAGTCTTGGTCACTCTTTGGTCTAATTGCCTGGCAGCCAGAGATATTTCTATCTGGTTCTTCACAGAACGTTTGCAGACTCTGGTTTAGAATTCCAGGGGGGTGGCTGGGCTTGTGTTCCCAGAGAGAATGCTTGTGGAGGGTGTGTGAGCCCTGGGTTCCACCCCCAGAACTGTAAAGGGAAGTTGTGTGGCGTGTCTCCCCTGTGTCGTGTTAAAACAATCTCCTGAAACCTTGTCCCTGCCCAGACACCTATAAACAGACGCAGATTGCAGTCTTAGAGTTGTTTTGTTTTTGTGTTTGACTACAGTTGCTGCTACTGTGATGCGTCAAAGGGGCCACAGGAGAGATGGCTCAGTGTTTGAGCACTGGCTGCTGCTCTTCCAGAGGACCAACCAGGGTTCAGTTCCCAGCACCCACATGGCAGCTCACAACAGTCTGCAGCCTCAGTTCCAGGGAATCTGACACCCTCACATAAACATACACGCAGGCAAAACACTAACATACATAGAATAAAATAAATTAAAAAGGGGGGGCGGGCACAGGTTTCACAAGTCTCAGAAGCGCTGACCCACCCACCATGTTCACAAAGATGAACTGCTTAGGTTACTTAATAGCGTTAAATTTTTCCTCCGACTCCTCCCCCACCCTCCTTCTCCTTCGCTCTCAGACTTGAAGCACACACAGCAACAGTTTCTTTCTCACCTCCCCCTCTGCAGCCCACCACAATCTGGAGTTGACTCCTACTACAATTCTGAGAGTGTTCTCAGTAGATGCATCTTCCACCTCATAGCTGCCAGATCTGACACTCCTCAGCCCTCCCTGCAGCTAGAGTGGGGCCGGTTAGCACCTGACCGCTGTGTGCCTCCATCCCCTGGGGCAGCCTTCCCTGCTAGGTGTTCCTGGCACCTGCAGATTCTTGGCGATTAGCATATGTGGTGTTAGTTACTCTCTGAAGATCCACCCTCCAGGACTAGGTGTCCCTCCTGGCTTTCCTGGCTGGCTTCCTTGTGGATTCTGCCAGTCGCCAGTCGGGTGACTGACCGTTGTGGCCCTTGGTGGAGGTAGCCATTGCAGAAGTCTGGACGACAGCTTCCTGGAAGAAGCTCCTCCAGGCTCCTGGGCTTGGTGGCAGCTTCTCAGCAGCCGGTGTCTACCCGGCTGCTGCAGATGCAGACAGGGCGTCTGGCTCGGGGGCTGGGGTAGTGTCTGATCCCACACACCCATCTCTTGTGGCTGCAGCTGCAGGCAGCCTCTTCCCATTGGCTCTTCCTGCCTCTTTAACATCTTTGAAACTGACTATATATCCGGTTCTCTCAGTCTAGTATGCTTGCAAACCCAGGACTGGGGGCGGGGGGTTGCTAAGGCCACTCTGCTATGGGTTTGAGGTTGGCTTCAGCTGTATAGGGACATCCTGTCTTAAATAAACCTGCCTGGATTCCAGGCGTGGCTCAGTGCTCCTGCCTGGATGCTGGGTGGTGGCTGATGAGGTTGGACCACTGCAGTCCTGTGTCTGTTACCCTCTTTACCGTCAGCGTAGTCTGCTTGGTGATTGACCCTCTGCTTCATCCTGTGTGCTCATAGCTCCCCAAGTCAGACTCGTCAGCCATATCTGGGCTCCCTCTCCTTCCACCTCACCACTTCTGTTCCACAGCACGCCAAATTTAAAACATTTGAGATCATATTCTCTTCCCCCATCTCCTCTTCCTTCTCCCGCCCCCTTCCCTTTGTTCCACCCCCCTCCCCCAACCCATGCCTCATGCGTCCTAGACAAGCGCTTTTCTCCTGGACTTCTCTCATCCACCTACTTTTTTTTTTTTTTTTTTTTGAGGCAAGTTCTCAGACTCAAGCTGGCCTTAAACTCACTTGGTAGCCCTGCAGGTATAAACTTTTTGCAACCTACTTTTAATAAGGGTTCAACCTCTCCTCTAGCCCACCACCCAGCATAGGAAGGGGAAGAGAAAAGTTATTATGGTTTGGGGAAGTGGACCTGTTCAGTTCTTTGGGGGCGAGCTTGATCTTCTGTGACAGCAGTTCATTCCAGTAGCAAACACCAAATACTACTCAGCAACTGCAGACCAGTCCTCTAGGCAGGCAGACACCACACAAACTGGCAGCTAAGGTCCAGTCCTTTCAGCAAGCAGACACCAGGCAGCAATAGTTCAATCCTGAAGAAACCGCCAGGCTCTCACCAGCCAGTCTGAGGTGAGGCACCAGAGGCAGCAAGCTGCCACAGGAGCCTCAGGAGCAGTTCTTAGGCGAGTTTCTCTCAATGGCGGCGTTTCCACAAGTTGAGCTCAACAACGCTGTGTAAGGCGAACCAATGCATGCATGTCTTCAGTGAAGAATAGCGAGGTGGAGCACACCGAAGCTTGGTGCTCCTCCCAAACTGTCTGTGGGGTCATATTTATGCTCCTTCATCACGGATCCTTCCACGTGTCTGCTGTATCCAAACATCCTTTCACCTGTGTCTGCTTCAGGAAAACAGCGCTTCACGTGTCTGCTCTAGCAAGACATCCTTTCCCCTGTGTGCCCCAGCCAAACATCATTTGATGTAACTAACTTTCCAAAGAGACTAGAAGTTTCCACTTCATGGCCCCACCTTGAACTTGCCATCCTGTTCCCTGGGCGCTGAGTAGCTGGGATTCCAGGCACACACCACCAGGCCCAGCTTCATCTTTCAGTAAGCCCTCAGTAGCCAAGCCCTTCTGAGTGAACTCCCTCATCATCTCAGCGGCTGAGAGCATTTTCTTTGAGTATAACCTCATCTGGGAGCTTCTATCTCAAGCTGTTGTGATCAGAAGGTACATTAACATCTCCATTCTTGACAAATGGAGCTATAGACAGTTGGCCAGTGGTTTTAGGTTTTCTCAAGTTCCAGTGGTTTGAGATATCAAAACCATCGCTCAAAAACGCTAATTTTGGCTGTTTGTGGTGGCACACTCCTTTAATCCCAGCACTCTGGGAGTCAGAGGCAGGCAAAATTTTTTTTTTTTCCCCTCGAGACAGGGTTTCTCTGTGTAGCCCTGGCTGTCCTGGAACTCACTCTGTAGACCAGGCTGGCCTCGAACTCAGAAATCCACTTGCCTCTGCCTCCCAAGTGCTGTTATTTAAGGCGTGCGCCACCACTGCCCGGCTCTGAGGCAGGCAAATCTCTATGAGTTCAAAGCCAGCCTGGTCTACATGTTGAGTTTCAAGTCAGCCAGGGCTACACAGTGAGGCCTTTTCTTAAAATAGATGATGGTAGTGATGATGATGATGATATTATTTTGTGTCATGCCCTGGCTTTTTACTTTTTATTTGTTCTTCTCTCTCTCTCTCTCTCTCTCTCTCTCTCTCTCTCTCCCTGCCACAGCATGTTTCCTGGTGTCTTCTGTGTTGCCAGCTGAGTCAGACCCTCTTCGTGCTGTGTCAATGCCTACGTGGCCAGCTCTACTCTGGATTTCTAGGAGCACGTGGACAGCCTTTACAGCCTTTCATAGGAACGTCACGGAGGCTGCCAAGGAGGAGAGGCCGCCTTTGACTTGAAGTGCTTTAGTCCTTTCTCACTCTCTGGTCAAATCTTGGTCCTTCCAGTCTCTCATGTCGGGTCCTTTCCTTTCTGATGTGAAAATACCCAACAAAAACAACCTAAGGAAGGCAGAGTTTGCTGAGCCTCAGTCTGAGGGGACAGTCCACCACAGTGGGAGAGTTCCAGCCTGCCTGAGGCCCCTGAGTGGAGTCGAGGGTAGCCAGGGGAATGCTGATATCTAGCTCTTTCCTCTTGGACCCCAGCATTGTGTGTGATGCCAGCCACACTTAGGGTGCCTTCCCATTTCAATTAATCCAATCTAGGAATTCTCCCACAGATACATCTAGAAGTCTGTTTCCATGGTGATTCTAAATCCCATCAAACTGGCAATCAAGAAGAACCCCCACAGCTCCTAGAAGTTGTCCTATGTCCTCTTGTTTCCCAGCTTTCTAAAACCTTAACTCCTGACCCACTCCTCTTCAGGGAATCAAAGCCAGGGCCTCAGGCATGCCAGGCAGGAGTCCTCCCACTGAGTGTCACCTCATCCCCCCTCAGCCCCTGGCACATTCTCAGGTAGACACAATGTATCTATAGCTAGTTGGTCCTTACTAGACTTTTAGCTCCAGAGACAGGACTCTCCCACGCGTCAGGGTTCCAGCATTGTGACAAAAATGATGTCACTTAACAGGAAGGCTTGTTCTGGCTCCTGGTTTCAGGCCACGGTCACTTGGTCCCATCATTTGGGCCTGTGGCAAGGTGGAACAGGGCAGGGCGTGAGCGGTGCAGCAGAGTAGTTGAGAGGGAGAGGGAAAGGTTGCAATAATTCTGTCAGGTCACGCCCCCCAGTGACTCACGCCTTCCAAGGAGGCCTTCCATTCTAATGTTCTTGCTACCTCCTCATAGCCGGTCAGCTTGGGGCCAAGCCTTCTGCACAGGAGCCTTCAGGGGACATTTCAAGATGGTGGTGGTGTACCCCTTATTCATAAGAGATCCATTTGCAAGACCTCAGCAAATGCTTAAGTCAACAGACATTTTGCACACATGCACACGCGTGCGCTAACACACACGCACACTTATATATATTTATTGTGGTGGTGAATTCCCCTGGGAACTTTAAAATCCCACAGTGAAGACACAGGGAAAGCCTGGTCTTCAGGGTAGGCCTATCAGCAGGATTTCTGGTAGCGAGCATGGACCTCCAAACCCTTTGAATCAGCAGTGACACGCTGGTCCTCCCATCCAGCATGAGAATGTCTTTTTAAATTTTACTTTGTGTATGTGGATGGGGGGGGGAGTGTTTTCCCCACGTTTGTGCACCATGTTTGTGCTTGGTGCCCAAGGATGCCAGAAGAGGGCGTCAGATCCCCTGGAACTAGAGTTAAGAGCCACTATGAGCCAGTATGTGGGTGCTGGGAATTGAACCCAGGTTTTGTACAAGGGCAGCCAGTACCATTAACAGCCGAGCCTCCTCCACTCTGTCCCAAAGATGTCGTTGATCTTCCTTGAAGCCTCATCAACATTTTTCTGGTATGAGACCACTGGATACAGACTGTTGGACAGCATGAATCCGAGCCACATGACCACCACCCAGGATGTCCACACCTGCAAACCTCTCCTTGCCCAGAAGCCGACCTATAACTTGTCTTTCTGTGTGTGGCTCCATCACCACCAGGGGGCGCCTGTTCATCTCGATAAAGCCGTTTGCAGGTTGCATCGTACCATGACCATGTTGTCTTCTGAAGATCCCCATGCACTGGAGAGGGGGCTTGGGTGGCCTGGCTCCGACAGCAGACCCCAGCCCCTCACCACATGCAGCTGCCATTGGTAGTTTAAGCTAATTGTCAACATGACTGATTTAGAATTACCATGGAGACACATGGGAATACCTGTGAAGGTGTTTCCAGAAAAATTTAAGTCAGGAATGACCTGCTCTAAATATGGGCTGGGCTCCCTGATTGAATAAAAGAGAAAGAAATACCCTCTTGGGGGTCTCAGAGGAAGAAATGGGGTCTGAGAGCCAAGAGCGACTTTATCCTCCCGCACGCAGTGTTCAGGTGGCAGGCGGCAGGCACTGCTTTTGAACAGCTCTCTACTTCCTGACTCGATGTGACCAGCGGCCTCATGCCTTCCTTGTATATGTGTGCACATATGCACTGCGTTTCATATATATGATAAAATATTAGTGAGAACACCAATAACAACAGTTATAGCAGTTAAGATAGGAGCCGGCAAGGTGGCTCAGCAGCTCAAAGTGTGTTCTGGTAAAGCGGGCCAGCCTGAGTTTGATTCCCAGAACCCACAGTGAAAGAAGACAACCAATCTCTCTCTCTCTCTCTCTCTCTCTCTCTCTCCCTCCCTCTCTCTCAGACACACACACACACACACATACACACACACACACACACACACACACACACACACACACACACACACACACACGCTCTGGGGTTATAGACAGTTGTGAGCTCTGGAAGAACAGTCAGTGTTCTTAACCACTGAGCCATCTCTCCAACCCCATAGCTCCCCTACTTTACTAAGCTACAACGCTCACTTTTTCACTTACAAGAAGCCCTTTAAAAGCTCGCCCTTTGGTGTTTCCAAGTCTCCTCCTCTTGCCCTTTGGGGCCACTCTAAGTTAAAACAAGGGTCACCAGAACGCAAGAACTCACTGCAGTGACAGTCCAGCCCAAGTAGTAGCTCAGTGACTACACGAGCCGGTGGCAAGTATAGCATGAGACACCAGGCAAATAGATGGATCGCACCTGGGGCAGGAGATGGCGGAAGGCAAGACGAGCTCTCCCCAGGAAGCTCAGAACTGTGCAAAATCCAAAACTTGCTATGCTGGGCGTGGTGACCTGTAATCCCAGCACTGGGGAGGTAGAGGCACACGGATTAGATGTCCAAGGTCATTCTCAGACACAGAGTGAGTCCTAGGCCAGCCTGGGATACATGAGGCCCTGTCTCCCCGCACCCCCCCCCAACCACACAACAAAACACCCCTGTCCTCTGAATTATTTTTCTGGAATTTTCTACTCAATATTTGTAGGCTGAAGTTGATTCCAAGTACTAACCTATGGAAGATGCAACCTAAAACGAGAGGCCCCTCTGCGCACCTCTTGAAATTTGTAGCCTCACACTGAATGCCAACTTTCTTTGGAGGGAGACTTGGGAGGGTCTGAGAGCCCTGAGGATTTTGCTGAGAAGGCTCGATCCCATTCTGGCATTCTGCCGCCAGGCGGCGCTGCTCCGAAGAGCCAGGCAGCCACCTGCTGGAGCCCGACCTTCCACCAGGGGGCGGAGGTCTCCAGAGAGGCCCTCCCGGCCCCGCTGGCCCTGGAGCCAAGTCTTCAAGAGGTGCCTGGACCCAAGCTTCTCCTCGGCGACTGATGATGTCAAGCTGTACACTTCTGTGATTGGTTTAGCCGAAATGAGACGGACAGCTATTGGTGATGCTCTGTAGAAACGTGATGGATCTGGAAGGGAACTGAGCACCGGGGACTCGAGGGGTAGCTCCCATTTACTGAGGGTGTTAAGGTATGGAGCATGAGCAGAAGTCAGGAGCCGGGCTGCTGAGGCTGCTGCGGCTTCTGTGGCTGCTGCCACACTCCTGGACGGTGCTCGAAGGTAAGACGCTGGCTCCCCTTTGTGTGCGTCTCGAGGGCGGTCTAGCCCAGGGGACTCAAGAGAGGAGATGAGCCTTGGATTTGATGAGTGCCGGGCGGGCAGGGCTCTGTGGCAGTGGAAAGGGTAACAGACCCTGAGGGAGAGGGCTACTGTTTACGAATGGCAAGCAACTCAAGTATTTCAAACGTTCAGTCTGTGTGCTGGCCACTTTTCAAATGAAGAAAATGAGACTCTGCTGGCTTAAAAGACCTGAGCGCGTTCCATTCTCCAAGTGGGAAAATGACAAAGCTGAGGCTTGAGCAAAATAAGAGTTATTGTCTAGCCAAGTGTGGTGGTGCAGGACGGTGAGCCCAGCCGTCAAAGTGGAGGCAGCATGATCAAGAGTCCAAGGCCAGCCTCCGCTACATAGCAAGACCCAGCCTCAAAAGTATGCGAAGTTATTTACATTTTTCCTGTCGGGATCCTACCACAGTCTATTGTCAGCTCACGTTCTTGATACGTCTCTTAGTTTCTTCTCCAGGAAGGTTGGTGCAGGATGTAAGAAGAACCTGGAAGGTCCCTCTTACAGTGTATTTGTTATTCTGGATGTTTGCTGAAAACTCTGCTGTCTGGGGGGATTCCTGTCAGGAGTTTCAAAGAAGATTGTTATTTCCTGCAGCCAGGGGTTCAGGTCCCCCAATTCTGTCAGCGCAAGGTCTGGAGTGTTTAGGTCTGGGAACAGGTTGTCAGAGAGGGCCAGGTGTCACTGAAGTGGCCAAGCCGGTCCAGAGACTGGTTTACTTTTACACTGTGTCTGGGGTAGCCTGGGGCCACATCATTATGGTTTAGGGAGGCCATGGCCCTTCTCCACACCCCTCAGGGCAGGAGTCATATCCGTGGCTTCTGAATTAGATGAAGATGTCCACTGTGCTGTGGTCCTGGGCTTGGTGAGAGTTCGGGCTGACTCTGTAGCTGGTGCCTGTGAGCTGTGCACAGACTCAGCAGCAGAAGGACTTGGCCTGTTGCTGCCTTCTGCACACGTTTGCTTTCTGTTTTTGTTTGCTTGGTTTTTTGAGACAGAGACTCGTGGGCCCCAGTCCAGCTGTACGTAGCCGAGGGTGGTCTTCGACTTTAGATCCCCTGCCCACAATTCCAAGGACCGGCGTCACAGGTGTGAGTCACTATGCCTGACTCTACTTCCCAGGTGTACACAGCTGCTTTTCTATGTGTAAGGAAGTTTGGAAAGATTCCTTGATTTTTTTTTTTTTTTAACTCCTCTGTCACTGGGAGGAGGAGCCTAAGCAGCAGGTGTCGGAGGGGCTAGGTCAGATCTCTGCTCCACCTCCAAAGTAGAGACCTCGCTGTTTTCTACCTTAAAGAGAAAGTGTGTGTGTGTGTGTGTGTGTGTGTGTGTGTGTGTGTGTATCCAAGCTCTGAACTCACTGTCTCTTTGCAGCTTCTCCCCCGGTGTTGTGGGATGGCCTCCAGAACCACACATTCCGGCACACTCTGTTCTGCCAGGATGGGATCCCCAGCTTCGGGCTCTCCGAGACCTATGATGAGGACGAACTCTTCTCCTTCGACTTCTCCCAGAACACCAGAGTGCCCCGACTGCCTGAGTTTGCTGAGTGGGCTCAGGACCAGGGAGATGCCTCTGCCATTGAATTTGACAAAGGCTTCTGTGACATGTTGATGCAGAATGTGAGCCCACAGCTTGACGGTCAAATCCCGGTGTCCAGAGGTCAGGGACAAGGAGTGGCGTTGGGGGGGGGGGTTGCTGTCTTACTCCCCCAGACGTCCCCACAGCATTTCTCACCTTTCCCGCCTCCTGACTTTGCTTGGGGCTTTTCTTCTCTACTTCAAACACTTCTCCATCAGCTCCAATCTGCACCCTGTGTTTCTCGGTGGGGAAGAGGCAGCCGAAGGCAGTGAGATCCATTGAACTTGATGACCCCATTGAATGTCTGCCCGGCAAGACGGAGGGATGAGCTTGTGTGTTTTTTTTTTTTAAATTTATTTATTTATTATATGCAAGTACACTGTAGCTGTCTTCAGACACTTTTTCTGCTCGCTGCGGCCCCAATCACTCCGGCCCCCGGCCCCCTTTGCTCTGGTCTGGCCCCGCTCGCTGTAGCTGTCTTCAGACACCCCAGAAGAGGGCATCAGATTTCATTACAGATGGTTGCAAGCCATCATGTGGTTGCTGGGATTTGAACTCACGACCTTCAGAAGAGCAGTCGGCGCTCTTAACCGCTGAGCCATCTTCCAGCCCTGAGCTTGTGTTTTAACAAGAAGCCAGTGTCAGATGCCAACGTGGCTTCAGACAGGAAGTCAGGGCAAAGGGGTCCGTCCACACAGTGTCCTAGCTGCAGTTTTTGCCAGGAAGACCCTTCTTGGAACCCCAGATGTCCTTATCTCTGTGTTGGTTCCATGTTTCCCCGCCCCTACACATGTCTCAACTCTGCAAACAGTGGCCCTGTCTGAACTTGCTCCTTCTTCTCCTGCCCCCCCCCCCCCAGGTTTGCCTGCGGCTGAGGTGTTCACGCTGAAGCCCCTGGAGTTTGGCAAGCCCAACACACTGGTTTGTTTCATCAGCAACCTCTTTCCACCGAAGCTGACCGTGACCTGGCAGCTTCACTCCGTCCCTGTGAAGGGAGCCAGCCCCATGTTCCTCTCAGCCATTGATGGGCTCACCTTCCAGGCTTTCTCTTATTTAAATTTTACACCGGAACCCTTTGATCTTTACACCTGCACCGTGAGGCACGAGATTGACCGCTACACGGCAATTGCCTATTGGGGTGAGGCCCTTTTCAGTGGAAGTCCGGTCCTTCGAGGGGTGAAAAGGCCCAGGCCCATGGGAGGGGCTCTCTTGTTTTCCTTGGACTCCTTGGGTCCAGTCTCCACTCTAGCCAACTTCAGGCTTCCGTGATTCAATTCTTCCTCGTCATCCCAGATACCCAAGTCCCTCGAGTGGAGTGCTCCCCAGTTGGGCCTCCAGGATGACCTCTCCCTTTCTGTTCTAGTACCCCAGAACGCCCTGCCTTCAGATCTCCTAGAGAATGTGCTGTGTGGTGTGGCCTTTGGCCTCGGTGTTCTGGGCATCATCATGGGCATTGTCTTCTTCATCTGCTCCCAGAGACCTTGCTCAGGTGGTAAGTCACTCAGGAAGGTGAGGGAACCAGGGACAAGAGTGCCAGTGTGGGTGTGTGTTCACAGTTCTCCTCTTGGTCGAGGGGCCTGTGTGCAGCATGCTAGGGCTGAATCCTGGTATCTGGGGACCTTGTTACAGACACAGTTATTGGGGAGCACAGAAACAGCTTGGAGCAGGGGATGAGGTGACCTGGGGACCTATGAGAATCATGCTGGAGGTGCCTGAGAACAAGGAGAGTCAGCACTCAGTTGGGAGTGCTGTGAGCTGAGGGGGCGCTTCAGGAAGGGAGAGGGTCCATCTGGTGACTTTCCTTCACTCTGCTCTCTCTTCAGACTGATTCTTCCCAAGAAGAGCTTTGAAGAGCACAGGCAGGGCCAGCAGGAATGTCCAGGCATCTCGAGCTTACCTGGGTCTCTCATTGGTGCCGAAGTCCCAGGGATCCCTGGGTGTGTGCCAGCGTGCAGGTGTCTCAGCTGAGGGTTCTGCTGTCCCTGGACTTGCATCCAGAAAAGCCTGCATCAGGAGCCCCAGGCCCCACCTGACCACTACCTTATTCCTCCTCTCTTCCAGGCAATAAACTTTATTTCTTTCTTTTCTTTTTCTTTCTTTCTTTCTTTCTTTTTTTTTTTCGAGACAGGGTTTCTCTGTGTAGCCCTGACTGTCCTGGAACTCACTCTGTAGACCAGGCTGGCCTCGAACTCAGAAATCCGCCTGTCTCTGCCTCCCAAGTGCTGAGATTAAAGGCGTGCACCACCACTGCCCGGCTTAAACTTTATTTCTTAACATCAATGTGACCTCTCCCTCCACATTTTAGACAAGCGTCTACCACTGAGTCACACCTCAGCCCACTGTACCTTCTTTTTAACTCCAGGAATTTGCCTCTGGATCCCTGACCTGAGTGACTTGTCACTTCAGATTCAGCATGCCTTAACCTGGACACAGCTCATTAGGGAGGGAAATGGGAAAACCCTTTTCCTCCGCCAAGCTCCGATTCCCTGGTCTCAGCGTAGACGAGGGTGCTTTTATCCCATCTGCTGCGCATGGAAAAGCAGTTTCCAATCTTCTACTCACAAAGTAGTTGAGGAAATTGTATGTGGTTTTTGGTTCCCCCGTGCTTTGTTGCTAGTGAGCCTAGTTTCTGCCTTGAGGAATATCTAGCTCCCTCCACCCCTCGGGATACCTGGGAAAACCGGAGCTCAGGGGCGGTATGCTCCGCCTCCAGCCTCTAGCTGCTCTTTTGATTGGTCAGATCAGTTCTGCGCAGACAAACTCTCTGAGCCCCCGAAGTGAAGTGGGAACAACCCGTGAGGATGAAGAAGCTCCGATTATTTCACCTCCCTGTTCAATGGCCTCTTGAACTTTCCTAGGGCGACTGTGTGGCTCTGTCCCGGGCAGATGGTGGGAGCCGGTGGCACATGACTGTTGCTGTCAAACTGTTTCACACACATTTTATTCCTTGCTTTCTGTGGGACGTGGGAGTTGTTGAGGAGGCGGCTGAGGCTAACTCATAGAATTAGTTTGGTATTGGTAAGGCCATCTCCGTTTTTCATAACGTATGTCTAAGGGACACACATCATCTAGTTCTTCCCTGGCGCTGGCTCTTCCCCTAGGCCACGTCATTTCTATGAGCGGAGTGTGTATTGATAAAGACCTCGGGAATGCATGACTGTCAGTTTCGCTGTGTGCTCTTCGATGAGTGACTTACTGTCTCTGTGCCTTCGTGTCAATTTTCAGTAAAGTTGTTATAAACCTAATGACTATTTATTTACTTACTCTTGTGATGTTTTTGCATGTGAACGCGTTCACAGCCTTGTGGGAGGTAGATACCAGGAATTCTCCATCCCCCATCTATCTTCCACCTCATTCACCGTGACAGAGTCTCTCATTCAAACCCAGCTCACTGAGCTGGCTAGTCTTGCTAGCCAACCTGCTTGGAGCATTGCCCCCCTCTGACTTAGGAGGCTGGGATTACTAGTGGCCGCTGTGTCTTGCTGGCCTCTCCATGGGTTCTGGGTATCAAACTCTGGTCCTCATGCATGCTGGGTAAGTGTTCCAACCACTTACCAGTACCCCGGTCCTTCTGTGATCTTAACCTGCTGAGAGCAGTTTCATACGGAGAAAGGGCAGGATAACATTTAGTGACAGCAGGAACTTTCTTCTGCCTTCTTTTTTTTTTTTTTTTTTTTTTTAAACTTGTGCGTGTGTGTGGGGTATTTTGCCTGCCTATATGTGTGTGTGCCACATACATGCCTTCAAAAGCAAGGAGAAGGCATCAGATCCCCTGGTTCTGGAATCACACATGGTTGTAAGCAGCCATGGGCATGCTAGGAATCAAACCCAGGGCCTCTGGAAGAGCAGACCTGAGCCCCCTGTTACGCCTTTGATTCTATCTTCAATATTTGATTTTCTCCCTTGGAGATGCTTTTGTTTTTCTTTACATTTTACCTTTGTGGATCTGGTCCATATCACTTTTTAGATTTTCCTAGTTTCTGTTCTACTTCAAATGTACCCAGCAATTTCCTTCCAATCAAAAGGTAAAACTTGTCAGGACTCACTGTATGGATCTGTCCACCCTGGAACTTACCATGTAGACCAGGCTGATCTCAAACATACAAGAAATTTGCTGCCTCTGCCTCCCAAGTGCTGGGACTAAAGATGTGGTGGCACGTTTCCAGATTTCACCTGCTGTTCTTAGCTCTTGTTAACTCCTCTCCCTGGACCTTAGATGATATAGGCTTAGATTAGATGCTTACCCATCTAATATGTGTGCCATAGGGTTCCCAGCTGGTCTCCAGCTTGCTGTGCAGCTGAAATGACGCCCCCAACCCCCTGCTTCCACCCCTCCCAGCTGCGGAGATTATAGGCAGGCACTACCCTGCTTGCCTCTCTCATCAGCCATTCTTGCATCCAAGTAAGAGCCAGACTGAAGACTGGATAAGGTTGAGCACATTAGGGTGGAGGGATGCGGACCCTAGTCGAGGGTCCTACGTCTCCTTAGCTGGAAGCATCAAAAGCTGCCTTTAGCCTGGTGTTCTCTTTCCCTTTTCTTTGAGTTAAAGTCTCTTGTAGTCCAGGCTGGCCTTGAACTCCTGATTTAGCTGAGGATAAGTTTGAATTCCTGGTCTTCCTGCCCCCACCCCCCAGGTGCTAGAATTGCCTGGACGTGGTTGGCACCTTCTGGAGCAGAGGTGGTGCCCAGCAGAAAGCCCATTGCTAGGCAGCCCTCGTTCCTCATTCTTCCCTGACAAAGCTGTGCCTGTCTGCTCTGTGGCTCGTTCCCATGTCAACCAACCGCAGGTCCATCCCACACTCAGCTCTTGCTGCCTTCCTCCTTCCTCCAGTCCCTACTCTATTTTCTTAGAATTTCCAAAAACAGACTTCCTAAGGGACACTTTCTTGTTTCTTGATTATATATTTGTATATGTATATGTATATATATTACCAACAAGCTTGTAATGTCCTCTTCAGAGGTCAGAGAATGGCTATCAGAGATGCCTTTGTCCCCAATAACACCCAGAGTCACTGGTGATGCTGGCAGGATCTCGTGGAGTTGACTTTTTGTGTATCGATCGTGAAGTGGAACGCCTTTCCACGGGCTTCTTTCTCAGTTACTGATTCAGACATTTCTGTTGAAGTTTGTCATCTTGAGACAGAATCTCAAGTAGCCGAGATGACCTTGACCCCTGATCCCTGGCTCCCACCTCCCAGTCACTGGGGCTTCAGGATTCCACCACATCGTTCTGTCAATTTTTAAATGTTCATTTTTTTCTTATGATTTCAGGGAACATGATATTCTGCACAACAACTTAGGACAGAATAGATGCTGAAAATACCTTCTGCTGTGCATTGTGGTACACGACTGTAATCCCAGCATCTGGGAGGCGAGGCAGGAGCATTACCAAAGTTCAAGGCCATCCTTGGCTGCATAGTGAGGCTCTGTCTCAAAAAAAAAAAAAAAAAAAGCTTTCCAGTTGGCCGATCTCCAGTGACATCTACATACAATTCAATTGATAATTGATTCCCTGAACAGAATTATTTAGTTTTGGCTGTGAGAGCCCTGTAAGCAAGTGATTGACTGGTTCAGCTCTTTTTTTTTTTTCTGTCACAAAGTAGAACCTTGAATTAAAACCATCTGTCCAGAAGAAGAAGCTGAGAGCTTACATGGAATGAATTCAGGAAATGCCTAGAAAAGACTCATATGGTTAAGGCCACACTCCCACAAAAACACAGGGCCACATTTGTGACTTCCCGTAATGCCAACTCCAGTGACAGTATCAATATTGGCACCTGTTTCTGTTTCCAGTGACCCCCACCCCCTTGTGGGACTCCAGTAGCTCCTTCCAGCACTGCCAGGCTCCGGAGCTAAGGGGAGCCAGAACTAGACGATAGCGCCACCTCTTCCATGTGAATCCAGCCTGCTAACCAAGGCCTGCCTCTAGGCCCCTCCACGGAGGATGCCCTGCCCACCAGCCTGTGGCGAGCTCTCTTCCCTCCCTCCAAGTTCTCTGTCCTTATTGCTGAGTAGCCTTGACATCAAGCTTTCTTCCACTTCCTACCTGGCCTCAGATGGGATGATGTGGGGGCGGAGATCCCATCTTTCTCAGCTGTGGCAAATGATTCCCCACAATGCTTGGCACAAACCCCTCAGCGTTAGTCCACCGCAGGCGTGTGGGAGCCAGGCCAGGGAAAGATGAGACCCAGTGTGTGGGTCTTCGTGTAGTGGCCTTCAAAGAATGGTCCGTGGGGCCCTGGCTGGAGGTCCTATTGCTAGCTATACCAGTAAACAGTCGCGGGGTGTTTGTGTGTGTGTGTGTGTGTGTGTGTGTGTGTGTGTGTGTGTAGAAGGAACTGCTTTGCTGAGCACAGGTCTCTGGGATTTCCGTTCTGACTCTGAAACCCTCCGTCCATGTTCCCATGAATACGGAAGTGAAATCTTCTAGGGCTTCCTGTGGTGTCTCACGAGGTTTCACATCTCCTTTGACTGCT
>CM052720.1:45072121-45084295 GCA_028551405.1 Uromys caudimaculatus | reverse complement strand
AAGAAGAAGAAGAAGAAGAAGAAGAAGAAGAAGAAGAAGAGAGAGAGCGTGAGCGAGTGCAGGAGGGAGGGAGGGGGAGGGAGAGAGAGAGGGGGAAGGGGGGAGTGGGTTGGGGAGCGGGGATGTGTGGAGGGGGAAGCGTTTGGAGGGGTTGGGGTGACTCTGGCTCCTCTCTTCCCCCTTTTCCCAGCAGAGGTGTCACCAACTTTGGTTATCTGGGTTCTTCCCAGGCCTGGATGAAGGGAGTGTGTGTCTGTGTGTGTAAGTGTGTGTGTCTGTGTGTGTTTATGTGGTCAGTTTAAGATTTTAATATGCGTAGAAGACAGTATCAGTTGTGCAATTCACAGTCCGATGAAAGAGGCAATTGCCTTTTAAAATCTATCCTATTGTGTATGAGGCTCTGGGTGGAATTCTTAACACACACACACACACACACACACACACACACACACACACACACACACAAAGTACACTAAGATCTGGGAGATGGCTCAGTTGGTAAACTGCTTCCTGCAGAAGCCTGAATGTCTGAGTTCAATCCCTGGGACCCACATTGAAACAAAAACAAAAACCAAAAAAAAAAAAAAAAAGCCAGACATGGTTGTACACAGCTGTGGTTCCGTTGCTGCAGAGGCAGAGGCAGGTGTTTCCCAGGGCTAACCCAGCCTACTTGGCCAGCTCCAGGTCAGTGAGAGATCCTGTCTCAAACAACAACAACCAATAATGTGGGAGATGTTCCCGTGGCCTCTGCACACATTTGCACATAGGTGCACGCATGCCTGTATACACATAAGCACCCACACACAGGGCCATGTATGCACATGTGCGTACACACCTAAGTGTCGTCAGTAGACGATGCCCTTTCCAGGAGATTAGTAGGGGTACCACATCTCTCTACGGTAGCATCTTCATAATCCAGAGATCAGCTCAACAGAGCGGAGCACGGGGCAGGAGCACATTCAGGGAATCGGAGACTCTTGCGGGGAAGACACTTGAGCTTTGGGTCTGAGGGCAGCTTTTCACCAAGAGCGTCAGTGGAGCTGCCCTAGAGATGGTTGGGTAGGGTGTTCTGGCTCCCAAAACAGCCTAGGAGGAAACAAAGCCCGGAAGCAGCCCAGGAGGGAATGAGTTTTCCAGGTGGCCCCTGCCCTCTAAGGTCGATTGCTTTCTGTCTTTCAGTCCTGCTCTGACACAAGGCAACGGTGTACACTATCTGTACCTCTTTCCCTTCCCATGGTCTTACCTCTGCCACCTGTGTCCTCCTCAGTGACAGGACAGACCAGGGATGTATACACTATCTCCTAGGCGACCTCCCTTTCAAAGATGAAGAAAGTTGTCTAGAAGTGGTGTTTTTGGAAGTGTGTGAGAGGAGAAAGTCAACCCAGTGGGCAGGGCAGGCTTGTATATCCTGGAAATGCTTCAGTGCCAACCCCCAGGGACATCAGGAAACCACCTACAAGGTCCTGTTCTTAAAGCCTAGGGCACAATAAAGTTTACCTAGTAACTGATGATGCTAAGGTAAGACACTCGGTGATTGGTCTGACCCGCCTACCCAGCTAATTTGACCACTCCCTTTAGGACCCGGGATTTGGTTGAGTTAGTGGGTGCAAGCTTAGGATCTAAGGAGGAGCTGAGTGACCTGGGGCCACATCGGCAGAAAGGAGCAAGGGACCTGAGCAATGTACCATATTTATCTCAGTGTGTGAAGATCATTTGTCCAGGCTGGGGCAGGAGAGGCCCCGAGGCCTCTGCACGAGGTGGCCCAGGGGCCTGACCTTCCTGCACCTTCAGAGAGTGGACCATGGCTGCACTCTGGCCGCTGCTGCTGGCGCTCAGTCTGGGCTGTATGGGAGCAGGTAAGGCCCCCTCCTGAACCTTCTCTCTCCTGCTCCTGTTTGGGGGTAAAACATGTTCATTTTTGCTAGCAGGTTTGAGTGCCCCGGACTAGCCAGACTATGGCACTCCTCTAGCCCCGTGGACTGTATTTTACAGCAAATTTAATAATGAGTCATTCTCATAGATGGTATGGTAGATGCTCTTGCTGGGACCTAGGTTAGGACTGGGTGCTGCTGGGTCCTGAGTCCTAACATGGTGCCTGGCATGTCATAAGTGTTCTGTGACACCAAAAGTCAATAATATTTCCAGCACAGTGCAAAACTGACTGTTTTTCTTGACTCTGTTTCTTTTCTCTCCTTTCCCTTCTTCTCCTCCCCTTCCCTTTTGTCTGTCTGTCTGTCTGTCTGTCTGTCTGCTTGCCTGTCTCTCATTGGAGACAGTCAAACTCTATAGCCAGACTAACCTTAAACTCGTGGTAATCTTCCTGCGTCATTGCTGGGATCACAAATGTGCCAACCACATTATCCTTTATTTCCTTGCCAATAACGAGCTGCTCTGAAGGTCTGTTTCAGGGTAGACAGCCATGCACTTCACACAGGAATGTTGGGCTGCTCTCCCTTGTCATCCAGTCTCATATACAGGAGAAACAGGGCTAATAGTTCTCAGCTTTGTGCACATGAATCTCAAGCTCATTCCCAGAACAGATGCCTCCGGAGGATGTGGGCGTCAATCACGGGTGTCAATCACGTCGTATGATATCAGTAGAAAAGTGGGATTCTTTTTTTTTTTTTTTGGTTTTTCGAGACAGGGTTTCTCTGTGTAGCCCTGGCTGTCCTGGAACTCACTCTGTAGACCAGGCTGGCCTCGAACTCAGAAATCCACCTGCCTCTGCCTCCCAAGTGCTGGGATTAAAGGCGTGCGCCACCACTGCCAGGCCGAAAAGTGGGATTCTTTTTTTTTTTTTTTTTTTTTTAAAGATTTTTTATTTATTATTATTATATGTAAGTACACTGTAGCTGTCTTCAGACACACCAGAAGAGGGCGTCAGATCTCATTATGGATGGTTGTGAGCCACCATGTGGTTGCTGGGATTTGAACTCAGGACCTTTGGAAGAGCAGTTGATGCTCTTAACCGCTGAGCCATCTCTCCAGCCCCATTCTGTGTTTTGTTTTGTTTGTTGTTGCTGTGTCAGGAAAGCCTGGGAAACTGAGTTATTTAAATGTGTTACCTTGAAACCTAAGACTACTGCAAGTGGAAATCAACGACCTGATTTAGTGTCAGAGCCTTGGAGGGGTGGCTCAGCAATCAAGAGTACTGGGTGCTTTTGCAAAGGATCCAGGTTCAATTCCCAGCATCTACCTCAAGCACATGTAGGAAGTCCCAGGATTACCACAACTTCTGTCTAGCTTGGCTGAGTTTGAGCCCCTTAGCTTGGAAAATAGAGAGGGCACAGAGTCTGTGCAAATAGACCCTTACTGTTCATTTATTGCAGGCGTTTAAAAACATTTCTCTCCCCTGCTTCTCTGTCTCTGTCTGTCTCTCTGTCTCTGTCTGTCTGCCTGCCTGTCTGCCTGTCTTTCTCTCTGTCTCTCTGTCCATCTCTGTCTCTCTGTGTGTGTGTGTGTGTGTGTGTGTGTGTGTGTGTGTGCTCTCACCCCTCCTTCTCTGTGTGTGCACCACGTCTGTGTAGTGTCTGAGGAGGCCAAAAGGGCATCAGACTCTCTGGAACTGGGGTTACAGGGAGCCACTGGGTGCTCCAGTTGGAACCCTGGTCTTCTGCTCTTGAACACCCAGCCACACCTCTATCCCCAGGAGGAATATTTTAACGAACAAAGGAACAAAGGGTTCGTAGGACAAGGTCCCGGTAGCCCAGGTGCAGTGGCTTCTGCCCCCTAGGAGGTGGGTGTGCCGCTCCTCAGCATGTGAATGTGTTCCCTGACTGGGAAGGCCTCAGGACTCCACAACCCGAGGCTTCATCAAATAGACAGGATTTACTTTTAATCCCGCCTCCAGTCCCCTTCCTGTGGCTCCAGGACGGAGATTTAAGTCTCAGGCCTAAAGATGGCTCCGTCTTTCCACTGACAGGCCCCACCCCAGGGTTCTGCCAAAATTGACCTCATTAGAACAAGAGACCCTGTGGTCACTCAGTTCCAGGGGCTTCAGAGCTCTGTGTCAGGAACCAAGTTAAAGACTAGAGATCAGGGCATAAAGTGCATCTCCTCCCCTCCTCTACCATAAGCAGTCATAAGGGTTTTAGCAACTTTGGGTCAGGATCTACGGGCAGAGGCCATATTTGCAATTGTGCCATGCAGACTCTGATCTGCCTTCCCTTCCCTTCCCTCCTCCAGGTGGCTTTGTGGCTCATGTGGAAAGCACGTGCTTGCTGGATGACGAGGGATCCCCAAAGGACTTCACATACTGTATTTCCTTCAACAAAGATCTGCTGGCCTGCTGGGATCCAGACGTGGGACAGATAGTCCCCTGTGAATTTGGGGCGCTGTTTAAATTGGCTGAAATAATTTCAAAAATCCTCAACGAACAAGAGAGCCTGATCCGGCGCTTGCACAACGGGCTTCAGGACTGTGCCATGCACACCCAGCCCTTCTGGAATGTGCTGACCCACAGAACGAGTGAGCAGAAGGGAGCAGAGCCAGGAGGGCAGAGGACAAAGAGATGCTTGAGCAACAAAGGGGTTGATACCTGGGCAGGAAGAGACAGTGTGGACCTGGAAGAGGGGGGGCTGGACGTGGAGGGAGCAGGGTGGTAACGAGAAGGAATTGATGAGGACCAGAAGCAGGAGCCACAGCATGTCAGGGTTCAGATCCAAGCCAGAAATCCTCCGATGATGGCTTTCCCCAAAATGTCCATGTCTCTTATTTTTATTTATTTTAATTAAAATTTCCCCCATTGCTGGGGATTGAACCTAGGGCCTTGCACATGCCTGGCAAGCACTTTACCACTGAGCTATGTCCCATTTCTACGATTTGTTCCGAGGCAGGCTGTCCCTAGGTTGGCCAGGTTGGCCTTGAGTTTGTAACTCTCTTGTTTCAGTGTTTCAGTTAGCTGGGATTGCAGGCTTGGGTCCCCAGGCCTGACTTGTCCCTGTTTTCTTTCTTTCTTTCCTTCTTTTTTTTTTAGCTCAGATTTTGTTGTTCCATATTAAGAAGTGATGCAGGCCTGGGGGGATCTGGCCGTGCTCCAGGAATCCCAGGACTGTCTCTCTTCCTCTAGAAACCTTTGCATAGAGAATAGCTCATGGGAACTGCTTAAAGTGTGTAACATCGTATAAACTTTGAAGACCTCCATAGGTCAGAGTGGTTGTCCTAAGATACAGTGTCTGAGCCACCTCTAAGCATCGCCTGGCCAAGGTGTTTACTGAAGATGCAAGTCCCTGGGCACTACTACTCTAGACAGGGAGAAAATACCTTGAGTGAAGCCTAGAGAGACTGCAGGGTTTTTGTTGTTGTTGTTGTTTTTTGAGACTGTATTTTTTTAAAAAAGATTTATTTATTTATTTATTTAATGAATGTATATGAGCACACCGTCGCTGTCTTCAGACACACCAGAAGAGGGCATCTGATCCCATTACAGATGGCTGTGAACCACCATGTGGTTGCTGGGAATTGAACTCATGACCTCTGGAAGGGCAGTCAGTACTCTTCTTAACTGTTCAGCCATCTCTCCAGCCCCAAAGTCTGTATTTTAACATAATTTCTTGCATTTTCACTTAAAATCTTGCTCAAAAATACTCTGATAGAGGCAAGCAGGGACATCACTTGGGGGGGGGGGGGATAAGCGGGCAGAACATGGTAGTTTTAGTAATCTCATCACCAGGCATGGTGGTACAGACCTGTAATAGCAGCACTTGGGAAGAGGCAGGAGGCCAGGAGTTAGAACCATCCCTAGCCTCAGAGGGAGTGTGGGCTATGTGAGACCCCATCTTAGAAAACACACAAGCATGTGGCCATGCGAGATAAGCACAGACCGGGCATTTACCAATAGTAATCAAGTATGACTTTGGAGGAGAAAACGAGGAGGCTATGAGAGAGTAAGAAGCCCGAGAGAGAGGCAGGAGTGAGTTCTAGTTCCCTTTTCAATCGGTGGCTGCAGACATTTTTGAAAGGATTACTGCTTCTCCCATGCAGGACCGCCATCTGTTCGAGTAGCCCAAACCGCTCCTTTTAACACAAGGGAGCCTGTGATGCTGGCCTGCTATGTCTGGGGCTTCTATCCGGCGGATGTGACCATCACATGGATGAAGAATGGGCAGCTTGTCACTTCCCACAGTAACAAGGAGAAGACGGCTCAGCCCAACGGAGACTGGACATACCAGACCGTCTCCTACCTCGCCTTAACCCCTTCCTACAGGGACGTCTACACCTGTGTGGTTCAGCACATCGGTACCTCTGAGCCCACTCGCAGCGACTGGAGTAAGTGCGTGGGAACTTGGGAGTTGGTAGTTGGGAAAGGGACATGGATATTTTGGCCGAGGGAGTGAGACGTACACGGGTGCGTGGTGTATGGTAGAGAAAGGGATGCTGGGACCGGAAGTGAGTCTGGAGGAGCCTGTTGAGGGTTTGCGGCGTTGGTCGAAGACTAAAGGTCATGCCATTGCTTGACAGTTGTGCTGCCTGCGATCAGTGCCTTTCATCTGTGCGAGGGAGGGAGAGCAGACTGATGGTCACCCCAAAAGTGTGCAGATTTGATAACATTTCTGGAACAAACACCTGGAATTCACTGTGTTAGTTTTTCTAATACCCAGCCATTTTGTCAGGCCAGGACTGACTGGGAATTGAGAAAATAAAGAAGACAGAAGAAGAAAGGGGTGGACTTTCCTCTTGGTATAGGGCTGTGCTGAATTTTTTTGAGCATAGGGGATAGTGCAGCCATGACTGGTAGACACTTTGGTGGATGTGTGAAGGGTCTAATCAATAAAGAACTCACTGTTTGAACCCTAGGACTAGTTAAGGTAACGGGAGATGGTACATACCAATTTGGAGATTATTGAAAAGAAGAGAGGAAGAAAGAAGAGGAAAGACCAGGGAGCAGGGTCCTTGTCAGGCTGCTGAGGCCAGGCCTTCCCCTGTGAGGAGTGTTGTGTTTGCTGTTGGTTCTAGTGAGGCTCTGGGAGGGGTGATGTCCTGGTCAGGGTTTCTATTGCTGTGATGAAACACCATGACCAGAAGCAGATTAGGGAGGAAAATATTTATTTGGCTTACACCAGCCCATCGTGATCCATTATTGAAGGCAGTCAGGACAGGAACTCAAGTAGGGCAGAAACCTAAGGGCAGAAGCTGATGCAGAGACCATGGAGGGATGCTGCTTACTGGCTTGCTCCTTGTAGCTTGCTCACCTGGCTTTCTTACAGAACCCAGGACCACCAGACCAGGGGTGGCCCTCCCCACAATGGGCTGGGCCCTCCCCCAACAATCACTAATTAAGAAAATACCCTACACTATAGGTCTCCCTCAGCCCGATCTTACAGAAGCATTTTCTCAATTGAGGTTCCCATCTCTCAAATGACTCTAGCCTCTGTCAAACTCACACAAAACTAGCTAGCACAGAGGGGAACAAGAAGAGTGCGGAACACGCATGTGCCCTTGAGCTGTCCAGGGTAGGTCTCCTTTGTAGGGCACGCAGGGGCTCCTTTGGTGAGAGTGCTGTCTTGATGTTGGGGTGAGAATGCAGGCAGGGTACAGTTCCGAGCAGGAACAGCTCTGGCGAGTGGGATAGTGACAGGCTGAAGGGGATGGAAGCGAATTCTGAAGGAGGACACGGGCAGTGTGGCTCGGGGGGACTCATACTGTGGAACTTAGGAGGCCTGGAAAGGAGACATTTTAATAGGAAGCTGCTCAGAGCTGAGGTGTGAGTCAGGGAAGTGAGGAACCTCTGGTGGCTGGGGCGGTGTCCTGGGGATGGAAGAACCACAGAGATGCCTTGAGAGGCCCCACTAGGCTACAGGGAAGCAGAAACTGGGCGGCAACCCTGAGAAGACAGTTACCCCTGTTCTAGTAGTGATTGGTGTGATTGACGCTTCTAGGTGCAGGCTCCCTGGGACTAAGCTGTAGACATCAGTTTTAAGACTTCTTTTATTACTTTGCAGCACCCGGGCTGTCCCCCATCCAGACGGTGAAGGTCTCTGTGTCTGCAGCCACACTGGGCCTGGGCTTCATCATCTTCTGTGTTGGCTTCTTCAGATGGCGCAAGTCTCATTCCTCCAGTGAGTGCTCCCCTGAGTGCTCCCCAGTCCTCCCCAGTCCTCCTCTTTCTCCCAGTCTGTCTCACTTTCTGTCTGTGGTTGATTCTCTTATTCGAACTTCCGTGGTGAAGAACTGAAGAATGCTTGGTTCCTTCATCCACAGGGACTGGTATAATCAAGTATCTTCTTCTTTTAGGCTATATTCCTCTCCCTGGATCCACCTACCCAGAAGGTAACACTCCTGTTGGGCTTTGTGCTCAGCGGTCCTCAGAAGGGGTGTGGTACATGTTCAGTTAATGGCGCCTGCTTACAATAAGCAGCTTATAACCAGTTGGGGGCAGGCTGGAGGTAGCTCCTTTGTCTTAGGCATTGGTTGTTGGGCATTTTTTGCATTACTGGTGTCCGAGGGCTCTGGTGCCGGGTGGTCACAGACACAAGTGGTCGGGTGTGTTGCAACATCAAGCATTCTCTGGTTGCTTCTGCAGGACGGCACTAGAGGGCAGAACCCCGCGCTGAGAAGGAGATTCAGACTATTGACGAGGCCACCATGCCCTCAACATCTTCAGGACACCCCACTTTCTTGTCTCATAATGCCTCTACTCAGTTCCCCTTCTCCATGTAAATATTAGCAGCTTGGGGTTATTCACAATCAAGTCTGTCTCAGGTGTTTTCCGAGGTGAGCTGATCTGAGGAGGGGGTTCACGGCCTTCTGAGGGCCCCTCCTCGTCACAGAGGGCACTGTGTCATAGGTGATGATCACGCCTAAGAAATAAACTGGTGGAATTACTGGCTTCTCCCAAGTCTGTCCCGGGCTTTGGAGGAGGGATACAGCAGAGCGTGGCTGAAATTGATCCGTTCCTGTGACACAGTCAGTGGCACCTCCGGTCTCCCATCCACATGAAGCAGAACTGGGGGCAACTTTTGAAATTATGACTTGAGGGAAGAAATTGAGCAGTAGTGAGATGAAGTTGCCCTGTGAGAGGGAGGGGCTGACATCTTAGCTTAGAAGAGGCCTTTTGAGACTGCATTTTATCTGCATGCGTGTGTGCCTGTGTGTGCGTGCATGTGTGTGTGTGTGTGTGTGTGTGTGTGTGTGTACGCACGCACATGCCCATGTGAGAGTGCCTGCCATAGCATACATGTAGAGGTCCAAGACAATTTGCAGGAGTGAGTTCTCTTGTAATGTGAGGGTTCTAGGGTTGAGCTCAGAGTGTCTGCTTGGCAGCAGGCGCCTTCACTCACTGACCCACCTTGCCAGCCTGTAGGTGATTTGATGAGGGATAATGAATTCATAGCTGCCCGGACCGCACCCAGCATCCCGTGAGCCCGCCGTAGTCACCTTTGCTGTTATTTCTCAATGTTCAGGTTGTTTCTTCCGTAGTGTTAGCGGGGGAGGGAAGACACGGGTCAAGCATTTTATATTTGTAATGCCTTCTCATCTCACAAGGACTCCATAAAGAACAGACCAAGAAAGTGAAGTCAGTAGGACTAAATCACTTGTCAGGGGCCTGAGGATAAATTCCCCATGGGTTGTGCGTCTACCTGATAGAAGTCAGAAGCTTATCCTGAAAACCTTCCCTGGATCAGTACACCTCTCTGGGAAGTCACCCTCCTATTCCTGTCTACCCCAAACCTGAGCGAGCGACATTCACCTGCCGGGGAGAGGGGAGAAGGGAACTCTGGTGACAAATGTCTTCCAGTGGAGACACAGCCAGGTGTAGAGAGTTGGTCTATGGAGCTGCTTTTGGGATTAGAGATGGGAAGTCACCTGCCAGCAAGAGAAAGAAACCTGCAGCGGGGAGCTCGGCTGGCCACGAGCACCAGCTGCTCTTTCAGAGGACCTGGGTTCAATGCACAGAGCTAGTTGCAAGCAAGACACATGAATAAATTAATAACAAAAATCAAGGAGAAGAAACCTAAGGTACAACAAGAAATAGATAGGACAGGGAGTTTAACACAACAGGATTGTGGAAGGAGAGCGAGCAATGAGATGTGGACACGTTTGTATGTGGACTCCTGTAGGGAAACTCTAAAGGCCAGGATCTGATGAACCAGGGGAAGGGGTCACAAGAGCTGTGGACTCTTCCCATGGCAGGTGTGGGTGGATGGGAGGTCAAGGGGCTGGGCCCCTCTGCCCTACATGGTTTCTTTTTTCTTTTTCTTTTCTTTTCTTTTCTTTTCTTTTCTTTTCTTTTCTTTTCTTTTCTTTTTTTTTTTTTTTTTTTTTTTTGAGACAGGGTTTCTCTGTGTAGCCCTGGCTGTCCTGGAACTCACTCTGTAAACCAGGCTGGCCTTGAACTCAGAAATCCGCCTGCCTCTGCCTCCCAAGTGCTGGGATTAAAGGCGTGCACCACCGCCCGGCTCCTACATGGTTTCTATGGATACCAGGCTTGGAGGAGGGTGGGCATAGCCCTCATTATAAAACTTGACACTCAAAGCTGCTGTGTCCTCCCAAGCAATGATTCCCATGGTGCCCACAGTTTTCTCAGGAGAATCCTGGGGTTAGGGCATGACAGCGCATCTGGGGAAAGATGGAGAAATCAAGGGGAGGGGAGAATGCGCAGTACTTCAAATCTGGGGAAAGATGGAGAAATCAAGACAGGGGAGTGACATGTGCTGGGGGAGGTGGGAATTGAACCCAGGTCCTGTGGGAGAGCAGCCAGTGCTCTTAACTGCTGAGCAGTCCCTCCAGCAAGGAAACGCTTTGCAATGAGACACCCTCGAATTCCCCGACAAGCCTATCAGATAGTTGGCCTCATTTACTTCACGTTCACTCAGGGTGTTGTATGTACTTGTAAATTATCTCTCCGCTGGTGAAGTGAGCCAATTCAAGCCAGATTAGATGATATTAAACACGGGTTTATTGGGAAGCTGCTCACGGGCGAGTTCACTGGCTCCAAGGACGGAGGCCAGGGAAGTCGCCATGGGAAGGGAGAGAGAAGGAAGAAGAGAAAGACCGCACAGCAGGGGGAGAGAGAAGGCAAAGAAGGGAAGAAGAACAGAGAGGGAGAGGGAGAGAGAGAAAGAGAGAGGGCGAGAGCGAGCGAGCGCAGAGCCTCTGGGAAGCTCAGCCCCGCCTCTGGGCTGAAAGTTCAGGGTTGGGGTGGTGTGTGCCAGGTCGGGACTGAGGGATTCTGGGAGAACCCGGATGCCGGGCCTGCTTTGATATGTAAAATATGCACCTCAGTTCCCAACACAGGTGGGGCCCATGGTGTGTTTCCAACTCTCTTTTCTGGTGTCTATGCAAGCTTTCCAAAGCCGGTTTCTGTTTTCATTGATCTCTATTGCTTTGCTATTCTTTTTCTTTTTACAGAGTTCTTTATTTATTTAATATATATGAGTACTCTGTCGATGTCCTCAGACACATCAGAAGAGAGATCGGATCCCATTACGGATGGTTGTGAGCCACCATGTGGGTGCTGGGAATTGAACTCAGGACCTCTGGAAGAGCAGTCGGTGCTCTTAACCGCTGAGCCATCTCTCCAGCCCCTGCTTTTTGTTTTTTTTTTGTTTTTTTTCGAGACAGGGTTTCTCTGTGTAGCCCTGGCTGTCCTGGAACTCACTCTGTAGACCAGGCTGGCCTCGAACTCAGAAATCTGCCTGCCTCTGCCTCCCAAGTGCTGGGATTAAAGGTGTGCGCCACCACTGCCCGGCTGCTTTTTATTCTTATCTTTTCATTTCCTTCCTCCTTTGGCCTGCGCAGTCAGCTCCCTCTTCACCTGTGCTCTGCTCACATGATTATGGTTCCTGAGAAGTGTATTTAAAGGTGACCGTTTCCCTCTAAGATCTGTTTTCACAGAACCTGCTACATTGCCTGTTTCTCCCCCCCCCCAGCCCCACATCTAAAGGCAACAAAATTATGCTAAATTCTCATAGTAGTGTTTTTATTTATTTCTAAGCATTTCTTTTAGTGTTTTCACTCAAAGATGATGATACATTGAGCCTTTTATCTAGAAATAACTTTAAACTTGTAGAAAAATTGTAACGATACCAAGAACTCTTGGGCTGTGGTGAAGCTCAGTGGTAGGGTGCTTGCTGGCGGGCAGCTGCTGTGAACACACACACACACACACACACACACACACACACACACACACGCATGCACGCACACACGTGCGCACACACATGCACGCACACG
>CM052720.1:45045152-45071621 GCA_028551405.1 Uromys caudimaculatus | reverse complement strand
TGCCTGAACTTACTTCTCTGTTCTAGCCTAAAATTAGATTCCTGCCTGAGCTTACTTCCTTGTCATGGCCCAATGTCAGATTCCTGCCAAGCGGCCCCCAAAGCTCTCCACATCTCCCCCTTTTTTATTTCATAAACAAGATTGCATCTGTCTTAGGTTGTTCTGACAAGAATGCCTTCATTACCTGTCATGGAATATATATTATCAAAAGCAATGTACTTCTGTCTTAGGTAAGGCTCTGTGCAGAACTTACCCGGCTCTGATTGCCAGCCTGTTAAATTAATAACTCTGTCTGGGGATCCATTCTTAGTTTTAAGCCATGTACTTTGACCACCAACATGCTGATGTTAGAGGCAAGCTTTATCACAATGGGCAGGAATAGAAGTATTCCCAGGACAAGAACTGCAAGCATGACCGAGTTATATATGCCATTCTTGAAGCTTGACCAGGATGGAAATACTGACCTCAGGCCACGGACAATATTACCAGCAATATCAACAGCATCAAAGCTCAGCAGAGCAGCATTCTTTAAATTCATAATCTTACTATGCAAAGTTAAAACATCCAGAGATGTTAGAATTATGACCCTGCAAGAGTCTTTGAACTTTTTCCCAATTATATTGACTGTCATTATAAATTTTAGAAGTAATACAAATCTTATTGCTATTTGGCATGGCACTCTAGATGGCTTCTTACTCTTAAACTCTGAACTTCCTCTCCAATAATTTGAATAGTATCATAAAGAGCATCAATCCGTTGTTCCAAATGCCTATCTAAATCCTCTTGAATGCTCAGAACATTATTAACATTTTTTGCTAAATGCTTAACAAAAGTAGCTGTCTTAACTTCTTGTGTAAAAGCAATTGTAGAAGCAGTGGTGCTATTAATGTAATCAAAGCTGCTATACCAGCAATAATCAAGCCCACTACCCTCTTGCTTCTGCTTAAAGCCTGACTCACTTCTTCCAGTACTTGCAAGTTTTTCAGAATACCAAGGTCCTGTAATACTCACAGGCAATAGAACAAAAGCTGGTTGATAGACCACCATAACAGACATCCCAGGTTTCAACACATTAACACAATTAAAAAGTGTACAATCAATACAACTTACATTAAATAATGTGGAAGGAACAAAAGTAATTTAAACATGACCAATTAGTAAAAGATTAGGAGCTTTAAACACATGCACTAACACTTGTTCAAAGTCCAGATCCTGCCCCAACTCTATCTCTTGCTAATATAACATCGTAGAGAACTGCAGCTAATGTTCCAAATATGTCTCTGAGAATGTCCAGAGCCAGCTTTCCAAATGAAGACTGCCATTTCAAACATTGGATTGATTTCTATACCAGTCCATGATTGAGTCAGAATAACTGGTCTCATTAAAGTAAAGAGAAGAGTCATTATAATTTCTCTTTTTGACTAATTTTTTGAAGGCAGTTCCCACAGTCTCCATGGTCTCTGTCCCACAAGGTCTAAAAGCTTGAAGCAAGGCAGCTTGTCCAATCTGGGATATAGGCAAGCAAAGGTAGGTCAGGAACAGATGTCCAATACAGCTTCCCTGTCACCATTGTCAGGGCACTCAGCAAGCTCACAGTCAGCATCATTCTTTGTCCCAGCATCAGCATGTCTCACCAATCACTCTGGCAGCTAGTACGCTCCTGCAGTATCCTGTGGGAAAAACACAAACATGCCCTCTTCTCCATATTACCTGATGGGGACCATGCCATATGCCAGTAAGTGGATCCTTCCATTTCACCTAGGCATAAGTATGCCTAGTTGTAGGGTGCAATAGACACACAACAGAGAGTTCCTTGGCATCCAAATTTAAAAATTTTAAAATAAAAAGCATAATTTAAATAATTTTGTGGAGTACGGGGATATAACTCCCCCTTTTTTATTTTATAAAGATCTTATTTTAAAGTTCCATAATACCTTGTCCTTGAGAATTACAAGGAATCCAAATAATATGGAAATATTACATTGTTGACAGAAAGTCTCAAATGCATGCCTGCAATAGCCAGTTTCCACTGTCTGTTTTAATCTGATTTGAAACAACCAGCATAGAAAAACAACGTAGGCAATGACTATATTTTTAGTTGCTTCTTCTGTTAAAACAGTTGCAACTAGAAAGCCTGAAAAGGTATCAATAGTCACATGTACATATTTTAATTTTCCAAAGTCAGAAATATGAGTAATATCCATTTGCCATAATTGGTTAGGTATAAGTCCTCGAGGATTAGCACCATTATATGGTACAGGTAGAAATTGAGGACATTCAGGACAAGTCTTTACAATTTGACGTGCACATTCTCTAGAAATACCAAATTGTTGTCTCAAGCTATTACTATTTTGATGATGTAAAGAATGAGATTGTTTGGCCAATTTTTCCTGTGTAAGGCCTATAACCCTCTTGGTATACAAGTCTGCTGTGGCATTGCCCTCACTATGAGGTCTGGGCAATCCAGTATGTGCTCTTAAATGTCCTATAAAGTAAGGAACAGTAGTACATTCTCTTAAATTGAGTTGTATTTGCATAAATAATTGCAAAAATTGAGAATTAGCAGTATCTAAAAAAGGAACAGTTTCAAGCAATTGTAAACTATGAGCTATATATTGGCTATCAGTATACAAATTAAAAGTTTGATTTTTCGACATTTCAAAAATAGTGGCTACAAACACATAATTCAATTGTCTGTGCTGAAGTGGGGGAAAAACTCAAAGAGAACGAACATGTGATCCAATCACATATGCTGCCTTCCCATTAGGTGAGCCATCTGTAAATACAGTAAGAACACTCTATGGGCTGCATGTGTAAATGTACAGGAAATATGAAAGCATGCACAGAGAAAAATTCTAACAACTTGTCTTTTGGATAATGATTATCAATTTTGCCTGAGAAGTTTGCTCATGCAATAGGCCAAATATCAGTATTCTCCAATAACCAATTTAATTGCTGTTTGGATTAAGGAATAAATATTTCATCAGGTTCTTTCCCAAAATATTTCCGTGATTCTATCCTACTATTCTGTATTAACACAGCAACAGCTTCATAATAGGGTGTTCAAACTTTACTTGGAAATGAAGAAAGATGAATCTACATTAATGGTCTCTTTTGCCAAAGAGCTGCTATGGGCACATAAGTAGCAGTAACACAAACAGCCAACAATTGATCATAGTCTATACAATGTATCTGTTGTTGACTAATAGCTTCCTCTACTTTCTGCAAAGCTATTTGTCCCTCATCAGTTAACTGTCCAGGGGAATTAGGATTTGCATTCCTCTTGAGAACATCAAACAGAGTTTTAATTTTTCCTGTGGTAAGCTTAAGATGAGATTTTAGCCAATTAATATCTCCTAACAACTTTTGAAAATCTTTTAAAGTAAACTATCTTTTCTTATTTGAATTTTCCGTGCTACAATTTGTTTAGGATATAACTGATGTCCCAAATATTGAAAAAGATATTGCCTTTGAATCTTTTCTAGAGCAACAACCACTCCAAAATTTTAAGGCTTGTTGTATAAGAAGAGCAAAGGCTTGTAGTAAAACTCCCTCAGAGGGATAAGCTAATAAATATCCATATAATGAATAATATACACTGAGAGATTCAAAGTCCTAACTTCTTGTATTGAAGCAGCAACAAATTTTTTACATAATGTAAGGCTATTAGCCATTCCTTGAGGCAAAATTTTCCAATGATATCTCTTCATGGATTCTCCAAAATTAAATGCAAACCTCCTACAGTCACCAGGATGCAAAGAAACAGTATAAAAACCATCCTCCAAGTCCATAATAATTCTATATGCATTTCCTGGAATGGCAGCTAGAGTAGGCAGCCAGGCTGCTATGCCCCAACAAGTTCCATAACCTCATCAAACCTTTGCAAATCCTGCAACAATCTCCACCTTGATTTTTTTCTTGATTACAAATATGTGTGAGTTAGAATCCTGAGCCTGTGATCAAACTTCAAACCACACCCAATGGAACACTAGCAGTTTAACTATAATTTTAAAGTTTCCCTTGCAACACCAGAGCCAACCATAACTTTAGAAAGCAAAACTCAACCTCCAACAAACAATCCAATTTCTCCAAAATCAACACCACGTGTGCATCACCCCTATGCTACAAAGTTTGACTTACGTTCCTGCATACAAACACATGACAGTGCAGCCTCTAATACCTCACCAAAGAGAAACTGCCCTAGATCCTATCTTTCATAAGTCTGGTTTCTAGGATAAGAATTATATAAAATATTACTCAATTTAGTGGTATCCTGTTTCCCTGGGTTGGCTCATGCCACGTGTTGCTGTTCTGAAATGACTCCAACCTTGAGTTACCAGTTTTAAGCCAACTTTCTGTTACCAAAGTTACAAATTTTTAATCATACCCAATAACTTGTAAGCCAATAATCTATAACCAAGACATGCAGAAAATATTTACACATTTAAAACCAGTCAGAAACAAAAACGAAGTGGCTACACATTAATATCTCCTAACAACTTTTGAAAATCATTTAAAGTGAACTATCTTTTCTTATTTGAATTTTCTCTGCTACAATTTGCTTAGGATATAACTGATGTCCCAAATCTTACTTTTTCTAGCTGTAATATCAAGAAAGGAGCACCTTGTCACCTGCTGAACCCAATAATCACACTCAGAGAGGTTTTTCTAGGAGAAACAAGCATCAGCTTTCTTACCATAGAAGCTGAGAAGCTGTTGGCCACTTTAAGAGTGCCTTGTGCAGACAATTGGCTCCTGGCAGGGCTTCTCCACCTGTGCTAGACTCCTAACGACAGGTGCAGGGCTCCAAAGACGAATTGAGACTGCTTTTTATTTTTTGAAACCGAGTTAAAACTAATTCAAGGAGTAAGCAACCATCAGATAGTTTAAACCATTTTTAATTTTGAACATGAAACACAACATTCAAGCAATGAAAGAAAAACACAGACATAAATTGACGGACAGATTGGTGCACCAAGGAAAGACAATACACAGAGAGGGAAGAGAATTAGATGTCCCAAAGGGATTCAGATATCCTACCTAAAGAACTCCAGTAGGAGCCAGAGAGGAGGCAGGACGTCTCCAGACCTCCTCCTGTCCCTAGGAGAGCTCTGAAACAGCTTATGTTCATTTTCCTTCTCTTTCACCAAAGCATCCCTGGATAGACAGGGAGAACTGCTTTTCTCAAACCCATTCTCTTATGTCTAGGGTGTAAACTATCTCTAGTCAGGGTCCAAAGACTAAAAGCACCTATGAGAATTACCTTCGCTTCTCTAGATTTTAGCATAATTCTAAACACATACACAAAACACATTTTATCATCACCTTGTCCTTCTACAAGGTTTTTTTCACTGTTGACCCAAATCTTCTTTACTTTCCTTCATGCAGGCTTCCAATTCCCGTGGTGTGGTGTCCTTCACTGTACCCTGCTTACTGGAGCTCCAATCTGCTCAGTCAGGCAATAGGTTCTCCAGCACAGAAGTGAGGATTAAAAAGAAAAAAGACAATTAGACAACATTATAGCATAACCCCAGCCAGTTCTGAGGCTGAGGTGGGTTTATTTTTGTCCAATCCGCTTTTATACCATTTTAATTACATGTAAGTAATAAGATCAAGCAGTACAATAAACAAATAGTCAAGGAATAAGCAAGGCAATAAACAAAGTCCTGTGATCAATGTTTCTAAGGGTTTATCAGGATGACCAAGATTTCTGAGCCTACTTCCCTGTCCTAGCCCAAAGTCATATTCATGCCTGAAGCCTACTTCTTTGTTCTATCCTAAAATCAGATTCCTGCCTGAACTTACTTCCCTGTTCTAGCCTAAAATTAGATTCCTGCCTGAGCTTATTTCCTTGTCATGGCCCAATGTCAGATTCTTGCCTGAAGCCCACTTCCTTGTCCTGGCCCAATGTCAGATTCCTGCCCAGTGGCCCCCAAAGCTCTCCACACTCCTGTCAGGTGTTTTGGCAGGACAATGAGTAATGTAACTAATGTGAGACCCAACAGAAGTGGGGCAGCCACTCTTGGTCCCCTCACTGGAGGCTCCAGCTCACATGCACACCATCGTCACACAGGCACATGGTGTCATCGCTGATCTGAAATTCTTAGGGGATAGAGCCCCTGTCACCTGTGAACATGGAGACTTCTGGATCTCAGTGCCATTCTCTACCTGTTCCTAGGGAAGTCACCACGTGGTGGCCTCTTTAATGTGGTTTTAGCTCTGAGAGGTTTCCCTTTCATTTAATGTGGTTTTAGCTCTCCACAGGTTTCCCTTTCATTAACACAGGTGAGCCTGTACACTTTGTCTAGAGATGACTTTAGCAGGATTTTCCATTTGTGGACAGGGTCAAAATGAGGAAGTTTCTCTTTTTATCTTCTTTGGTCCAGGCTGCAATGCAGGTTGTCAACCTGGGATACTATGGATAGTACAGACTGCACATGCTCCCCAAGGTTGTAGTCTGAGTTTTTCCAGAACAAGATAAGTGTATACACACACACACACACACACACACACACACACACACACACACACACACTATCCACAGAGGCTGGAAGAGGGCATTAGATTCTCCAGAACTGTAGTTACAGATGGTTATGTGTAGGCATTAATTTTTTTACAACCTACTTTTAATAAGGTTCAACCTCTAGCCCACCACCCAGCAGAGGAAGTGGAAGAAAAACATTATTAGGATTCGGGGAAATGGACCTGTTTAGCAATAGTTCTTTGGAGGTGAGCTCAATTTTCTTTGGCAGCTGTTCAGTCCCATAGCAAACACCAAATATGGCTCAGCAGCTGCAGACCATCCTCTTGGCAGGCAGATACCACACACGGACCAGCAGCTGTAGTTCAACCCTGAATAAAATGCAAGGCTCACCAATCAGCCTGAGGCCAGAACTTCATGAGCAGTTCTTTGGTGAGTTTGTCTCAATGGATTCATTACCACAAGCAGAGCTCAACACTATGTAAGGTGAACCAATACATGTGTGTCGTTAGTGAAGAATAGTGAGGCAGAGCAAACCAAAGCTCCCTGCCCAATGTCTGTGGGGTCATATTTATACTCCTTCATCACACATCCTTTCATGTGTTTGCTATATCAAAACATCCTTTCACTTGTGTCTGCTTCAGGAAAACATTCTTTCACATGTTTGCTTTAGCAAGATATCCTTTTACCTGTGTGCCCCCAGCAAAACATCATTTGACATAACTGACTTTCCAAAGAAACTAGAAGTTTCCATTTCAATTATGAACCACAGGTGGGTGCCAGAGACCTAACTCATGCTCCCTGCAAGAGCAGTCATGGTTCTTAGCCTGTGAGTATCTGTCTACCTCCCCATACCACCCCTGTAGTGATAGGTATAGTAAACCCTTTATGTCTGGCTTTGGGTGAAATGTTTTAGCAAAGCCTTTTCTAAGTTTGGGTCAATCAGTAGAGGCTGAGAGATTGTTTTTGAGACTATTTAAACCTTTATGAATTGTTTCCCTAGAGAATCTGCACTTGAATCTACATGAAAACTTGTAGCTATAACAAATTTGGTCCTAAGACACTCCTGGAAAACCTGGAGTTCTTACTTTTGATTATGGCTAGCCATGGTCAAAAGGGACTGAGATTTGTGTGGGTTATCTGCTCTCATAGACAGCAAAGGCAAGATAACTTTGGTAGCTAGAACCTTTCCCAGCCCCAATTAACCTTGTATAATGTTTGAATAAAGTAACTTGAGCGAGCTAGCTGTGTGTCAGTCTTTCTTAATAAGGCTGGACCCCTCTGCTCTTTTGAGAAATGAAGGCTTAGCATCTTGGTGAGCTTCTCTCTCTACTTTGGCATCTATGACCAACATCAATCAATAAATATCACCCACCATTGTGGACCAAGAGGGAGAGGAGTCTGGACTCACCGGGACTGGAGTTAAAAGTTGTGCTTACAAGGAGGTAAGTGTGTCTCCAGGTTTTGGGCAGAGGCCATGGGAACTTTACCATTTCAAGACCAGAAGTTAATTCAATGGTGATCGGAAGTTAGCAGAGTGAAAGTGAAATAAAGATTATTGAGCTCTTTGCATTAATTAAAAAACATTGTCTATGATTTCAATCAACTCCAAATGTTTAATTAAAATAGTCAGTATGCAAACAAGTGCTAAGGGCTTTAAGCTGGGCCCACCAGAGTGGAGAGAAAATACCTATAAGGATTTAATACCTATGTACTTTTATTTCAAATGCCTTAGAATCATTACAGAGTGAACAGTCAGAAACATATAGATCTAATGTACATCAGTATAGGCTTATCAAGATAATTTGTCAATAAGTGAAGAAGTTACTTCAGAAGAAACAGAAGTGAGACAGGTGAGGAGGAAGGAGAAGCATTCCCTTCCCTTCGTCAGATGAGATAGACCTAGAAGAGGAAGATGTTGACTTTACCGCACAACCTCAAATAGTAAGTAAGCAAATAGAAAAGCTCTGAGACAAAAAGATTACTTTCCAAAAGATGAGGAAGAATATGAAAACAAACAAACAAAAAAGGTGTTTACTTAAGAATTAAACCAAGCAAAGCCTTTCTGGTTAAAGACAGAAGTATTTAGTGGCTTTAAGTTCCTGAGACAGTTGAAGCACCATGAAAAAGAACTATCTTTTACTAAATTACCCAAAGTCCTGGGGAGACTTACACTGACTTTTGCAAAGATGAACTTCAGCAGTGCTAAGACCAATAGCAGATCTAGATGTAAGAAATGTGCTACTTGAATCTTTGGCTTTTGAAAATACAAATAAAGAATGCCAAAAAGTGGTAAGACCATTAAAAGCTCAAGGAGCCTTGCTAGATGGATGGGTAAAAGCTACTGCTGATGTTGGATCTGCAGTATAATGCAGCTTTAATTGGGCAAGCTTTAGATAAAGGTTTTATTTAACTCTCAGAGAACATGATGCTTTAACTGTAGGAAGCTTGGACATTAAAAAAAAAAAAAGAATGTAGATGTTTGCTTACTAAAGGAAATGTCTCATTTAAAATAATCAAAATATCCCACCATAATTTGTAATAAATGTGGAAAGGGCAGAGATTGGGTTAATGAATGCCGATCAGTAGGAGATGTCCTAGGCAATTTTTTTTACTGTCAGGAAACCAGAAAAGGGGCCTAGCTTGGGGCCCAAGAACAAAGAACACAAACCAACAATATCCTGTCAGCAGTGGGATATTTCACCAACAAGGCAATCAGGGGAATGTAAACTCAGTATCGGAAATTTAATGCACATCACGTCAGGTAGGCTTCTCTTGACTTGGGAGTGGGCAAATATCTTACACTGTCTCCACCAATTCCTTCTTGTAAAATAACCACTGGTGCATAGGTCCTATTCCTACAGGCACAGTAGGAATAATTTTTGGAAGACGTAGTTTCACACCTCAAGGGTTTATTACCAATCCAGAATTAATAGGTAAAGATTATCAGGGTGAAATTAAAAACATGGGTTATGTTAAGAAAACCATACGATTAGGGCCAGGTGATAGGATTGCTCAATTACTCCCATATCACAAAGGGAAAGCAGCTCCAATAAATAGGACAGGAGGGTTTGAAAGTACTGGAAAGAAAGTATTTTGGCAAATTGTTACTAATGTTGAAAGGCCAAAATTAAGGTTAATGGCTGTCTTAGTTTGGGTTTCCATTGCTGTGAAGAGACACCATGACCAAGGCAACTCTTGTAAGGACATTTAATAGGGGCTAGCTTACAGGTTCAGAGGTTCAGTCCATTAGCATCAAGGCAGGAGCATGGCAGTGTCCAGTCAGACATGGCGCTGGAGAATGAGCTGAGAGTTCTGCATCTTGTTCTGAAGACAAACAGGAGAAGACTGGCATCCAGGCAGCTCGGAGGAGGGCCTCAAAGCCCACCCCCACAGTGACACACCCCTCCAACAAGGCCACACCTCCTAGTAGTGCCACTCCCTGGGTCATGCATATTCAAACCACTACAATGGTAAATCATATTGAATTTGGAGGCTTAGTGGACACAGGGGTTGAGCTGATGTATTTATAATCTTGGAATCAAAATCAGCCATTGCAAGAAGTCTCCACTCAGTTTATAGGTACTGGAATGCTATTTCACGTGAAACAGAGTGTTTATTAGATTAAACACATAGGGCCATAAAGCCAAGTAGGGAAGTTAAAACCGTATGTGGTTGGCATTGCCATAAGCCTATGGGGAAGGGATTTGTTAGAACAATGGGAACTCAAATTAATATTCCTCAATTTTCAGAAACAGCTCATAAAATGATGTTTAAAATAGGTTATATTATTGGGGAAAATTATCAAGGATGATCACAGGTTGCCCATAAGCAGAACAAAGCAGGAATTGGTTTTCCAAATTTAGACTAGGGGCTACCACTAACAACATACCAACAGTCCTGCCTTTAAATTTGTTTGAAACCCTGCAAGATGATTCAGATTTAAACAGTTCATGAAAATTAACATCTCAAGCAGAAAAGGAATTCACTCAGGTAGAAAGGAGATTACAAGGTGCCTAAGTGGACTTGACTATATTTTAGTTATTCTGTCCTCCACTCATTCTCCTACTGGAATAATGTTACAAGATATTTGAATCAGTTTCCAGTTAGCATGTAGTTCAGCCCTTAGTACACACTTTTAATCCCTCTGGCTGGAATATAGACATGCCCTTAGAATATAGACATGCCCTTAGTATTTATCTTTGATCCCCAACAATGAAGGTGTCTTAGTTTGGGTTTCCATTGTTGTGAAGAGACACCATGACCAAGGCAACACTTATAGGGGACAACATTTCATTGGGACTGGCTTACAGATTCAGAGATTCAGTCCATTACCATCATGGCAGGAAGCATGGCAGTGTGCAGGCAGACATGGTGCTGGAGAAGGAACCTAGAGTCTTGATCCAGAGGCAACCAGGAGAGACTGATTCCCAGGAAGCTAAGAGGAGGTCTCAAAGCCCATTCCCAGAGTGACACAATTCCTCAACAAGGCCATACTTACTCTAACAAGGCCACATCTCCTAATAGTGCCACTCCCTGGGCCAAGTATATTCAAACCACCACAGAAAGTAAAGTTAGCTGTAGAAGGAAGCAACCATATTTGAAAGTCATGTCTAGTTGTGTGGTAGAAAAAAATGACAAATCAGAGAAAGATTTGACAGAATAAGTTATGCCCAACTCTCATGAGAGGAAAGAAAGGGAAGTTACTTAAGGGAGAGACAGGCAGTACAGGAAGAGAGTATAGTACAGGATACAGTAGAGTTCATGGAGAACAATTTGGATGGAGGCCAGAAGAAAAGCCAAATTGAATAAATCAGCTGGAGAGGAGTTTGAGCCAGAACAGCTGAGTTGAACCAGCCAGCTAGAGATCAGAAAGAACAGGAAAGGGTGAGCTTATTCTGGAGTCTCAGAGGCTGAAAACATTCTAGGTCTAGATTAGATTGTACTGAGGCTAGAAGCTTCCAGGATTAGGCCTAGGTTAGCAGACTGTACAGAACATTTGCCAGTTCAGCTGCTTGCTTTTTGCAATTTCTACCTTCTTTAACTCTTTGCTATTCTGTGGCCAAAAGCCACTGGTTTCTGGCAGTTTAACTTCTGCTGATAGAGGCAGAAGATTAAGAAAAACAGCTTAGATATCTGAGCCCTTTTCTCTCTGGCTCAAGGGCCTTTGGATGGCCAGGAAAGTGTCTCTGAGTTCCTTATCTCTTCCTGAGCCAGAGAGAAAAGGAAAGGAAGTGCAACTTTAATTTTTTAATCACCTATTTTTACTGATGGTAATTAAACGCTTTAGCCTCCCTTGTAGCCCACTACCTTCCAGAGGTATTGGGAAAGAAAGGCTATGGTGGTTGGTGGGGAGGGAATGAACCTGTTTAGAAAGGTTCCCTGGAGCAACTCCTATCTATATTATCTGGAAATCAGCAGTTTAGTTCACAGGTCAGCTGCAGCAGCTCAATCTACTTGCAAACACTTCATGGGCACACCAGCAGTCCAGTTCGGTAGAGTCTGGTTAGCAACATGAATCAGCAGAGGTGGCACAGCCTAGCAGAGACAGCCAGGTCTGAGCCTTGGCAAGGCACAAGTCAGCAGGAGGGACTTGGAGGGATGCCAGGAGAAGTTCTTGGCTGTGCTTCTCTCAGCAAAGTGAAGATCAGCAAAGACACAAGACCAACAAGCATTGCACAGATAGCTCTAACAGCAAGCCTAGCTCAGCCTCTGTCCCTGTCCATCAAGTTCTATTTATACCCTCCAAACATCACACCCTCCACAGGTCCTGCCTCAGCATGTGAGTCTGTCTCAGCTGACATCACTCTGCTAATCAGCCCAAGTCTGCAGAAGCGGCAAGAAACTGCAGCATGCCTTCTGAAGGTTTTTTGTTTTTTGTTTTTTGTTTTGTTGTTGTTGTTGTTTTGTTTTGTTTTTGGTGTGTTTCTCTATGGAGTCCAGACAAATGCAGTTCAACTATGCAATGTAAGGCAGACCAATACATGCATGTCATTAGTGAAGAATCTCATTACGTGTACTTTCATGTGCTTGCTTTAGCAGAACATGTCATTAGTGAAGAATCTCATTACGTGTACTTTCATGTGCTTGCTTTAGCAGAACATCCTCTCTCCTGTGTCTGCTTCAAGAAACTTTCCTTCATGAGTCTGCCTTAGTCTTTCACCTGTGTCCATTTCAGGAAAACATTCCTTCACGTGTTTGTCCCAGCAAAAAACCACCCAACCAATTTTCCAAAGAACCCTTAAGTTTCCACTTCAGGAAAAAAGGGAGAAAAGACAAGCACACATGTTGTGGGTTGCCCTGGTGCTGTTTGTATTCTGATGTTAATTCTGCTTCCTCAAGAGGGGCTGCCCTGATGAGGAGTGGATCACATACTCAGGTGATTTCATGTGAACCTTCTCCCCATTTTAACTGGTCAAATAAAGGTTAGAGCCTGTGATTGGGCAGTGGAAGGGAAAAGTGGTGCTGGAGGTTTTAGAGAGAGTAGAGGAAGGGTAGGGAACAGGAGGAAGAGGAGGTGGTAGGAAGATGGAGCAGAACCACATGGCCTGGAGAAGCCACAAGTAGCAAGGGATCTCATAGCTGGGGAACAGAGTAGTGTAGTAGAATACCTGCCCAATCTAGCTTACAGTGTATAAATATTGTAACTGAGTTGTGTGGGGTTTTTTGTATGGATTTATTGGGCTTGGAGATTTACTGCAACACACACACACACACACACACACACACACACACACACACACACACTTTGGCCAACAATTCCACAAGTGTTCATGCACACTTATATACATGCACATATACCTATATTTATTTATGTATGAACATACATATAGACACATATAAACATATATACACTTGGCACAGCCCCCAAAGCCACACTTTATTTCTTCTCTATGGCAATTTATACTTTCTTAGGCAAAAATTCTTTATAAAATTCCCTCATAGATAAAAGGGGAGTCACAGAAGGATGGCCACTGTAAGTTCAAAGCCGTGCTTCATCCCATAAGCTCATTATAAGTTCACAGCAACAGTTTCACAGGCCTTGCTTTATCATAGTGCACACCTGTGGTTTCATCGTTGGACCTGACCTAGAATGAATGTTTTTCCTTAATCACAAATCTGTCCCAAGCCTACTTTTCTTAGTACAGTCTATGAAAGCTCATTGTGTTCCTTATTTGCAGCCTTTACTTACTATTCTATGAGGAGGGGGCACATTCTTTTTTGTTTGTTTGTTTGTTTTTAGAGACAGGGTTTCTGTATGTAGCCCTGGATGTCCTGGAACTCACTCTGTAGACCAGGCTGGCCTCGAACTCAGAAATCCACCTGCCTCTGCCTCCTGAGTGCTGGGATTAAAGGTGTGCGCCACCACTGCCCGGTGCACATTCTATTCTTAATTTTAACTTTATTACATTGTTCTGGCAAAACAACTGAAACCATCTCCTTAAACTTTCTTCCTAAAATTATTTGAACCAAGTCAGGAATGCTATAAAGTCATTAATTCATCTAAACAGCATTAATTCAAGAAAGTTCATCTTCATGTTGATCTGCAGGAAATTTGCCCAATAGGGTAGGCTGATGCCTGGGAATCATTAGGCTGTATAACAATGGCAGGAAAGGTATATCAGCAGCAAGAAGAAATCCTGGGATGAATTCTCTGGGGCTGTGCCTCTTCAGAGTGCACCCATTGTAGACAGATGAAATGGAGGGCCATGTCCAGAAAACACAGTTGCTTGCCATAGCCCTTCCTAGATGGTTTCAGTCATCACTGTAGTGATGGTATGTGGGAAGTTACAAGCTCCACAGTCTAAGGCCCTTAAATGATGTAATTATTCTTCACTGAATTAAGCTACTGAGATTTAATCACTACTGTGATCTAAGAGTTATTGCAGAATGATTTTGTCCTTCCAGATTATCATGGAATATTTCGCTTAAGGAGGAGAGTTAATAGTTGAGTCAACTGAGTTAAAGAATGTTAAGAGATGCTACCCATTATGTCACATGCTTGTGTGTGTGTGTGTGTGTGTGTGTGTGTGTGTGTGTGCTGTGAGAACATTTGAAATATGCTCTTGTTATAATTCTCAAACACACAATGCACTGTTATTAATGACAGACAGCATGATGTATAATAATTACCCTTTCAATCTAACCCAAACCTTACAACCTCTGGCTGACATCTCTCCTTTCCTCTTTCTTCCTCCATTCTCACCCTCTTCCCTGGTCACATAGTAAGTTCCTGACCTCTGTGTGTATTCTAAATGAAATGCAGATATCTGAAGGTCCTAACTGACTTTAACATATAAAATAACGCCACTGTGGTGCCCACACATACATGTCTGGTGGACCTTGCTTTCGTTTCTTCCCTGCACTACCCTCTTCATCTCCTCCCTAAATTTCCCCACCAGATAATCCCTCGGCTTTCATTTTACAACACAGCCTATTCCCTTAAACAATGTAATAATGGATATAAATATGGAATATTGAGATTTTTATCAATAACTGCAAAGAATTTATAATAATTTCCAAACCATAGATGGGATAAAGCTAAGAAATATTAGATAATTTACTTGATGATGTAAAGTTTAACATATTAGCTATAATGTACTGAGCTCCGTCTTTGGTATAGGCTTCTTTGCACTGAGCTGTGCTGTGTATCTGCTGTGCTGACGTTCTGTATTTTCTGCATTGCATCCTACCCTCACTGATGCAGCTAGCATGGATAGAAGTGCCCTCAGCTTTCATAAGAAACCTAGTGCTAACTGTGCAGCCAGCAACTGGCAGAGTGGAAAGGCTTGGGTAAGATGCTTAAAACAATTTCAGCAGAACAAAGACATTGTAAGGAGACAGCTGGGAGAAGAACCCACAAAAGGTAGGTAAAAAAAAAAAGTTCACACAAAATCTCATATAAGATGGGATAACCCTCAGGAGTGAGTCTTGGACACACTCAGCAGAGTCAGGGATACCCATCTGTTGGCCCAGTTCTTCTGGAGGTGTTTTCCCTGGAGGGTGGTGGGAACAATGGGGACAATGTGGACAGTGTGGGCAGTGTGGACAGTGTGGACAGTGGGGACAGTGCAGTGTGGACAGTGTAGACAGCGTAGACAGTGGGGACAGTGTGAATAGTGTGGACAGTGAGGACGGTGTTGACAGCGTGGATGGCGTGGACGGTGTGGACGGTGGGGACAGTGTAGACAGTGTGGACAGTGGGGACAGTGTGGACAGTGGGGACAGTGTGGGCAGTGTGTACAGTGTGGGACAGTGGGGACAGTGCAGACATTGTGGACAGTGGGGACAGTGTGGACAGTGAGGACGGTGTTGATGGCGTGGACGGTGTGGACGGTGGGGATGGTGGGGATGGAGGACGCCGTGCCCGCAGCTGCTGCCATAGACTCTAAACCATGTTGTCTGTCTGGAAGTCTGATCCCACAAGCCCATGCCTCCATCACTAGGAGGAATGACATCACAAGCTTGTGGTGAGGTACTGATGATGCCAGGGCACAGGGCATCTACAGGGGATTCTGTGAGCCCCAATTGGCTTACTCTGCCTAGAGACGTTCTTTAGCCACATTCAGCACACAACCTCCAACATTCTTCTGTGGTGCAGGGAAATCTATGTAGCATCTATCCCAGCTTCGTTAGGAGGCAAGGCACCCACACCTCTGTCTGGCCCCTGAAAGCCTCCCTTGTACCCAGGCAGTTACTCCAGGCATTTACACTGTTGTCCTTTTCTGATGCTCTCATAACTGCCCTCCATTTCCACTCCTGCTTTGAGAATTCTTGTCTTCTTTTTGTGAGAACAGAGCAAATGCACCGTCACTGTCACAAACTCAAAGCTTTCTATACCATGTATTGTTTTAATAGTTATCTGAATGTCTAAAATACAGTCCTAGCCATGCACCACATGACAAAGTTTTTGTTAAGAAAGGGCCACATACCCAGCTGTGTGCCTATAGGATCCTGTCATCTCAGCTTGGAGAGTGAACTCTGTCACTGTACTTCTATTGCTGTGACAGATAAGTGACAGAAGCATCTTATGGGGGAGGAAGGGAGGAAGGAGGGAGGGAGGGAGAAGGGTTTGCTTTAGCTCACAGTTTTGTGGGGACACAGTCTATCATGATGGGGTAGACAAGGGGAACATGAGGTGTTTGGTCACATTGCATCCACAGTCAGGATACAGAGAGAGACTGGCTCACTTTCTTTTTTGGCCAACACACAGGACACTGCCTATATTCAGGTTAATTCTTGCTACTTCATGTAAATATTTCTAAAAATGACCCCAGAGGCACACAAGAGGTATGCCACCTTAATGAGAATAAAACATTTTGAGAACAATTTTGACATTTAAGAACATTTTAAAAACCTTTATCCCTTATGAGATTTAAAGTTCATTTCATAGTAGTTCATAGTAGTTTTTTCTTCTCTCACTCTAATATTTTAGACAGAACCTTCCTATAAAGCACCAGCTGGCCTTGTGTAGATCAGGTTGGCCTTAAACTTGTGATGACTGCCCTGCCCTGTCTCTGGATGCAGGGATGACTGGTGTGCATCCTGTGCCTTGGTATTTCCTCACAGCAAGTGTACACTGAGGCAGATTTCACACCCTACCTCCCTGAACCTGACTGGAGACAGATGAGAGTGACCAGGGCTGGGAACAAAAAGATTGAAAGGTCAACCTTGCCTAAGATACCCAAGCATTCTGGGCTGCATTGGTTTGTTCCTGTGACACTGGAGACAGGATTATATGGGCCTGGCTCCAGTAAGCTCCAAAATGTAAGACAGGAAAAATAAAACAAAACCTAGTAGACAACATATAAGAGGAGATTTATTGGTTTTGTGGAGCTATTGATCAGAGTCTCTGAGAGAGCCCCCAGTAGATACAACTTGGAAGATGCCAAAAAGCAAAACTCAGATCAGGAGAGAATTCCAAGGGTGTGTGAGCTGTGAGAGGGGCAGCCCCAGGGCAAGAGAAAAGCAATATGGGGGACACTTGGAGAAGAGAAAGAACACCATGAATTGGGCCAGAAAACACATTGTGCCAGGTCACCAATCACACCACTTCTTCCCTGGAGAGGGCCACATGCCTGCAACAAAACAGACAGGAGATTCATGGGTTCTAGAGGCTCCTGAGCTGTAAGGACGTCATGTCACAGTTCTCCAATACTGTCCCAGCCACGTTTTCATGTTTCTCCTTCCTTTCCTTCCCCCGTGTGGTGTCTTTGTCTCCCACAAACACAAACCCTTACCTTCCTTTCCAGGGTGTGACTCATAAGGGCCCTGGGTGTCTGGAGGTGCCACCTGATCGCAGGCCTTGAACGATGAAGGTGGTGCCCACCACAATGCCCACGAGACCCACAGACAACCCCAGGGCACAGACCACAGTCTCTGTCAGCTCTGACATGGGGGCTGGAATCTCAGGTTCTGAGAAAGAGAAGTTTTAGGAGTCAGAAGGGAGTATGTTCGTGTATGTGTAAGATAGGGCCAGGGTGAGGGGGAAGTTACTCTACATAAACTAGACTTTGGGGGCTGGGCTTATGGAATGACATGAAATCTAGCCTTAGAAACTCTTTAAGAGTGGAAAATGTGTTTTGGTCACTAGAAGCCAGAAGACATGCTGTTCTAAGATGACAATGAGCTAGAAATTGCCAGAAGTGGGCAGAGCTCATACATACCCCAGTGTTTCAGAACTGGCTTGTCCAGGCCCCAGTGTTCCACCTCGCAGTCAAAAATGTCGTCGTCAGAAGGGATGAAGGTGAGGTAAGACATCTTATGGAAGGAGTGATCAGGGTTGGAGAGGAAGCTGGTCTCATAAACTCCTTCTGTGACTGGCTTGCTATTCCTCAGCCATGTGATGTTGATCACAGGAGGGAAGATATTGTCCACAAAGCAGATGAGGGTGTTGGGCTGACCCAGCAGCACAGGAGACTTGGGGAACACGGCCGCCTCAGGAGCCTCTGCAAAGGAAATAGCCTGGGAATGACAGGCAGGAGCTTCTCTCCCCGAAGCTCTGCACTGTCTGGTGAGGGAGCCCTCTTTCCAAGACTTGCACACACGATGGTCAAAGAGCCTGATCTCCCCGTCTGCTTGGAGCTGATGCGCACTGCATCCACTTTATTCCTGTGCCCCCCTCTCTAGGGTGTGAGGTAGATTGTCTGTTGGGGCCTTTTCAAAAGATTCAAGGAGTGCATTGTGGGAACAGTGAGCTGTACATTAGATAAAATGTGTGATTTGTAAGGAGAAAGGGGATGGGTATTCAGCGATAAGGAGATCTGGGGGCTCCTGGGAAAGGAGGGATTTTTATAGAACCATTTATACACAGATCATTGCACCCCCCGGGGAGGAGAGGGTGGAGCAGTGTGGTTGCACTTACTGTTGGTAGCTGGGGTGGAATTTGATCTCTTAGTTAGGATGTCCAAGTTGTGTTTTATTATAGCTATGTTTTGCAGCGCACCTTGGGGGTCAAAGCTTGTCATTTGTGCAAACTCGGGAAGCCTCCACACAGTCTCCTTCTTATCCAAGTCCACATAGAACAGCTCATCACCATCAAATTCATGTGTGTACTGGCCGTTGGGTCCGTAAGACTGATACACATTTATCCCATAGTTGCCTATGTGGTCGGCTGATGAATTTAGGTGGACAGTGGGGAAATGGAGAACAGGAAGGAAGAAGAATGTTATTAAACAAACTGATAGAAAATGCTTTTTAAAAAAGCCATGCACTTCACTCTTTGATTCATTTCCACCACCCGCTCCTCCCTGCCACTCTTGGTGAGGTCGCAATTCAGTCTTTCCCTCTGTGGCACGTGCGACACGACGGTGGAATGTCATGTGTTTAATTTCTGCTACCCTGACGGCCTGGTCCACTGCCTGGAACAGACGGCTCAAGCCAAGTAGCTTATGGCTGAACGGAGGGAGAAGTCTTTCTCTTCCAAGAGTCAGTTAGCGTATTTCCTTCTCTGATTAGGTTTTGTGTCTCATTAATTTTCCATAAGATAATAACGTTATCTATTACATTTTATTTTCCTTCAAAAACCAACTTTTTTCACACAAGAAACCTTTTTCTTTTTTTTTAACACAGGAAAAGCATATAGAATCTTATAGAAAGAGAACAGTGACATCATGACAAAGTGTGTGGAAACCGTTATGTCTAAAAGTTCCTGCATTAACTGGGGACCCACAGGAAGTCTTTGGGGTTCTTCTGGAAAAAAAGAAATAAGAGACTTTATTGGATTCTATGCTTCTGTCAACCCTCACCTTTTTTTTTCTAAGTCAACCCTGACATTCACTTGCAGATTCATGGTGGATTAAAGAGTTTTCCTCAGTGAGCATGTGGGAACTGCCATGGAGAATGGCCGCTAGTGCAGACGATTCCACCCAAACCACACCAAGTAAACGTCATCATCAAGGCACAGGTTCTAGTATTTAGGTTTTGTGTCTTTCTTCCCTCCTTATTTGTTGAGTTTCAGTGAATGTCAGGTGTAGCTCAAGAAGTAACTGGCCAGCCAGGCCCGGCCTCTGCAGTCACCATGATTGGCCGGTCAGTAGACAGACAGAGTGCATGTAACCTGCTGGCACTCTGCACAAGTGACTGTCAATCAAAACTAACTACCCCATCCTTTCGTGGTCCTGCTGTTTGAGGGGTCTCTTTTTTTTCACAGAAATGAAGATTGTTGTTGTTGCTGTTGTTATTTTTCTGTTTGCTGAAATCCTCCTCTACTCTGAAGGTTTCTGCACAGTTTTAAGTAATAGGCTTCTGACTGCACTATGACCCCCACCCCTAACCCCTCTGTCTCTCTGTCTATCCATGTTCGACGATCCTTTGGCCATTTCCTTCCCAGTGTGGCCATCTTGGTTGGTATTATTAGCCAATAACACGCCACATCTCTCCCTCAAAGCCCCCTTACCCACTATTAATAAACCTTCTTGACTTCTCTTCCGACTGTGGATGCACACAGGGTCCACTTAGGCGGATGCTTGTCCTGGGCCTCAGGTGTTGCTGAGGAGTCCACGCTGCCTCCTGCTGTTACAGCTTTGCCCTCGGCTGCGTCCACTCTCCCCACTACGGCCTTTCTACTTCCTGACCTTGATCTGCTTCCCTCACTAGTCCACCCCTCCCTAGGGGCAGGCAGCAGGTTTTTATATACTTCAGCACTAACGTGTTAGCTGAGCACATGCTTTACAGAGCGAGTACTGAGTGATTATTGCTAGTCTTGAGGCCCACGGAGACTTTGGGAATGACGGACAGGTGGCAGAACCATGTGAAAGTCAGGATCAGCGATGACCTGGGCTGCGTTAGGACCTGTGTACCCCATGCATTTAGCTTTGGAGCCCTTCTTTGATGAAAATATTGAAAGTCATAATTTATAAATAAGAAAAATGTAATATAGGCAAAATTAAAATCAAAGCATTTTCTTAGACCTTGAAATTTCCATTTTTTCTTCTAAATTAAAAAGAAATGGGAATATTTTCACACAGCCCTTCAGTTCTGTGGTTCCTCAGAACCATGCCCACTGTGCCTGCTCACACTGGATCGGGGCACTCTTGTGTGACACTGAAGAAAGAAATTGGGGACAAAGAAGCCAACTCCCCTGGAGAAGCAGGTGAGACTTCCACCTCCCACCAAAGCTGGGAAGAGAGCAGCCATGTTTCACAAGGGCGCTAACCCCTTTCACTTCCTGTTTCAGGCACTTGACTTTTCAGCTGCTGTTTTACACAGCTCCTATTCACGTCTGTAAAACGGCATGGAGTTGAGAAGGGATCTGAGAGAGGACACAGAATGTCCGCAGTGTGGAGGGAGGTGGGCAGCACAGGCAGAGGGCCACAGGCTCCTGTAGCCTGTGCTTGCCTGGGGTATTGTCAGAGAACTTCCTGGGATCTAAGCCAGATGTAGAACAGACAGCTCACATTCCATACTTTGTTACAAAAATATTAAACTGTATCTATAATGGAAACAAAGAGGAAAATGGCATTTGTAGGTTTTTACTAATGACTGGATACTTTTTTGAGACATGACTTCACTTATGCACTCAGGCTTTCCTTGAACTCACGACACTCCTGCTTTGTCACCTAAGCACCGTAGTTACTGGCGTGCACTGCCAGGTCCACCCAGCTTTGTTTTCACAATTTTTAAAGGCACATCTACATATTTATTTGACTTGTCACTTGTGAGATGACACATGAGGAAATCCAAAGTCATTAAGATTGTCTGGTAAAATGGTGAGCTCCTTTTCTGGCTTCCCACCAGGGCCAGCTCCTAACTTGAAAAGGGTGTGTGTAAACCCTACATAAGGGAAGCATTGGCTGTGTATTTGTGGACATGATTCACGGAAATGTTTTCCTCAGAATATACTACAGGTACAAAGGCTTCAGAAACTCACAGAAATTTAAGAGTAATAGTAATTACTAAAATTAGATTTTTAGTAATGAAAACCATTCATTCGTGGAAACACCCCCAAGTTCTGAGACAACCCCGCCTGTCACCGAGCCCTCCATCACTGGGTCCACTATTAGAATCATGGCTTGGTAGATCATGAGCTGTGTTCGCCAACCAGAGCCTCCCGAAGAAGGAATCACATAGTTGTTAGACCTCTTAATATTGAGAATTTGTATCTCCCTCTTCTGTGGATTTCCCACTGCCTGGCTCCAGGCATCTCTCAGCCTCGCAACTCACCTTCAATGTCGTCTTGACCTCCACAGCGGCTGAGCATGGTGGTCAGGGCGAGGACCCCGATAATCAGAGCTCTGCTGCGCGGCATCCTGTTCTCTGGGTGGTCTCTGCAGCTGCTCTTGTGAGTCTTCAAGAGATTGTGAGGAACCAGCCAAGGAAATCTCACACCTAAACCAAATCCACCAGACCCAATCAGAAAATTCCCTTGCGACGACGTCACAGTTGCCAGCTGCAGACTTTGTATTGAGAGGCCTGGAAGAGGCTAGGGGAACTCCCTGGATCTGCGGCAGACTGTGCTCGGAGTGGACCTGAGGGGATGCCTGAAAGAAGGGGGTTCCAAGTCAGACTCTTTCTCTTGTACTTTTGTGTGTGGATGGCAAGGGGATTTCTGAAAAGCTGCATGGAACTCATCCACAATAATACTGTCCTTCATAACTGCACTGTCCAGAAAGTCCCCCCTGAATTTATTTCTTTCCTGGTGCTTCTCCAACCCCGACACCCAGCCACTTTCTCGGGCTCGCATGCATCATGAGTTAGCTGTTTTTTCTTTATTTCTTTCCATAGTGTGTACAGAGTACTCCAAATTGTGAGTTGGCCCACCTCTCCAAGGTGTCCCCACAGACAGTGGCCAGTCAATGTCTTTGCTCTTTCTGCTTGTGTAAACCCGGTTGGAGAGGTTCTTTGGGCAGAAGCCCCGGGGTTACCAGTAGGCACACAGAGCTGTGAGGACCTGTCGGGCGCCTACAGGAGTGCACGGTGCTTTATCCAGATTTCATCTCTTCTTTTGAGTAACCTTTGTATTCTAAAGGAAATTTAAGGACACTGAACACACCCGATAAAGTTCTGGGTAGCTCAGTTATTCTTAAAATATTTTTTAATGTGGGACTGTTTAGTTAATATTGAAAGGAATTTTCGTTAGAAAAGTATCTTTCTTCCCCAAATTTGTTTCCCGTTTATGTGACTATTTCAGATAAATGTGTAGATCTGAGGATTAAGTCTCAGCAACCATTGTGGGTTTTATTGCTTATAGAAGTCTGAGTTTTCTGCACTCTGTGAAGGCCACAAGCTCCTTGACATTTGGGACCAGCTCTTCTGTCCTCCTGAGATAAGTGTGCAAGCCCTTACACTTCAAAGAGAACTGTGGTGGGGTGGGACAGAACACCCCAGCACCTGCCTGGACACAATGAAGTAGATGCTGGCTCTGGCTTCAGCCTCACTGAGGGCTTGGCTCCTTCTAGACAAATGTATTAAGGTAATTACAGAATTTCTCTACTTGCACCCCCTTGTTAGTGGAATAAGGGAAAACTCCCTTTAGATAATATAGTGACCGGTTTTGAGTGACTAGGTTAGTCAACCAAATACCCAGGTATCTGTGGAGGTATTTTGTGGGCCTGATTAGATGGTAAGAGAGATGATCCTGCACAATCAGGCTGAGTTGGCCACAGCCGGGAAGCCTTAAGAGCAAGCGGAGGCTTATCTGAGGAAGGGGAGTCCCTGTGTCCTCTGCCTGCACTGAGTTCCCATCTGCCCCTGGGGCCTTGACCATGCCAGTTCACCCCACAGCTGCATTAGCAGAAGCAACAGTTTTCTTAGTATGTCGTCCCACCAGCTTTGCATCCTTGGCTCCAACAGGCCTTTACTGGAGGCCCAGTGATTTGGCTGTCATGGTTTCTCTTTCCTTTCTCTGATGAACAGGATCATGGGATAGGAGTTACTTACAGGCACAAGGTGACCCAGAGGCAGCTACGCACACACAGCCCACCCCACATAGGCAATGAGTCACAAAAGCTGCATCCTTGAAGTCCCCTGCACAACTTAAAGGCAGATCTAGAGGAGAGTGTCCTGTGGAGAATCTGTGGTCAGTTCTTACAGCAGACCTCTACTCAGCAATAGAAAGGAAAAGCTATAGGCAGAAATCAAAGCAGAGGTGAGGGGCAGAAAGCTGGCTCAGCAGAGAAGAGCACTGGCTGCAAGTTCAGATCCCAGCATCCACATGGCGGCTCACAACCAGCTGTAACTCCAGCTGCCGGGGATCTGACGCCCTCTTCTGACCTCTGAGGGTATAGCACACACATGGTACTGTTGTAGCAAAGCACACACACAAACACACACACACACACACACACACACACACACACACACACAAATAAAAATAAATTTTAAAATAAAAGCAAAGATGTGCACCCACAAAACGAAAGAAGTCAAAAACAAGAAAACATGCTGAGGCTGGAGGGATGGCTCAGTGGTTACGAGCTGCCTGCTGCAGAGGATGGGGCTCCCACATGGGGCCCACAATGGCCTGGAACCCCAATTCCTGGGCGCCCTCTGCCCCCCCGGCACCTTTATGTGTGTGGTGCACAGAAACTCATGCAGGCATGCTCATATACAGACAAATAAAAGCAATAAATAAATATTTTAAAGAGATTATGTGCTGTATAATTCATTTTCTTAGAAATCTTAGAGCAGAGATGATTATCCTATAACATAAAATTGGGATAGTGGTCAAATGGGCCGCGCCCACTCCATACACTCCGTGTGTAGTTCATTGAGCGTGTTTCTCTATTTTGAACATTGTTTGTGTTTTTAATTACATGTACTTGTGTGTCTCTGTGTGTGGGTGTGCACATGGGATCTAGAAGAGACATTCAATCCTGGATCTGGAGTTCCAGGCAATTCCTGACCCCCAACAAGGATGCTGGGAACTAAGCTCAGGTCCTCTGCAAGAGCAGCAAATTCTCTCAACCCCTGAGCCATCTCTCAGCCCCCACCTCTCTTTTAAGATAAATTGTTATTGGCGCATATTCCTTGTACATAGTATTGGGTTTTGTAACTACACTTTGATGCAGTTTGCCCTGCACCTTGCGGTGTTCACCCACATCCCCACCGTCCTCCATCATTCCCAGTCGCCCCCTAGACAGGATCACTTCCCATGCCCCCACATATGATTTTTATATGTATATAGAAAACCACATTTTGGTAGGGGTGTGAGTTATAAGAATGTATACATTTGTCAGATTTACTGAATAGTATTTTAAAGACCTGTGTAAATGTTATCAATACAATAAAAATGGCACAAAGTTGCATAAACTATGTCTAGTTTACAAACTGTGCAATGAGAAAACTGCAACAATGTAACATCTTTCCTGCGTTGCCTTTCTTTGATCTCTGAATGTCTGAGACATTTGAGGTTCATTTAGTGGGTTTTGCTGCCATAGGGAGAGGACCGGATCTATAAGGGCCTTCAGCCAAGTGGTGGAGGTTAGGACTCCTATATTTGATTTATTTAGGGGTCTGATGACAGAGCAAAACCAAAACAAAAGCATCAACCTCTGCAGGCTGGCCTCAACCTTGAAATCCTCCTGCTTCAGCCTCGGAAGTGCGGAATACAGGCCCCCAGAGCAGTGGTTCTCAACCGTCCATATTTCCTAATGCTCTGGCCCTTCAATATTGCTCATGTTGTGCTGACCCCAACCAAAAAATCATTTTGTTGCTACTTCATAACTGTGGTTTTGCTACTGTTACGAATTATACTATAAATATGTGAGATGCAGGACGTCTGATATGGGACCTCTGTGAAAGGGTTGGGTTGAGAACGGCTGACCTAGAGCTGTATCTGGCTCTGAAGTGAAGGTCACAGGGGATGAGGCCAGTGTTGCACTTGACTGCTTTGTGGAAGGGAGGCAGGACTGTGGGGATTAATAGAATTAGTTTTCTTTACATAATTTAAGGCCTGTTTATCATTCCTATTGTTTTTCAGATTTATGCTGCTAATTTTGGAATTTCATTTATTTGATTTATATCATATTTCTCCCCAGGACCCTGGGCCAGTGCTTCAGCTTTCCACGTTTCACTGGATACGTTAGAAAGTTTTGTTCCACAAGTCTCCTTTACTCCAGTTTTTGTTGACTTTGTGACGCGAAATGCCTGTTTGTACTGTGGCTCTGTTCCTGTGAGTTCCAACAGCGTGTTCTCCCAACGTGGTCTCCCGGAGACAAGTGACGTCGCCCACCCCTGCTCCTCATTGGCTGAAGAGAAAGTGGTCAATGTACGCTGCTTAGGCTGAGGCTCAGGGCACTGAGCTCAGGTTAGCTTCTGAGGTCAGCTTCTGCTTCCTTGGTATGGGTGCTACACCAGTTGGGAGTGAGGGGTAGAGAGCAGAGGACCCAGCTACACTGCAAAGACACCCTATTGTCCAGAACCTATCTTTAGAATTAACTCTTTATTACAGGGCTATAATTATTATCATTGCCACTATAGACATTATAAAATAAATGAAAACATAGTCTCCATATACGAACAATAAAAATAAGCAGAATTCTGGAAAAAAT
>CM052720.1:45026246-45044652 GCA_028551405.1 Uromys caudimaculatus | reverse complement strand
CTCTCCTCCAGCATGGTGTGTCTGTGGCTCCCCAGAGGCCCCTGTGTGGCAGCTGTGATCCTGAGTCTGTTGATGCTGAGCCCTCCCGTGGCTTTAGTCAGGGACCCCCGACGTGAGTACATGCCTCATGTTCTGAGCTGCTGGGGGTGGGGAAGAAAGAGGTTAACTTCATTTTGTCTACAATAGGTTTTTAAAAACTTGTCAGTTTTTCTTTGACCACCTCTCTTAATCATACAAATCTCATATTATTTCCACATAAAAGTGTCTCAGATGTTCCTTTGAGACCGGTGAATGGAACTGACACATGTCCCTTCCCTCCTCTTGAGACCCATCAACCCTGGCATCGCGTTTCCTACGGGCCTGAAGAGATGAAGGGGACAGGGTACTAACATGAGGACCTGTATAGAACCTCTCCAAAATATTAAGATGGAAAATTTCCCTGAATATTTCATGAGCAATTAAGAGGAATTGGGGGGTCCCTGTCCTAGAAGACTGAGTTGTGCCCTTACTGGGATCTGTTACCTTTCTCTTCTCCCTGAACCCCAGTGTTTATGAAACCTCCATCCCTGTGCTGGGATGCTGTGGTGGGAAGTAGTCAGGGGTCTCTCTCTGCTCTTGATGGTACTCTAGAGCCAACCCTGGAACTTAACACTTGAATCTGCCTCCTAGACAAGGAGCACAGATGGTCTTGGTACCTCAAACTGAACAGTTCCTCTGAAGCCCTGCACTGTGTCTCCAGCACCAGCTGCGTTTCTGCCTGAGGGTAAAGGAGAGGATCCACCTGGTTTCAGATGTGAAGTCCATTTTCATATCTCAGGAGAAGTCAGAATCAACAATTTCACATGGTTCAAACTGAGCACCCAGAGCCGGGGGCAGACATCGTGAAGGCTGCTAATATCTCCTGGGGTTAGAAGACAGTCAGGAAATAAAGTCTCTGGTGTGGTACAGCTTCCCCAATTTTTTGTAGGTTCCATTGCTTACCTTCTGTTCTCAATTATCTGTGGTCCTCACAATTTCTCTCTGACCTTTCCAGTGTCTTGTTGTTGTCTTAGGCTGTATAGTGAACTGAAAGAAAGCCCAACAAATGTCATATGTGTGTGTGTGTGTGTGTGTGTGTGTGTGTGTGTGTGTGTGTGTGTCCTCCCCTGGAGCTGGATTTACAGGCAGTTGTAAGAGTCACGAATCCCTGGAAATGGGTGCTGGCGCCCGAACTCTGGCTGTCTGTAAGAGCCGCAAGCACTCTTAACCTCTGAGCCACCTCTCCAACCCCATAAATGCTTATATTTATTAATGCAATGATTTGTGAATTTTAAACAATTGAGCGTTTCTGGTTTGAGCCAGGCATCTTTCCAGGAACTGAAAGAACAGAGCACAGGAGCACAAGGTCTCAGGATGCTGCTCACATCCGGGCAGGAGGCAGTAGCTGGAGTGCCTGGAAGGAGTGGGCAGGGCCATACCCCCACATTAACACCCGTGTCCTTCTTGCACCAACTAGACACACAACCTCTTGAAACACCATCTGGGGGCCAAGTCTTCAAGTACATGAGCCCGGGGAAGACATTTCACATCAACGCCAAGAGTGGGCTCTCTACATGGGAAAGGAGGCTAGTATGGACCGGAAGAGGCACATTGGCTTTCTCAGTCTCTGGTGCTGGCTTTTAGTCTGGGCGCAACTATGATGTCGGGATTACAATAAGTACGTTGTGCATTAATTTCTTCTGTCCATGCCTTCTATATCACTATATAGTGTTAAAATTGTAAAGTATTTCATTTTCTGCTCACTTCTTAGTAATTCAGCAATTAGTAAATTTCCCATGGGCTTGCGGAGGTCTAGGGGAAACAGCACGATATCTCCACCTCCAATGGGTTGCGTTTGAGACTGGAAAGTGTCAGGCTTCCTAGCTCAGACTTCAGTAGAGATAAATGATTCTTCGCTATGTGAGATGCCCCAGTTTGTGCATGAGCCCGTGGTGGCCAGAGCTGAGGTACCAGGTCTGTCGTGGACCCTGCTGTGCCACAGAGAAACTTCGGCATGGTCCTCCAGCCTCACCCCGCTTTGCGTTACTCAGCGAGCACTCTTTCCTCATAGGTCCTACAGTCAGGTCCTAATTCTTCCTTGGAAGGAAATTCTCATTCTTAAAAAATAGATAAGCATGTGGCCAGGAAGCAGAGCTTAGGACGTGTGAGGTTCTAAGTTCAACCTGCCACATGGAACAATACACAAAATCAACATTAACTGCCATATGCCAGTTTCTCTCGAGATTCACAAAGGACCTTCTGGTCACACGTGTCTGCTGGAGACAGCTGACGCTGCTGCTCACCTCCCATCCTCATTGGTGATGGGGAGACATCTGAGACAGGAGGGGATTTCCAGTAAGTTTCTCTTCAGTGTCTCACCAAACCCAGGAACCTCACTTGACCAAAGGACAGGTTGGTCCCTTTGGGCGCCACCTCCGAAAGGAACGTTCCTATACTCGACCTGTATTTTGTAGCCCAGTTTTTACAACACCCTGGAGAAACAAAGAGAAGCACAGAAATTCTCCCTCCTGTGTGTTCCTCTTGTCGCCGCCACCGAACCTCTGCGTCCCACCCTTCCCAACAGCCGTTCCTGCTGAGAGTTTTACCAGTTAACATTTTTTTCTACTAGTCCCATCTTTCTGAAAGATGTAACTTTTAATTTTATTTATTTATTTGTTTGTTTATTTATTTATTTATTTATTTATTTATTTATTTATTTTTGCTAAAACGTCACCAGCTTTCAGAGTAGACTTCAACTGATTAATCGATTACCCAGCACAATTTTAGGACTTCCTATTCGCACACATCAGGATTCCTCCCTGTCCAATCACTCCTCACCCTGCACCTCCCTCCTCACTCTCTCCTCACACACTCCTTTTCTGTGTTTTCTGTGTTGGGCTCGCACTCCCATCCCTGCTCACACTTCCTCCCCCTGCCGCAGCCCAACAACTGGCATGACCAACATGGGGCTCAAACTGCGACCTGACTGCACTGAACGGATACCAAGGAAGGGTAAGTCTCCCAAAAATCAGACCTGTCCTTTCCTGCTGTGCTTTCATCTGGCGCCATCGTGTGAATTTAGACAAGCTAAAGGGACAATTGAGGTCTTCTGGCCAGAGCTACTCTTTGGTGTTGGTTGAAGGTCCTTCTAGCCTCTGTCTGAATACCGACTGCCCGAATGTGTGTTGGCAAAGACTAACTGTCTAACTTCTCTTAAAAACAAGAAAAACTGGTAATGCAGGAACTGATTAAAAGCCGAAGGGCTGTTGCCAGATCTCAAATCTGCAGAAAGGCTTAGCATTTTGGGTCTCTGTGGAATCCCCCAAAGCCAATAGGCCAAGGGAACCTTCCCATTGGACAAAGCGTTTCTCCTCTTTTCTGTCATGGGCAGCTCACAATCACACAAAAAATCTCCCCAGGCCAGGGAAACTCGTGCCCTTCTAAAATCCCACAGAATAAAAGTAGCCAAAAAACAAGCCTCCTGGTTTTGGGAAGACGTCCTCAAGATAGCGCCAAGCATGGCCAATGATAACATTTATAGCCTGGACTCATGGGCCCAAGTAGCTTCTGTCATCAAAACCAGAAATACTCAAGAAGGAAAAACACCCTCCCGTGATTTTCTGCCAATCTTAGCTGCGATTTGGCAATGCATAGGTCCGTCACCTAAAGTAGGACAGGCTGATAGCAGCACAGCTCCTGAGCTTCCTCAATCAGATGAACCCAAGAATCAAGGACCTAAGATCCACCCTATCTCAGATCTCGAAGCCCTTACCCAACTGATAAGGGAAATAAAATCCATTTGCCAACCCCTGCCCCCCTTATGCCCTGGAGGAAACACTAAACAAACCTTTTGCTCCTCCGGCCCCTCCCTCTCCCACTCAAGGGCAAGACTCCATTAAGGAAACAAAGGAGCTTCTGCCTGCCTCTCCCCCTACTGCACCTTCACCCATCCAACCTCAGAGAGATTTCCCTCTTCCCCCTTCTACCACCCAACAGCTTTGTAATGTCCAAGACTCTCTTTCAAAAACTAACCTTGCCTCCCGTGCTACTCAGCAGTCTGATACGGAGCTAGAAATCCATAATGCTCAGGCATTCCCAGTTAATATCAACCCCAGTTGAGCTAAACCACTCAATTGGTACCCACTCCAAGCCTCAGACTTAAAAGAACTTAGGCAGGCAGTGAAGGAAGAGGGCATCCATACACCCTGGACAAAATCTCTCCTACAGAGCCATGTTGCCAACTTAAACAACCCCCAAGACTGGAGGGATATTTGCCATTCTTCCCTTCCCGGCCCAATGTTTTTGGAGTGGAAAGCCTTATTTAGAGATGAATGCCATCAACAAGTCAGGCAAAATCAGGACAGAGGTGACGCCCCATGGGGTTTTAATGAACTCGTTGGCCAGGAAGAGTTTTCTACTGGGGCTAGGCTGACTAATCAGCCTGAAGGTTATTCTGAGCAAGTTAAATTATGCCAGATTCGGGCATGGTACTGAAAGACCCCACCCTCAGGGTCACAAGATCCTGTCTCCCCCCTGCTCTCTCTCCATCAAAGCCTAGGAAGCAAAAAAGGTTTCCACTGGAGGAGACACTGTACTGCTACACATGATAAGGATGGTAAGGCACTAAAGCCTTTAAACTCCAGACGGGGCAGCCCTCATCCCTGACAGTAAGAGCGACAGATACTCCCATAGAAGCCTTGTGGGTGTCCAGCACTTCAGAAGGCTCCCATCCAAAACTAACCATTAAAATAGATAATAAACCATTCAAATGTTTTATTGATATGGGAGCAGACAGGACAATTTTAAGACAGCAAGAGATCCCACGTGACTGGCAACTAATCCCTGGGCCCCAGCTCCTAGGCTTAGGGGGTACCTCCCACGCATTTATCACCAAGCAGGCCTACAGGTGGGAAGATCCGGATGGGGCTACTGGTCTCATACGCCCCCTGGTGGCTCAGGTGACCACCAATCTCCTAGGGAGAGCTATCTTACAGGCCTTAGAGGTGGTTCTTACCACCCAACCAGAAAGAGACCAAATTACAATAGAGGATATTACCTGTAAAGAAAATAATACCCAAGGAGATCCTAAATACCCTCCTCCAAATCACCCCCAATTCTAGGGACACTGTTAAATTTAATACTCCCTGCCTCAACTGGCTCTCCAATGAAGCCGTCGGGTCCCACAGTGGCCTCTATCAAGGGAGAAGCTTAGAGCCTTCACACAGCTGGTAGAAGTACAGCTATTGCTGTAGCACATCTGCCCCTCCCACAGTCCATGGAACACCCCTGTATTTGCTATAAAAAAAGAGCTCAGGGGGATGGAGATTACTACAAGATTTGAGGGCAATTAACAAAACCATTCGAGTGTGGGGCTACCTACAAAGAGGGTTACCCCACATCTCAGCCGTCCCTGCCAATGTACCCTTATTGGCAACAGACATAAAAGATTGTTTTTTCTCCATCCCTCTCCACCCCAGAGAATGTGAACGTTTTGCATTCTCAGTATCCCCCATTAACAATTCCAGCCCACCTCACGATATGAATGGACTGTCCTCCCACAGGGAATGGCTAACAGTCCAACCATTTATCAGGAAGTTGTAGCCACTGCATTAAAACCCCATTTAAAAAGGGGACTCAATATTTATCATTACATGGATGACATATTGGTTTGGGAGACCCTTCTACCTCCCCTTCCCAACTTAAGGAGCAGCTAATACCTTCCCTATCTGCCCTAGGATTCAATATAATATAGCCCCTCATAAAATCCGACTAATTCCACCCATTGCATTTTTAGGAACAGAGATCTCCCTTACCTCAATACGCCCCCTCAAACCCACCCTTTCCTTCCCTCAAAAATTAACTCTTGCCTCTCTCCAGAGCTTTTTGGGCAACCTCAATTGGCTTCAGCCCTGGCTCCCCCTTCCCACAAGCACCCTTAAACCCCTCTTCAACCTTCTGAAAGGAGACAAAGTCCCTCCTCCCCAAGAACACTGTCCCCAGAAGCAGTTCAAGCTCTAAATTCTGTCAATGAAGCCCTAAAAGATATGACTCTTGCTAGGTATGACCCAACAAGACCTATACAGCTCCTTATCTTTAACTCTTCTCCTACACTTGTGGGAGCTCTTTACCAATCTCAGGGGGTACTGGAATGGCTCCACACCCCAATGGGTGGTGCATCCCGAATTTTAAATGAGGTGAATGCACTCGCTTTCATGATTGAAAATGGCAGGGATAGAGCTCTGCAAACCTTAGGGAAAGAACCTGACGTTCTTGTCACCCCCTTCTCCCTCTCCGACATCCAGTGGCTAATTAAAAATCACTCCCGTTTTGCTATTAGCTTAACAGGATTCACAGGGCAAATTGACAACCATTATCCTGATGAAAAATGGGCCTCTGCCCTTTCTCTGTTGCCATGGCTGTCCCCCAAACTATTCTCAAAAGAGCCCATAGCAGGAACCCCTTCAATATTTACTGATGGAGGAAAGAGGGGAGCTGAGGCAGTAATATACTATTTACCTGAGGATAAACCCCCATCCTCTGATTCAAAGAGCTGCCCCATCACTCCCCCCAATATAAAGAATTATATGCCATCTATCTAGCCCTAAAAGAAGTCAAGGGCCCCCTTAACCTATTCTCAGACTGTGTATATGCTGTCAATTTGCTTCCCTGGTTGGCAAGATCCTTCATCAAACCAGATGCCAACCCACTTTCCCCTCTACTTATACAGGTCTCCACCCTCCTACAGGAAAGGGCCTCCCCCATCTACATCCAGCATGTCTGATCTCACAGTCCCTTACCAGGCCCTATATCTGAGGGAATGTACTCGCTGAACAAACTGCCTCAACAGGGATATTCATGGCCTCCACTGAACAAGCAGGCCAATTTCACTCACGCACACACACAAACATAAAGGGGCTTCATGCCTGCTTCCCCCACATCCCTCTCACTCAACTCCAAAGGATAATAAAACCATGCTCCTCTTGTGCATCCCTCATTACCACCCCAGCTTTACAAATGATGGGCACCAATCCCCGAGGCCTTAAGTCCAATACCTTATGGAAAATTGATGTCACCCATATCCCTCAATTTGGTAGACAGAAATATGTTTTTGTCACCGTAGATACATACTCCCATTTTATATGGGCTACAGCCCAAACAGGTGAAAGCTGAAAAAGGTTAATTTACCATATGCTTTCCAAGTTTGCTGTCATGGGCATTCCTCAGCAGATAAAAACTGATAATGGCCCTGCCTTCACCAGCTCTCAATTCAACAACTTCTGTACAAGCTGGGAAATTGTCCATCATACAGGAATTTCCCACAAACCTCAGGGCCAAGGAATAATAGAAAGAACACATCAAACCCTAAAGACACAACTCCTAAAACAAAAGACAACCACCTATCCCCCTAATGTACAATTAATAATGGCTCTGACTACCCTAAACATATTTAACATCTACAGAGGCTCCAAACACCCTCCTATCTCCCTCCATTGGCACACACCAGAATTAACCCCCTCAATCCTAGTATGATGGTGAGAACCTTTAGATGGAATTTGGAAGGGAACAGACCCCCTTCTTACAACTGGGAGGGGTTTTGTTTGTGTTTTTCCACAGGACCAGCCTAAGCCTATCTGGGTTCCTGCCAGAAATGTCCAACATCACCCCACCAACCAAGAAGATGGCCCACCTCTCGCTGGCAGAACAGAGACAGAAGAAAAAGAGCCATGCCTTGTTTCTTCCTAACAGGAATACCTGAAACAGTGTTCTGTGCTTTCCAACTCAAAATTTTCTTGCTTCTTTATTTAAATGTTTATTTTGCTCCCTAACATTCCTGATATATGTCCAAAAAAATCTTCAAACTGGTTTAAGATTCCTTTTAAGGTTCAAAAGTCACCTAATCCACTCCCACAGGTCAAATCAACTATTCAGATCACCGGTTCTTCTTCAATCCTTAATTAACAACCAGTTTCCTTTTACAGGCAGTTACTGCCAATCTCAAAACTTTTCTTCCTCAGCTATCCAAAAATCAGACCTAAAAGATGCCTTCCAGGACCATGCTGAGCTCCCAAGCAACCATTACAGACTTAACTTGTTATTAACCCTATACAGGCATCCCCCTGCTGGGATTCTGCTCCTCCGTGATTCTCCTACAGGCTTATCCCCGCAGAAGCTTGCTACCACAGATCCGGCAGAGACAACGCCATCTCCTGGGACCTGCCTGGGACTACAAAGCTGCCTTCCTCCAGACAGAAGACTCCTGAGACACACGCTGAGATCCAGAGACACGTGCTCAGCCCCACAGAGGACAGACATGAGACTTTCCAGCTACAGATGAACTCTCTTGCCAAAGCCAAATGCCTACTGAACTTGGGGGAAGCTATATGGTAGTAAGGAAACCATGATGTCTCTCTAGATTAATCAAATGTTGCTTTAAACTGATGTTATTACCCTCAAACTGTACCATCCATGGAACAATTAATTGATTCGATGATCCTTTGCCTTCCCAACCCCCCACCCTTAACCCTTCTTACCCTCTGGCCTATACCCCAAACACCCCTCCCCCTTGGTACTCCAACCCATTGGTAGCTTGGCTTCTTCCCCTCCTTGTTCCCATACTAGCCATCAGAGCCTTGCTTCTCTTGGCACCTTGTCTCGCTCAGTTTCTAAAGCAACAGATGAGTAACATTGCAAAGTTCACCGCCAATCAGGTCTTGGTTCAATATCAAACTGTTCCCAATATGGGAGACAGTTATTCTGATGACACCTCTCCCTTATAAAAGAAAAAGGGGGAACTGTGGGGCAGTGGTCTGTGGCAGGCAATCTGACACCCGGTTGAGCCCAGGCTGAAAACTCTGGGAGACTTGGTGGAATATCCACGAGGGACCAGGATATGTTTTTGGCCAATACTCCTGGAAGACTCCTGTGAAAACAGCTACAGCTTTACAACCCCTATATACAGAGAGGCCTAGCATGTGAGACTTGTCACATAGAAAGCAACTGAGAGTCCTCCCACAAGCAAATGAGGCACTACAAAGTCCCCAGACCAAACCAATGAGAAGTATCGGTTGCCAAACCCCTGACCCCTCCCAAACAGTATATTAGACGTCCCAGCCCATGTACTTGTGCTGCCTGTTGCCTGCTCCCTGCGCTCTACCTACCTGCCATGCCTGCTTCCACCTGCGCCCACCGCCCACCATCTAGAAGGAATAAAGGTGCAAAAACTACTCTCGGCATCTGAGAGCTTCTGTCCTAAGAGCTGTAACACTTTCGGTTCAGGAAGAGATCTGCTCTCTGGGCCAAGCGCTGGTGCGTGCGTCTCTGGTGGCTGCAGGTCTCACGGGAATTGCACTGTGGCCAGGACCTGGCTCAGAGTGGGAGAGCAGCCGAGGCAGCTCACACTCCCATCCCCACTCGCTCCTCCTCCCCTCCCCCTGCCGTAGCCCAACACACACACACACACCAAATAAATAAGTAAATAAATAAAATCATTTTAAAGTATCAGAACCAGGCTGAGGATACAGGTCAGGGTTTGAGAACCTGCTTAGCATGCCAAGGAGCACAGATTCAGTCTCAAGAACAGAAAGAAAGAAAAAAAGATCAGGACCCACTTGTGTTCTTATCAGTCCTTATAGACATGTCTAATTTGCATCTTGACACTCTATTTTTATTTAATTTCATTAGACCGTCTTTATTGTGGGTCCCAGCGTCCTGTGAAGTCAGATCTGGATCAGACGTTTTCCATCCCAGCATTAGAAGATGCTCTGAACTCACTGGGAACACTGACAATTGTGACCTGAGTGTGTGCACCAGGCTGTGTCTGTGACACACATACCGGCCCCTCATTTATACCTCGCTGGCTGGTGAGTGAGAACAGCAGACACACAGTACTTGTCAATCCTTAAGAAAGCTACTTTCTGATGTCAATAGTCTCTGATGATTGATATTCAGACATGGGAGTATGTGGGAGAGAGACAGACAATATCTGTCTTCCATAAAACCGTTTTCACCCAATTACTACTTACAGTACCTCTATTTGGGTTACCTGGGGACTGGTCCCTTACTCTCGTGCACCTTCCTCTCCTTCCCTCAGTCTCCACCTGGGAGGCAAGCCTGTCCCAGCTCCTGACAAGAGCCTGCCTTGATCAGTCTATGAGAACCATCAAATGCCCCAATACCTGCAGCCCATCAACAAACTTAAAACTATTTAAGTTAATTTTGTTTATGTAAAATGTCATCAACGTGACTAACTATTAATTTCATGTTGTTTAGAAGCCTATCCATTATCTGGGGTGGACTATCAGAGAAGTAAATACTTTATCATTTATTTTAAATAAAACAAACAACATTGGATGCTCATCTTACAGAATGGATTGAAAAGACGAGATAGAGAAGCTTAACAATTCTCTCTCCCTCCCTCTCTCTCTCTCTCTCTCTCTCTCTCTCTCTCTCTCTCTCTCTCTCTCTCTCTGTGTGTGTGTGTGTGTGTGTGTGTGTGTGTGCAGGTGTGTGTACATATATGTGTGTGCAGATTACAAACATGTGTGTGTGCAGATGCATTAGCAAGTATGCATGTAGCATGGGGAGGTCAGAGGTCAGCATCTGGTGTCTTTTCTCAGTTGCTATTACCCTCCTTCTTTTGAGACAGGGTCTATCACAGAGACCTAGGGATTTAGGCTGGCAGGCCACTGAGCCCTGGGAACCCATCTGTCTCAGCCACTCCAGTGTGGGGACTAGAAGAGAACACTATGCCTGTTTTTTATGTGGGTGCTTCGAACACCGACTCAGGTCCTCACCTTTGCGTGGCATGCACCTTATCAACCGAGCCACTTCCCAACCAGGTGGTCAGGTTCTACGGTGTCCACGTCACATGCAATTAGTGGACAGAGTTGGTCAGATAGTGAAATTGGATTCTGAAAACTGTTTGCTGCCAAGCCTGAGGAGTTCAAGCCCACGGTCCCACAAGGAGAAAGCGAATCATGAAGGTTTAGCTTTGGCACCACACGTGACAGGCATGCTGTGACACCACACACACACACACACACACACACACACACACACACACACACACACACACGTGTACACTAGATAAATGCATGTAATAAAAACTTAAAACATAATAATCTTCCCACCTGGGCCTTCTAGCACAAGTCTGTGATCTTAGCGAGTCCAGAGCTTAAGGCAGGAGGATCACAAGTTCAAGGCTAACCTTGGCAATTCATGAATCCTGCCTCAAAGTAGAGAGAGATCTGGGCCTGCAGCTCAGTGGGAGGCATTTGCCCTGCATGCATGAGGTCTTAGGGTGAACCCCTAGTACTTTAATCTGCCCAGTGTTAGTTGGAACTTTAAAGAAGTCAGTGTTTTACCATGGAGCAGCTGACAGGAGATCTAGATGGGGGACGAACTTAAAACTCTTCCCCATTACTCTTCAGGGCTGTGAGAAGTCTAGTTGCCTTCCTGAGCATCCATGACAATTCTACATCTGACCTCAGCCTGTTGTGCTAACAGATAGATGAGCACATCTCCCAAGGTGGACCGCCAAGTCAGAGAACTGCTTCAGTCCTGATCCAGCTGCCATGCTCTCCACACTGCCCAGACTCTCTCCTCAGCACTTCAACTGACCCCCACCCTCACCTGCCCAGGATGCCCAGCCTCTGCTTTGAGAGTCTCCACTGAGGACTTTTGATAACTACAGGGACCCTCTGTGCTTTTGGGGGCCCCACTGAAGTCAGTAACAGTTCAGGGGTCAAGTTGGAAACGCCCCTTATGTCAGGACTACACCATGACTAACTTTAATTTTCCGTTCCCTTGTTAGAATTTCCCTAACTGAAGAAGTGCAGACGCCACTATCCAATCAAGAGGCCGAATTTTGAGACGTCATCAGTTACCAGGGAAGGCTGCTCCTGGAGCTGTCCACAGCACTGAAGCCTTCTCCAGCTCTACGATATGAGACAGTGGGGACTTCGCCTGAAGTGGGTGCACTTCAACCACCTTTGACACCTACACCAATAAGCAGAAGTGCAGTAAGCACCAGGCTAAAGGTGCCTGGCTACACAATCGTCTTCCTTCACCTCCTTTGCTCCCACACAGCTTCAAACACACGGTTGTCCCAACAGCCTTGTGTAGGAAAGGTGAATGCTCCCCCAGTGTTCAAACGGCTGAGTGAATGACTGACCATCCCAGAGCTGGTCCAGCTCAGTGGCCCGACTGAAGTGTTTCAGCTGTACTGGATCCAGTATTAAAGAAAGAGAAATCAAATGATCCTTTAAAAAACAATGTATAATTTATACCCTGAAGAAGTTATGCGTGTACACAACGTAATTTGATCCTATTCACCACCCACTACTTTCTTATAGCTTCTTCTGAAAACTTCCAACATGTCTCCCTCCCAAATTCATTTCCTCTTTAAAAAACAAAAACAAAAACAAAAAAACAACCCCAAACCAAAACCCTACTCTCCTTTTGTTTGTTTGGGTTTTGTTGTTGTTGTTTATTTGTTTGTTGATTAGAGACAGGGTCGTACTCCGTAGATCAGGCTGACCTCTAACTCACCGAAACCCAGCTGCCTCTGCCTCCTGAGCGCTGGGATATGAGGCATGGGCCACCAGCCCAGGCTGAGTATTCTTTCAAAGAAGAAAATTGCAAGTTTCAGAAAGGGACCTTCACACTGAATCTCTAACTAGCAACTGAATATGCTGGTCGCCTTGCTGCTGATTGGCTCTCCAGCACTGGCCTTACCCAATCCAGTGGCAAGGCAGTGAATCCCCTGGCACTTAGTATCTTAGCAATGAGTAAAGAGAATAAAGTTACAGTCTCCAGCTTGTCTTCCCCTCTGACTCCTGTCGCTCCTCTCCCCCAGCATGATGTGGCTCCCCAGAGTTCCCTGCGTGGCAGTTGTGATCCTGCTGCTGACAGTGCTGAGCCCTCCAGTGGCTTTGACCAGAGACCCCAGACGTAAGTACATATACCTCAGGTGCTGGGCTGCTGGGGTGGGGGAAGGAAGGAGCTGACTTCCTCACTGTCCGGGCCAACTCCCTTGAATCTATTGATATGTTCTATGACCGTGCACACTCCTCACAGGAACTCTAAACTATGTCCCCAAATAGAATGTGGATGTTTATGCTCTCAGATCCGTGTGAGAGGCCCCTGTGTATCAGCCATCACTTTTCATGTTTCTCCCAGTAGAACCTACACCTTGTGTCATATTCCCGTAGGGCCCCGGGAAGATCGATAAATCATGATGTTAAATTAGCTTCTGGGACAGGTCCTTGTCTTCACTGTGTTGAGCTATGCCCGACAAAGGGTTTCTCTTTAAAACGAGAACTTCAGCTGGGCAGTGGTGGCACACGCCTTTAATCCCAGCACCTGGGAGACAGAGGCAGGTGGATTTCTGAGTTCAAGGCCAGCCAGGTCTACAGAGTGAGTTCCAGGACAGCCAGGGCTACACAGAGAAACCCTGTCTCAAAAAACAAAAACAAACAAACAAACAAAAAACCTAGAACTTCCTGTGTGTTTCTATTCTACTTTTTATGTATGTTTTCTGTTGTTTTGGGGGAAAAAAAAGAGTAAAATATTGATCTAATCAGAAGCTTTCTGTGGAAGTGACACAGAGTCAAGGGACAGAGTAAGGACATCGAAGGGAATCCCTGTGCATCCTCTGCAGTCTGTGAGGCCATTGCCTAGCCACCTGTGGGGCCTGACCCAGGGCTTCCTCTTTCTCTCACCCTGACTCCAGTGCTTGTGCGGCCTGTTCGCATGCGGAACCTCTGCTGGTGGTGGTCAGTGTTTCCCTTTGACCATGGGAGCACACAGCAGCTAACGCTGAGGCTCTTAGACCTGGAGATGGCCTTTGAGAAGATGTGCACCTGTGGGCTATGCCAAAGAACAGGAGGCCCTTTCTGAGACCCCAGGGCAGGCGAGGGCTGATTTCGTGTTTGTGATCTGAACATGTCTGTAGTTTATTTTTCTCCCACATTCTCTGGCCTGAGTCCATGGAAAGGACCTGACTTCTCTGTGCTCCGTACGATCCCCTTCCTGGTTTCACGACTCAGATATACATCACACACAGAAAATTCAAAGTCTGCATCATGCACATGGGGGATAAAAGACTGAGTTATTATCACTGCTGAAAGCTGTGACCCTGGGCTGGAGAGATGGCTCAGTGGTTAAGGGCACTGGGTGTACTTTCAGAGAGCCTGGGTTCAGTTCTCAGCACCCACAGGGAGGCTCACCACTGTCTGAACTCCAGCTTCAGGACTTCCAACATCTTCACATAGACACACATGCAGACAAAACACATAATGCACATAATATGAAAATAAATTATTAAAAAAATAATCTGTGACCCCAGAATGCTGGCACTGTGGGCAAACCCTCTGACTCTCTCTCCTTTGGCTGAAAAGCAAAATGCGGGAGAGATGATCTTTTTCATAGAGCTGTCGGCGGACGGGAGGGATGGCTGTGTGAAGCATTAGGGTCCTGCTGCCTCACTGTGTGCTTCCTCTCTGTAAGCTGTTATCAAATTGCACACGGAAGCTTCCAGACTGCCTCTCACCCCATTGCCACCTCCCACAGACCAGGCTCCTGCCCTTGCATCTTCTGCCACACGGACCATTCTTATGACTTCCAGAATTGTCCTTTTTCTTCCATTCTGTCTTTTCTAAAAATCAAACCCATTCTCCTCACTATTGTCTGTATTGTCTCAAACACAGGGATGAGGGATTCCAATCTGAAACTCTCAGTGATCTCTCTTTAAAGTCATGAGCCACAGTGATGACTGCTGCAAATATTTCTCAACAAACGCACCAAATGTCTTCATCCTTCGGAGTGTTTGTGAGGTTGATAATGTCTGGTGCTTACGTTTATTTCAGTTGCTTTTCACAAATCTCTTATACATTTTCTGAGGTAGATTAAATATGAAAAAGAAAAGACATACATATCTGATGTGCCTTCCTCTATCGAGACTAGAGAAGCTCACGTGACTGACGGACCCACCAGAGTGTGGACACACGCCCTAACCTTTTCCCTGGGGTCACATTTGACATCTGGTTTTAAAACTGTCTGGATTGTGAATTCTCTGCAGCTGTAATTCAGATAAGAGATTGTGGTTCAGTATTGGGATCATGGTCTCAATTTCCAGAAACTTCTCCAGTAGTTTCCTCTTAGTAAGACACAGACGACTCCCATCAACTCCAAGGCTTTTGGGTTGGGGCTGCTCTTGATCCCCAAAGTCCACTCTCACCTACAGCCCTCATGGCCTGTGGTCTGTTGTTCATGAACTCAGGGTTGGCATGAGATGTTACCTCAGCTGAGAGGTGCCCGCCCTGTATCCCCTCATCTGACATTTGCAGCCACTACCCTCTTCTGGCTCACACCTGTGTCAGGTCTTCAATGTCAGTCCCTAGGGTGCTTCTCTGCCCCTCCTGTCACTCAAGGCTTCCTGTTAATGGAACTCCACCTCCCTCTCCTTCTTCCCCATCTTCACAGTTTAAAGCTCTGACATGGAGGGAGGCGTCTGTTTCTTCCCTTTGGATTCCCAGGGGCAGCGCAGGCCTGCACACGGTGGGCACTGAGGAAGGTTTCCTGGGTTTTACCTGGTGTGTTAAGGAGTTTGAGACCCAGAGGTGGTAGGGAGGAGTCCTCTGAGCTGGTGAGTCCTGGCTTCTAGCTTAGGTCCAGGTGGGGCAGGTGTGGGATCAGGAAGGGGCCATACCCGCTGGCCCCCCATGCTGCTGGAGGTCAGGATGAGAGTTAAAGAAATGAGGGGTCCGGGCAGTGGTGGTGCACGCCTTTATTCCCAGCACTTGGGAGGCAGAGGCAGGTGGATTTCTGAGTTCAAGGCCAGCCTGGTCTACAGAGTGAGTTCCAGGACAGCCAGGGCTACACAGAGAAACCCTGTCTCGAAAAAACAAAGAAAGAAGGAAAGAAAGAAAGAAAGAAAGAAAGAAAGAAAGAAAGAAAGAAAGAAAGAAAGAAAGAAAGAAAGAAAGAAAGAAAGAAAAGAGAAGAAATGGGGGGGAGGACTGAAGGGAGGAGTGTCCTTTCCTTCCTGGGAATAGGGGGCGGGGCCCCGAGTTCCCCCATCACATCACTCAGTAACACAGTTGTAACTTCAGCCTGGAGTGGAGCTGGTGTGTGTGTGTGCTCCCCCCCCCCGTGTGTGCTCCCCCCCGCCCCCCGTTATTTGTCTCGACATCAGAAGTTAGCAGGGTAGAAACTCGGGTCTGGTCATTTGGGCAGCTGAGAGGGACTCGAGCATCTTGTCCCCAGAGAAGAAGATAATTCTTGTCTCCACAGCACGGTTTTTGGAACAATTTAAATATGAGTGTCATTTCTACAACGGGACGCAGCGCCTGCGACTTGTGGTAAGATTCATCTACAACCAGGAGGAGTTCGTGCGCTTCGACAGCTACGTGGGCGAGTTCCGCGCGGTGACCGAGCTGGGGCGGCCACAAGCTGAGCACTTCAACAGCCAGAAGGAGTACCTGGAGCGCACGCGGGCCGCTGTGGACACGGTGTGTAGACACAACTACGTGGTCGCGGAGAGCTTCACTGTGCAGCGGAGAGGTGACACGGGGCGGGGTGGGTGGGGGCGGAGCCACGGTGAGGATGGGACTGTGAGGAAGCAGCAGGAGCCGCAGGGGATGCTGGGTTCCCTGCAGCTGGAGCCCCAGGCGGTTTTAAGCAGCCTCATGGCTCAGGGAACAGAATTCATCCTTGGCCAGAGCAGCAGCGCTATTAACTGCTGATCTCCTCACCAGCCCGAGAAAAAAGTCAAGACTGCCCAGGACAGCGCCATGAGGGTGAAAACAGCATTAAACATGCTCTCACCTTGAGTAGAAGGGTTAGGAGAAGGGGTGGACAGACGAAGTAAAGCCCACCCCAGAGTGAGGTTGTCCCGAAGGGAGAGTCGCCTGCCCGGCGTGCCTAAGGCCTCAGTCAAATACAGTGTTTGAATCTCAGGTTGCAGCTCAAACTTTTTCCTAAAAATTTACTTTTCTTTCTTCTCTCTCTTGATAAGAGAGATACACAAGCTGGTTCGGCAGGTGCCTTGAACGGATATGACCCTTGCAATTTAAAATTATCATTAACAATTTACTATGAAGCTTTTCCTATTAAAACTTTTAATCATAGTGCAGTTCACAGAGAGACCGGCAATTTCGCTGCTCCTACTGTGTTATAGTTACTATATCATTAGAGACCATTGTAGTTTTTATCATTGTAGACCACTGTAGTTTTTTGTATGACTTAGTCTTTCCAAAGAGCTCTACCTTAAGAGAAAGAGAAGTTAGATTTGTCTGTCAGCAAGGTACTGAAGACACCTGTCAGCCCTCAGTAAAGATGGCGGTGAAGACATGCCTTTTCCATAATAAAGATGGCACAGTCATGTGACTGCCCTTTACCAAGATGGCGGAAGTTCATGCACTGCCCTTAACCAAGATGGCTATGAGGCTATGATTTTTTTCCCCACACACACACACAACAAAAATGGCGACCAGTAATGTCTTTATGCTTTCCTTGCATTTTCATTGTCTTCCTAGGAGTAGCGGGTGGAATAGTCACTGTTTGGCTTGCACCTTAAGGTCACCTCCTGCATTACTGCGTCTATGTTTGCTCCGGCACGTGGAACTATTGCTGGTAGCTAGCTGTGGGTAGGAGAAGCGGGCATGCCCAGCGCAGTGTTCTGTTCCACTGCAGTGCTCTGCTGCTGTCCACTAGGGATGCACACATGCTGCTGCACAAGGGCTGGGACAGGCACAGTGAAGCCAAAGGCGGTTTCGCCACTGCGGCTGTCACTCTGGATCCAGGGATGTTCAGATTGAAGCCTGTGTGTCATCAGTTTTTAGAAAATCTGGCATTTTGGACAGAGGCAATGTCTGAGACCAAACCAATTTAAATAAATGTTGTTGCAGACATTACCAGGGCATTTGGCCATCAAGGTTTTAGACCGTGTATCCATTTTTTTCAGCCTTTACCAGACCCGAGGGTGGGGTGGCCTCCTTCCAGCTACCCTGGAATAGAACGGTGGTGGGTGGTGGGGTAGGCTCAAGTCAAAGGTGTTTGAACTCTCCCCTGGTGAGAAGAAAAGACCAGGCCTTTGTTCAGGTCCTTGTGACCCAAGGCTCTTGACAGAGTGCCTGATGGATGGATCTGACCCTAGAGGAGGACCTGTACTCCTAGGCAGAGGCTGGGACCGAGTTGGGCTTCCTCAGTCTAAAGTCCAAGGTTGGGATTTTGTAGGTCCACATCCTAATTATGATTAATCTTGCACTTATGTAGCTCACACTTCCAAATACTTTCCATAATTAAAGGAAGACAAGACAGGAACTCCAGCAAGGCAGGAACTTTTAAGCAGGAGCTGATGCAGAGGCCATGGGAGTTACTTGCTCAA
>CM052720.1:45003640-45020371 GCA_028551405.1 Uromys caudimaculatus | reverse complement strand
TCCTACAGGTGACTTTGACCTGACCTCAGGGCCAGAGGCACAATGTTTCAGGATGCAACTGACTTGTGACTAACATTCTGTACTTCCCCATAACGCAAATTCCTTCCGTTCCCCACCCCTTTGTGGTTTTTTCCTTTAAATACCCCTGACTTCAACTGCTCGGGGCCGAACCCCTCTGCCTCTGCGTAGGTTACGGGTTTGACCCCAGTGCATTGGTCCTTCTCACCGCCCCCGAATTAAACCTCATGTGATTGCAGCAAGGACGGTCTTTCGTGAGTTCTTGGGGGGTCGTGCCATCCCGAGACTTGAGCGAGGGTCTCCCCAGCTTGGGGGTCTTTCAGTGGTATCTGTGTGCCAAGAGGACTGGTCTGCAGCTGCTGAGAATATTTGGTGTTTGCTATGGGACTGAACAGCTGCCAAAGAAAATTGAGCTCACCTCCAAAGAACTATTGCTAAACAGGTCCATTTCTCCATATACTAATAATGTTTTTCTTCCACTTCCTCTGCTGGGTGGTGGACTAGAGGTTGAACCCTTATTAAAAGTAGGTTGCAAAAAAAATTAATGCCTACGCATAACCATCTGTAACTACAGTTCTGGAGAATCTGGTGCCCTCTTCCAGCCTCTGTGGATAGTGTGTGTGTGTGTGTGTGTGTGTGTGTGTGTGTGTGTGTGTGTGTGTGTGTACGTACACATATCTTGTTCTGGAAAAACTCAGACTACAACCTTGGGGAGCATGTGAAGTCTGTATGATCCATAGTATCCCAGGTTGACAACCCGCATTGCAGCCTGGACCAAAGAAGATAAAAAGAGAAACTTCCTCGTTTTCCCTGTCCACAAATGGAAAATCCTGCTAAAGTCATCTCTAGACCAAGTGTACAAGTTCACCTGTGTTAATGAAAGGGAAACCTGTGGATGTGCTCCAGCTGTCAGGGCTGAAACCACATTAAAGAGGCCACCATGTGGTGACTTCCCTAGGAACAGGTAGAGAATGGCACTGAGATCCAGAGGTCTCCATGTTCACAGGTGACAGGGTCTCCATCCCCTAAGAATTTCAGCTCAGCGATGACACCATGTACCTGTGTGATGATGGTGTGCATGTGAGCTGGAGCCTCCAGTGAGGAAACCAAGAGCCACAGTCAGCTGCCCCACTTCTGTTAGGTCTCACATTAGTTACATTACTTATTGCTCTGCCAAAACACCTGACAGGAGTGTGGAGAGCTTTGGGGGCTGCTTGGCAAGAATCTGACACTGGGCCATGACAAGGAAGTAAGCTCAGGCAGGAATCTAATTTTAGGCTAGAACAGGGAAGTAAGTTTAGGCAGGAATCTGATTTTAGGATAGAACAAAGAAGTAGGCTTCAGACATGAATATGACTTTGGGCTAGGACAGGGAAGTAGGCTCAGAAATCTTGGTCATCCTGATAAGCCCTTAGAAACAGTGATCACAGGACTTTGTTTATTGCCTTGCTTATTCCTTGACTATTTGGATGGAGGCCAGAAGAAAAGCCAAATTGAATAAATCAGCTGGAGAGGAGTTTGAGCCACAACTACTGAGTTGAACCAGCCAGCTACAGATCAGAAAGAACAGGAAAGGGTGAGCTTATTCAGGAGTCTCAGAGGCTGAAAACATTCTAGGTCTAGATTAGATTGTACTGAGGCTAGAAGCTTCCAGGATTAGGCCTAGGTTAGCAGACTGTTACAGAACATTTGCCAGTTCAGCTGCTTAATTTTTGCAATTTATACCTTCTTTAACTCTTTGCTATTCTGTGGCCAAAAGCCACTGGTTTCTGGCAGTTTAACTTCTGCTGATAGAAGTAGGGGATTAAGAAAAACAGCTTAGATATTTGTGCCCTTTTCTCTCTGGCTCAAGGGCCTCTGGATGGCCAGGACAGTGTCTCTGAGTTCATTATCTCTTCCTGAGCCAGAGAGAAAAGGAAAGGAAATGTAACTTTAATTTTTTAAGCACCTATTTTTACTGATGGTCCTTAAACACTTTAACCTCCTCGTAGCCCACTACCCTCCAGAGGTAGTGGGAAAGAAAGGCTATGGGAGTTGGTGGGGAGGGAGTGAACCTGTTTAGAAAGGTTCCCTGGAGCAACTCCCATCTGTATTGTCTGGAAATCGGCAGTTTAGTTCACAGGTCAACAGTAGCAGCTCAGTCTACTCGCAAACACTTCATTGGATACACCAGCAGTCTAGTTTGGTAGAGTCTGGTTAGTAACATGAATCAGCAGAGGTGACACAGCTTAGCAGAGACAGCCAGGTCTGAGCCTTGGCAAGGCACAAGTCAGCAGGAGGGACTTGGAGGGATACCAGGAGAAGTTCTTGGCTGTACTTCTCTCAGCAAAGTGAAGATCAGCAAAGACACAAGACCAACAAGCATTGCACAGATAGCTCTAACAGCAAGCCTAACTCAGCCTCTGTCCCTGTCCATCAAGTTCTATTTATACCCTCCAAACATCACACCCTCCACAGGTCTTGCCCAGCATGTGAGTCTGTCTCAGCTGACATCACTCTGCTAATCAGCCCAAATCTGCAGAAGCGACAAGAAACTGCAGCATGCCTTCTGAAGGTTTTTTTTGTTTTTTGTTTTTGGTGTGTTTCTCTATGGAGTCCAGACAAATGCAGTTCAACTATGCAATGTAAGACAGACCAATACATGCATGTCATTAGTGAAGAAGCCTTCATCACGTGTCCTTTCACGTGCTTGCTTTAGCAGAACATCCTCTCTCCTGTGTCTGCTTCAGGGAAACGTTCCTTCACGAGTCTGCCTTAGTCTTTCACCTGTGTCCATTTCAGGAAAACATTCCTTCACGTGTTTGCCCCAGCAAAAAACCACCCAAATGATTTTCCAAAGAACCCTTAAGTTTTCACTTCAGGAAAAAAGGGAGAAAGTCAAGCACACATGTTGTGGGTTGCCCTGGTGCTGTTTGTATTCTGATGTTAATTCTGCTTCCTCAAGAGGGGCTGCCCTGTTGAGGAATAGATCACATACTCAAGCGAACCTTCTCCCCATTTTAACTGGTCAAATAAAGGTTAGAGCCTGTGATTGGGCAGTGGAAGGGAAAAGTGGTGCTGGAGGTTTTAGAGAGAGGGAAGGGTAGGGAACAGGAGGAAGAGGACAGAGGAAGAAAAGGTGGAAGGAAGATGGGGCAGAACCACATGGCCTGGAGAAGCCACCAGTAACAAGGGATCTCATAAACTAGGGAATAGAGTAGTGTGGTGGTAGACCTTCCCAATCTAGCATACAGCGTATAAATATTGTAACTGAGTTGTGTGTTTTTTGTATGGATTTATTGGGCTTGGAGATTTACTGCAACACACACACACACACACACACACACACACACACACACACACACACACACTTTGGCCAGGACTGACCACCTGTTTCATCAATTCCACAAGTGTTCATGCACACTTATATACATGCACATATACTTATATTTATTTATGTATGAACATACATATAGACAGATATAAACATATATACACTTGGCACAGCCCCAAAGCCACACTTTATTTCTTCTCTATGGCAATTTATACCTTCTTAGGCAAAAATTCTTTATAAAATTACCTCATAGATAAAAGGGGAGTCACAGAAGGATGGCCATTGTAAATTCAAAGCCGTGCTTCATCCCATAAGCTCATTATAAGTTCACAGCAACAGTTTCATAGGCCTTGCTTTATCATAGTGCAACCTGTGGCTTCATCCTTGGCCCTGACCTAGAATGAATGTTTTTCCTTAATCACAAATCTGTCCCAAGCCTACTTTTATTCTTAGTACAATTTATGAAAGCTCATTTTGTTCCTTATTTGTAGCCTTTACTTACTATTCTATGAGGAGGGGGCACATTCTATTCTTTTATTTTTTCTGTAATTTATTTTTTGGTTTTTCGAGACAGGGTTTCTCTGTGTAGCCCTGGCTGTCCTGGAACTCACTCTGTAGACCAGGCTGGCCTCGAATTCAGAAATCCACCTGCCTCTGCCTCCTGAGTGCTGGGTTTAAAGGCGGGCGCCACCACTGCCTAGCACACATTCTATTCTTAATTTTAACTTTATTACATCGTCTGGCAAAACAACTGAAACCATCTCTTTAAACTTTCTTTGTAAAATTATTTGAACCAAGTCAGGAATGCTATAAAGTCATTAATTCATCTAAACAGCATCAATTCAAGAAAGTTCATCTTCATGTTGATCTGCAGAAAATTTGCCCAATAGGGTGGGCTGATGTCTGGGAATCATTAGGCTGTGTAACAATGGCAGGAAAGGTATATCAGCAGCAAGAAGTAATCCTGGGATGAATTCTCTGGGGCTGTGCCTCTTCAGAATGCACCCATTGCAGGCAGATGAAATGGAGGGCCATGTCCAGAAAACACAGTTGCTTGCCATAGCCCTTCCTAGATGGTTTTCTCTCAGTCACTGTAGTGATGGTATGTGGGAAGTTACAAGCTCCACAGTCTAAGGCCCTTAAATGATGTAATCATTCTTCACTGAATTAAGCTACTGAGATTTAATAACTACTGTGATCTAAGAGTTATTGCAGAATGATTTTGTCCTTCCAGATTATCATGGAATATTTCGCTTAAGGAGGAGAGTTAATAGTTGAGTCAACTGAGTTAAAGAACGTTCAGAAATGCTACCCATTATGTCACATGCTTGTGTGTGTGTGTGTGTGTGTGTGTGTGTGTGTGTGTGTGTATGTGTGTGTGCGCTGTGAGAACATTTGAAATATGCTCTTGTAGTAATTCTCAAACACACAATGCACTGTTATTAATGACAGCATGATGTATAATAGATTCTAGTAATTACCCTTTCAATCTAACCCAAACCTTACAACCTCTGACTGACATCTCTCCTTTCCTCTTTCTTCCTCCATTCCCACCCTCTTCCCTGGTCACATAGTAAGTTCCTGACTTCTGTGTGTGTTCTAAATGAAACACAGATATCTGAAGGTCCTAACTGACTTTAGCATATAAAATAATGCCACTGTGGCGCCCACACATACATGTCTGGTGGACCTTGCTTTCATTTCTTCCCTGCACTACCCTCTTTATCTCCTCCCTAAATTTCCCCACCAGATAATCCCTCGGCTTTCATTTTACAACACAGCCCATTCCCTTAAACAATGTAATAATGGATATAAATATGGAATATTGAAATTTTTATCAATAACTGCAAAGAATTTATAATAATTTCCAAACCATAGATGGGATAAGGCTAAGAAATATTAGATAATTTACTCGATGATGTAAAGTTTAACGTATTAGCTATAATGTACTGACCTCCATCTTTGGTATAAGTTTCTTTGCACTGAGCTGTGCTGTGTATCTGCTGTGCTGACGTTCTGTATTTTCTGCATTGCATCCTACCCTCACTGATGCAGCTAGCATGGATAGAAGTGCCCTCGGCTTTTATAAGAAACCTAGTGCTAACTGTGCAGCCAGCAACTGGCAGAGTTGAAAGGCTTGGGTAAGATGCTTAAAACAATTTCAGCAAAACAAAGACATTGTTAGGAGACAGCTGGGAGAAGAACCCACAAAAGGTAGGTTAAAAAAATAAAAGGTCACACAAAATCTCATATAAGGTGGTATAACCCTTAAGAGTGAGTCTTGGACACACTCAGCAGAGTCAGGGATACCCATCTGTTGGCCCAGTTCTTCTGGAGGTGTTTTCCCTGGAGGATGGTGGGAACAATGGGGACAGTGGGGACAGTGTGGGCAGTGTGAGACAGTGCAGACAGTGTGGACAGTGCAGACAGTGTGGACAGTGCAGACATTGTGGACAGTGGGGACAGTGAGGACAGTGAAGACAGTGTGGACAGTGAGGACGGTGTAGACAGTGTGTACAGTGTGGGACAGTGGGGACAGTGCAGACATTGTGGACAGTGAGGACGGTGTTGACGGCATGGACGGCGTGGATGGCGTGGACGGCATGGACAGTGTGGACAGTGTGGACAGTGAGGACGGTGTTGACAGTGTGGATAGTGGGGACAGTGGGGACAGTGAGGATGGTGTTGATGGTGTGGACAGTGAGGACGGTATGGATGGTGGGGATGGTGGGGATGGAGGACGCCGTGCCCGCAGCTGCTGCCATAGACTCTAAACCATGTTGTCTGTCTGGGAGTCTGATCCCACAAGCCCATGCCTCCATCACTAGGAGGAATGACGTCACAAGCTTGTGGTGAGGCACTGATGATGCCAGGACACAGGGCATCTACAGGGGATTCTGTGAGCCCCAGTTGGCTTACTCTGCCTAGAGATGTTCTTCAGCCACATTCAGCACACAACCTCCAACATTCTTCTGTGGTGCAGGGAAATCTATGTAGCATCTAGACCAGCTTCGTTAGGAGGCGAGGCACCCACACCTCTGTCTGGCCCCTGAAAGCCTGTGGTTTCTGTTTTCTCCCTTGTACCCAGGCAGTTACTCCAGGCATTTACACTGTTGTCCTTTTCTGATGCTCTCATAACTGCCCTCCATTTCCGTTCCTGCTTTGAGAATTCCTTTCTTCTTTTTGTGAGAACAGAGCAAATGTACCATCACTGTCACAAACTCAAAGCTTTCTATACCATGTATTATTTTAATAGTTATCTGTATATTTTATGAATGTCTAAAATACAGTCCTAGCCATGTACCACATGACAAAGTTTTGATTAAGAAAGGGCTGCATACCCAGCTGTGTGCCCATAGCGTCCTGCCATCTCAGCTTGGAGAGTGAACTCTGTCACTGTAGGAGTTACTTCTCTTGCTGTGACAGATAAGTGACAGAAGCATCTTATGGGGGAGGGAGAGAGGGAGGGAGAAGGGTTTGCTTTAGCTCACAGTTTTGTGGGAACACAGTCTATCATGATGGGGTAGACAAGGGGAACATGAGGTGTTTGGTCACATTGTATCCACAGTCAGGATACAGAGAGAGACTGGCTCACTTTCTTTTTTGGCCAACACACAGGACACTGCCTATATTCAGGTTAATTCTTCTACTTCACGTAAATATTTCTGGAAATGACCCCAGAGGCACACAAGAGGTATGTCACCTTAATGAGAATAAAACATTTTGAGAACAATTTTGACATTTGAGAACATTTTATAAACCTTTATCCCTTATGAGATTTAAAGTTCATTTCATAGTAGTTCATTCTTTTTTTCTTCTCTCACTCTAATTTTTTAGACAGAAGCTTCCTACAAAGCACCAGCTTGCCTTGTGTAGATCAGGTTGGCCTTAAACTTGTGATGACTCCCCTGCCCTATCTCTGGAGTGCGGGGATGACTGGTGTGCATCCTGTGCCTTGGTATTTCCTCACAGCAAGTGTACACTGAGGCAGATTTCACACCCTACCTCCCTGAACCTGCCTGGAGACAGATGAGAGTGACCAGGGCTGGGAACAGAAAGATTGAAAGGTCAACCTTGCCTAAGATATCCAAGCATTCTGGGCTGCATTGGTTTGTTCCTGTGACACTGGAGACAGGATTATATGGGCCTGGCTCCAGTAAGCTCCAAAATGTAAGACAGGAAAAATAAAACAAAACCCAGTAGACAACATATAAGAGGAGATTTATTGGTTTTGTGGAGCTATTGATCAGGGCCTCTGAGAGAGCCCCCAGTAGATACAACTTGGAAGATGCCAAAAAGCAAAACTCAGATCAGGAGAGAATTCCAAGGGTGTGTGAGCTGTGAGAGGGGCAGCCCCAGGGCAAGAGAAAAGCAATATGGGGAACACTCGGGGAAGAGAAAGAACACCATGAACTGGGCCAGAAAACACATTGTGCCAGGTCATAAATCACACCACTTCTTCTGTGGAGCGGGTCACATACCTGCAACAAAACAGACAGGAGACACATGGGTTCTAGAGGCTCCTGAGCTGTAATGATGTCATGTCACAGTTCTCCAACATTGTCCCAGCCACGTTGTCACGTTTCTCCTTCCTTTCCTTCCCCCGTGTGGTGTCTTTGTCTCCCACAAACACAAACCCTTACCTTCCTTTCCAGGGTGTGACTCATAAGGGCCCTGGGTGTCTGGAGGTGCCACCTGATCGCAGGCCTTGAACGATGAAGATGGTGCCCACCACGATGCCCACGAGGCCCACAGACAACCCCAGGGCACAGACCACAGTCTCTGTCAGCTCTGACATGGGGGCTGGAATCTCAGGTTCTGAGAAAGAGAAGTTTTAGGAGTCAGAAGGGAGTATGTTCGTGTATGTGTAAGATAGGGCCAGGGTGAGGGGGAAGTTACTCTACATAAACTAGACTTTGGGGCTGGGCTTATGAAATGACATGAAATCTAGCCTTAGAAACTCTTTAAGAGTGGAAAATGAGTTTTGGTCACTAGAAGCCAGAAGACATGCTGTTCTAAAGATGACAATGAGCTAGAAATTGCCAGAAGTGGGCAGAGCTCATACATACCCCAGTGTTTCAGAACCGGCTTGTCCAGGCCCCAGTGTTCCACCTCGCAGTCAAAAATGTCGTCATCAGAAGGGATGAAGGTGAGGTAAGACATCTTTTGGAAGGAGTGATCAGGGTTGGAGAGGAAGCTGGTCTCATAAACTCCTTCTGTGACTGGCTTGCTATTCCTCAGCCATGTGATGTTGATCACAGGAGGGAAGATGTTGTCCACAAAGCAGATGAGGGTGTTGGGCTGACCCAGCAGCACAGGAGACTTGGGGAACACAGCTGCCTCAGGAGCCTCTGCAAAGGAAATAGCCTGGATGTGAACGACAGGCAGGAGCTTCTCTCCCGAAGCTCTGCACTGTCTGGTGAGGGAGCCCTCTTTCCAAGACTTGCACACACGATGGTCAAAGAGCCTGATCTCCCCGTCTGCTTGGAGCTGATGCGCACTGCATCCACTTTAGTCCTGTGCCCCCCTCTCTAAGGTGTGAGGTAGATTGACTGTTGGGGCCTTTTCAAAAGATTCAAGGAGTGTATTGTGGGAACAGTGAGCTGTACATTAGATAAAATGTGTGATTTGTAAGGAGAGAGGGGATGGGTATTCAGTGATAAGGAGATCTGAGGGCTCCTGGGAAAGGAGGGATTTTTATAGAACAATTTATACGCAGATCATTTGCACCCCCCGGGGAGGGGAGGGTGGACAGTGTGGTTTGCACTTACTGTTGGTAGCTGGGGTGGAATTTGATGTCTTAATTAGGATGTCCAAGTTGTATTTTGCTGTAGCTATGTTTTGCAGCCCACGTTGGGGGTCAAAGCTTATCATTTGTGCAAACTCGGGAAGCCTCCACACAGTCTCCTTCTTATCCAAGTCCACATAGAACTTCTCATCGCCATCAAATTCATGTGTGTACTGGCCGTTGGGTCCGTAAGTCTGATACACATTTATACCATAGTTGCCTATGTGGTCAGCTGATGAATTTAGGTGGACAATGGGGAAGTGGAGAACAGGAAGGAAGAAGAATGTTACTAAACAAACTGATAGAAAATGCTTTTTAAAAAGCCATGCACTTCACTCCTTGATTCATTTCCACCACCTGCTCCTCCCTGCCACTCTTGGTGAGGTCGCAATCCAGTCTTTCCCTCTGTGGCACGTGCGACACGACGGTGGAATGTCATGTGTTTAATTTCTGCTACCCTGATGGCCTCGTCCACTGCCTGGTACAGACGGCTCAAGCCAAGTAGCTTATGGCTGAACGGAGGGAGAAGTCTTTCTCTTCCAAGAGTCAGTTAGCGTATTTCCTTCTCTGATTAGGTTTTGTGTCTCATTAATTTTCCATAAGATAATAACGTTATCTATTACATTTTATTTTCCTTCAAAAACCAACTTTTTTCACACAAGAAACCTTTTTCTTTTTTTTTAACACAGGAAAAGCATATAGAATCTTATAGAAAGAGAACAGTGACATCATGACAAAGTGTGTGGAAACCGTTATGTCTAAAAGTTCCTGCATTAACTGGGGACCCACAGGAAGTCTTTGGGGTTCTTCTGGAAAAAAAGAAATAAGAGACTTTATTGGATTCTATGCTTCTGTCAACCCTCACCTTTTTTTTTCTAAGTCAACCCTGACATTCACTTGCAGATTCATGGTGGATTAAAGAGTTTTCCTCAGTGAGCATGTGGGAACTGCCATGGAGAATGGCCGCTAGTGCAGACGATTCCACCCAAACCACACCAAGTAAACGTCATCATCAAGGCACAGGTTCTAGTATTTAGGTTTTGTGTCTTTCTTCCCTCCTCATTTGTTGAGTTTCAGTGAATGTCAGGTATAGTAACTAATCAAGAAGTAACTGGCCAGCCAGGTACTGGCAGCCAGTAACTGCAGTCACCATGCTTGGCCGGGTCAGTAGACAGATAGAGTGCCTGTAACCTGCTGGCACTCTGCACAAGCAACTGTCAATCAAAACTAACTACCCCATCCTTTCATGGTCCTGCTGTTTGAGGGGTCTCTTTTTTTTTTTCACAGAAATGAAGATTGTTGTTGCTGCTGTTGTTGTTTGTCTGTTTGCTGAAATCCTCCTCTACTCTGAAGGTTTCTGCACAGTTTTAATTAATAGGCTTCTGACTGCACTATGACCCCCCCACCCCTAACCCCTCTGTCTCTCTGTCTATCCACGTTCGACGATCCTTTGTCCATTCCTTCCCAGTGTGGCCATCTTGGTTGGTATTATAGCCAATAACATGCCACATCTCTCCCTCAAAGCTCACTTACCCACTATTAATAAACCTTCTTGACTTCTCTTCTGACTGTGGATGCACACAGGGTCCACTTAGGCAGATGCTTGTCCTGGGTCTCAGGTGTGGCTGAGGACTCCATGCTGCCTCCTGCTGTTACAGCTTTGCCCTCGGCTGCGTCCACTCTCCCCACTATAGCCTTTCTACTTCCTGACCTTGATCTGCTTCCCTCACTAGACTACCCCTCCCTAGGGGCAGGCAGCAGGTTTTAATATACTTCAGCACTGACGTGTTAGCTGAGCACATGCTTTACAGAGCGAGTACTGAGTGATTATTGCTAGTCTTGAGGCCCATGGAGACTTTGGGAATGACGGACAGGTGGCAGAACCATGTGAAAGTCAGGATCAGCGATGACCTGGGCTGCGTTAGGACCTGTGTACCCCATGCATTTAGCTTTGGAGCTCTTCTTTGATGAAAATATTGAAAGTCATAATTTATAAATAAGAAAAATGTAATATAGGCAAAATTAAAATCAAAGCATTTTCTTAGACCTTGAAATTTCCATTTTTTCTTCTAAATTAAAAAGAAATGGGAATATTTTCACATAGCCCCTCAGTTCTGTGGTTCCTCAGAACCATGCCCACTGTGCCTACTCACACCGGATTGGAGCACCCTAGTGTGACACTGAAGAAAGAAGTTGGGGGACAAGAAGCCAACCCCCCTGGAGAAGCAGGTGAGACTTCCACCTCCCACCAAAGCTGGGAAGAGAGCAGCCATGTTTCACAAGGGCGCTAACCCCTTTCACTTCCTGTTTCAGGCACTTGGCTTTTCAGCTGCTGTTTTACACAGCTCCTGTTCACGTCTGTAAAACGGCGTGGAGTTGAGAAGGGATCTGAGAGAGGACACGGAATGTCCGCAGAGTGTGGAGGGAGGTGGGCAGCACAGGCAGAGGGCCACAGGCTCCTGTAGCCTGTGCTTGCCTGGGGTATTGTCAGAGAACTTCCTGGGGTCTAAGCCAGATGTAGAACAGACAGCTCACATTCCATACTTTGTTACAAAAATATTAAACTGTATCTATAATGGAAACAAAGAGGAAAATGGCATTCCTAGGTTTTTACTAATGACTGGATACTTTTTTGAGACATGACTTCACTTATGCGCTCAGGCTCTCCTTGAACTCATGACACTCCTGCTTTGTCACCTAAGCACTGTAGTTACTGGCGTGCACTGCCAGGCCCACCCAGCTTTGTTTTCACAATTTTTTTAAGGCACATCTACATATTTATTTGACTTGTCACTTGTGAGATGACACATGAGGAAATCCAAAGTCATTAAGATTGTCTGGTAAAATGGTGAGCTCCTTCTCTTGCTTCCCACCAGGGCCAGCTCCTAACTTGAAAAGGGTGTGTGTAACCCTACACAAGGGAAGCATTGGCTGTGTATTTGTGGACATGATTCACGGAAATGTTTTCCTCAGAATATACTACAGGTACAAAGGCTTCAGAAACTCACAGAAATTTTAGAGTAATAGTAATTACTAAAATTAGATTTTTAGTAATGAAAACCATTCATTCGTGGAAACACCCCCAAGTTCTGAGACAACCCCGCCTGTCACCGAGCCCTCCATCACTGGGTCCACTATTAGAATCATGAGCTGTGTTCGCCAACCAGAGCCTCCCGAAGAAGGAATCACATAGTTGTTAGACCTCTTAATATTGAGAATTTGTATCTCCCTCTTCTGTGGATTTCCCACTGCCTGGCTCCAGGCATCTCTCAGCCTCGCAACTCACCTTCAATGTCATCTTGACCTCCACAGCGGCTGAGCATGGTGGTCAGGGCGAGGACCCCGAGAATCAGAGCTCTGCTGCGCGGCATCCTGTTCTCTGGGTGGTCTCTGCAGCTGCTCTTGTGAGTCTTCAAGAGATTGTGAGGAACCAGCCAAGGAGATCTCACACCCAAACCAAATCCGCCAGATCCAATCAGAAAATTCCCTTGCGACGACGTCACAGTTGCCAGCTGCAGACTTTGTATTGAGAGGCCTGGAAGAGGCTAGGGGAACTCCCTGTATCTGTGGCAGACTGTGCTCAGAGTGGACCTGAGGAGATGCCTGAAAGAAGGGGGTTCCAAATCAGACTCTTTCTCTTGTGCTTTTGTGTGTGGATGGCAAGGGGACTTCTGAAAAGCTGCATGGACAGGTGAACTCATCCACAATAATACTGTCCTTCATAATGCACTGTCCAGAAAGTCTCCCCTGAATTTATTTCTTTCCTGGTGCTTCTCCAACCCCGACACCCAGCCACTTTCTCGGGCTTGCATGCATCATGAGTTAGCTGTTTTTTCTTTATTTCTTTCCATAGTGTGTACAGAGTACTCCAAATTGTGAGTTGGCCCACCTCTCCAAGGTGTCCCCACAGACAGTGGCCAGTCAATGTCTTTGCCCTTTCTGCTTGTGTAAACTCGGTTGGAGAGGTTCTTTGGGCAGAAGCCCCGGGGTTACCAGTAGGCACACAGAGCTGTGAGGACCTGTCGGGCGCCTACAGGAGTGCACGGTGCTTTATCCAGATTTCATCTCTTCTTTGGAGTAACCTTTGTATTCTAAAGGAAATTTAAGGACACTGAACACACCCGATAAAGTTCTGGGTAGCTCAGTTATTCTTAAAATATTTTTTAATGTGGGAATGTTTAGTTAATAATGAAAGGAGTTTTCGTTACTTAGAAAAGTATCTTTCTTCCCCAAATCTGTTTCCCGTTTATGTGACTATTTCAGATAAGTGTGTAGATCTGAGGATTAAGTCTCAGCAACCATTGTGGGTTTATTGCTTATAGAAGTCTGAGTTTTCTGCACTCTGTGAAGGCCACAAGCTCCTTGACATTTGGGACCAGCTCTTCTGTCCTCCTGAGATAAGTATGCAAGCCCTTACACTTCAAAGAGAACTGTGGTGGGGTGGGACAGAACACCCCAGCACCTGCCTGGACACAATGAAGTAGATGCTGCCTCTGGCTTCACCTCACTGAGGGCTTGGCTCCTTCTAGACAAATGTATTAAGGTAATTACAGAATTTCTCTACTTGCACCCCCTTGTTAGTGGAATAAGGAAAAACTCCCTTTAGATAATATAGTGACCAGTTTTGAGCAGCTAGGTTATTCAATCAAATACCCAGGTATCTGTGGAGGTATTTTGTGGGCCTGATTAGATGGTAAGAGAGATGATCCTGGATAATCAGGCTGAGTTGGCCACAGCTGGGAAGCCTTAAGAGCAAGCGGAGGCTTGTCTGAGGAAGGGGAGTCCCTGTGTCCTCTGCCTGCACTGAGTTCCCATCTGCCCCTGGGGTCTTGGCCATGCCAGTTCACCCCACAGCTGCATTAGCAGAAGCAACAGTTTTCTTAGTATGTCGTCCCACCAGCTTTGCATCCTTGGCTCCAACAGGCCTTTACTGGAGGCCCAGTGATTTGGCTGTCAAGGTTTCTCTTTCCTTTCTCTGGTGAACAGGATCATGGGATAGGAGTTACTTACAGGCACAAGGTGACCCCGAGGCAGCTACACACACACAGCCCACACCACATAGGCACTGGCTCACAAAAACTGCATCCTTGAAGTCCCCTGCACAACTTGAAGGCAGATCTAGAGGAGAGTGTCCTGTGGAGAATCTGTGGTCAGTCCTTACAGCGGACCTTTACTCAGAAATAGAAAGGAAAAGCTATAGACACAAATCAAAGCAGAGGTGAGGGGCAGAGAGACAGCTCAGCAGAGAAGAGCACTGGCTGCAAGTTCAGATCCCAGCACCCACATGGCGGCTCACAACCAGCTATGACTCTAGCTGCAGGGGATCTGACGCCCTCTTCTGACCTCTGAGGGTATAGCACACACATGGTACTGTTGTAGCAAAGCACACACACAAACACACACACAGAGACACACACACACACACACACACAAATAAAAATAAATTTTAAAATAAAAGCAAAGATGTGCACCCACAAAATGAAAGAAATCAAAAACAAGAAAACATGCTGAGGCTGGAGAGATGGCTCAGTGGTTATGAGCTGCCTGCTGCAGAGGATGGGGCTCCCACAATGGCCTGGAACCCCAATTCCTGGGTGCCCTCTGGCCCCCCCCCACACCTTTATGTGTGTGGTGCACATAAACTCATGCAGGCATGCACATATACAGACAAATAAAAGCAATAAATAAATATTTTAAAGAGATTATGTGCTGTATAGTTCATTTTCTTAGAAATCTTAGAGCAGAGATGATTATTCTATAACATAAAATTGGGATAGCGGTCAAATGGGCCGCGCCCACTCCATGCACTCCGTGTGTAGTTCATTGAGCGTGTTTCTCTATTTTGAACATTGTGTTTTTAATTACATGTACTTGTGTGTCTCTGTGTGTGGGTGTGCACACGTGGATGCCCATGGGATCTAGAAGAGACATTCAACCCGGGATCTGGAGTTCCAGGCAATTCCTGACCCCCAACGAGGATGCTGGGAACTAAGCTCAGGTCCTCTGTAAGAGCAGCAAATTCTCTCAACCCCTGAGCCATCTCTCAGCCCCCACCTCTCTTTTAAAATAAATTGTTATTGGCGCATATTCCTTGTACATAGTATTGGGTTTTGTAACTACACTTTGATGCAAGTTTGCCGTGCACCTTGCGGTGTTCACCCACATCCCCTCGGTCCTCCATCATTCCCGGTCGTCCCCTAGCCAGGATCACTTCCCATACCCCCACATATGATTTTTATATGTATATAGAAAACCACATTTTGGTAGGGGTGTGAGTTATAAGAATGTAAACATTTGTCAGATTTACTGGATAGTATTTTAAAGATCTGTGTAAATGTTATCAATACAATAAAAATGGCACAAAGTTGCATAAACTATGTCTAGTTTACAAACTGTGCAATGAGAAAACTGCAACAATGTAAAGTCTTTCCTGCGTTGCCTTTCTTTGATCTCTGAATGTCTGAGACACTTGAGGTTCATTTACTGGGTTTTGCTGCCATAGGGAGAGGACCGGATCTATAAGGGCCTTCAGCCAAGTGGTGGAGGTTAGGATTCCTATATTTGATTTATTTAGGGGTCTGATGACAGAGCAAAACCAAAACAAAAGCATCAACCTCTGCAGGCTGGCCTCAACCTTGAAATCCTCCTGCTTCGGCCTCGGAAGTGCGGAATACAGGCCCCCAGAGCAGTGGTTCTCAACTATCCATATTTCCTAATGCTCTGGCCCTTTAATATTGCTCATGTGCTGACCCCAACCAAAAAATTATTTTGTTGCTACTTCATAACTGTGGTTTTGCTACTGTTACGAATTATACTATAAATATGTGAGATGCAGGACGTCTGATATGGGACCTCTGTGAAAGGGTTGGGTTGAGAACCGCTGACCTAGAGCTGTATCTGGCTCTGAAGTGAAGGTCACAGGGGATGAGGCCAGTGTTGCACTTGACTGCTTCGTGGAAGGGAGGCAGGACTGTGGGGATTAATATAATTAGTTTTCTTTACATAATTTAAGGCCTGTTTATCATTCCTATTGTTTTTCAGATTTATGCTGCTAATTTTGGAATTTCATTTATTTGATTTATATCATATTTCTCCCCAGGACCCTGGGCCAGTGCTTCAGCTTTCCACGTTTCACTGGATACGTTAGAAAGTTTTGTTCCACAAGTCTCCTTTACTCCAGTTTTTGTTGACTTTGTGACGCGAAATGCCTGTTTGTACTGTGGCTCTGTTCCTGTGAGTTCCAACAGCGTGTTCTCCCAACGTGTTCTCCCGGAGACAAGTGACGTCGCCCACCCCTGCTCCTCATTGGCTGAAGAGAAAGTGGTCAATGTGCGCTGCTTAGGCTGAGGCTCAGGGCACTGAGCTCCGGTTAGCTTCTGAGGTCAGCTTCTGCTTCCTTGGTAGGGGTGCTACACCAGCTGGGAGTGAGGGGTAGAGAGCAGAGGACCCAGCTACACTGCAAAGACACCCTATTGTCCAGAACCTATCTTTAGAATTAACTCTTTATTACAGGGCTATAATTATTATCATTGCCACTATAGACATTATAAAATAAATGAAAACATAGTCTCCATATACGAACAATAAAAATAAGCAGAATTCTGGAAAAAAT
>CM052720.1:44979480-45003140 GCA_028551405.1 Uromys caudimaculatus | reverse complement strand
GAGGAGCTCCGCACCCTCAGAAATCCTATATGAGCCTTGCTGTTTGTTCAGTACCCTGCTCCCAGCAGAGGACAGCCATCCCTGGATTTGTCCCTCCACACCCTGGACCCTACAATAAATCTCTCTTATGAGATTTGCTGCCTAGCATGACTCTCATCAGAACTGAAGCCAAGAAGAAAGGAAGCAATGAAAAGAAGAGAAGGAGCAGGGCTGAGGCTCCTGAGCTCAGCTGGGAGACCTTCCCCTGGGAGCCTCAATGCCTCTGCTGAGGAAGCTTCCTCTCAGAGCTCTGTGGTTCCTGGGCTCCGTGTCTCAGGATGCCCCTTCTACTGGGATACCTTTTTTTTCCTGCAGAGCTGTGAGATTCCTAGGCTTCCAAGTCCCAAGATACCCTCCCATCGAAGCAGAAACACTTACACCCTGAACTGTTGCTGACCTCAGTGGCTCCCCCCAGAAGCACAGATGAGGGTCTCTGTGGTCTTCAAAAACCCATTCCTTAAGGAAGACACTCAAAGCAGAGGCTGAGCATCTTGGGGAGAAGAAGAAGGTGGGGTCCTGCCAGGGTTCAGCTGAAGTTCTAAGAGCCAGAGTTTCGGGAGTGTGGAGTGTAGAGAACCAGGCAGAGCTGGATCTGGACTGGAAGCAGTTCTCTGACTTGGTGTGCTGCCTTGGGAGATGTGTTCATCTCTGCAGGCTACAGCTGGAGGCAAGGCTCTACTTCCTGCAGTATTTGACTCAACTTACCTGGTGTTATATCTGTTAGCACACAGGCTGAGGTCAGAGCAGAATCGCCATGGTTGCTCAGGAAGGGAACTTATCACAGCCCTGTAGATCTCGTACATGGGAAGAGTTTAAATTCTTTCTCCATCTAGATCTCCCACCAACTGTGCCAAGGCAAAGTGTCAGCCCCTTTAAAGATCAAGCTAACATTGGGCAGATTAAAATACTAGGGGGTGAACCTAAGACAGCATGCATGCTGGGCAAGTGACTCCCACTGAGCTACAGATTTCTCTTTAAGACAGGACTCATTGTTTTGCAGATGACTTTGAACTTGTGATCCTCCCATCTTACCCTCTGAGATAGCTAAGATCACAGACTTGTGATCTACAAGGTCCTAGTAGGAAGATTTTTTCCCTTCAAATTCATTTCAATATACCACTAACTTACTATCGTGCAGTTACATGTGGTATGGACAGAATAAGAACTAATCGAGCTGAGGCTGGGGGATGGCTTGGTTGAGAAAGTACTTACAACACAAGCATGATGACCTCAGCTTGATCTTCAGAATTTATATAAAAAGCTAGACTCGTGACACCCAAATGTAATCCCAGCACTGGAGAGGCTGAGGCAGGTGGATCCTTGAGGCCTATTGGCCAGGCAGACTAGCCTAATCAGCAAGCCCCAGGTCACAGTGAGAGAGCCTTTCTCAAATAAGGTACATGGCTTCTGAGGAATGACATCCTAATTGACATCTGGCTTTGATGCACATAACACACACACACGTGCACGCTGTCACACACACACACTCACACACACACTCACATGTGTTGTGCATGCACATAATAGAAATCAACCTGTTCGGTCGACATATTTACAATCTGTTCTGTAAGTCCTGTAGCTGGAATGTTTTTTATTTTATTAAAACTAAAGAGTAAACCTTTTGGTATTCACTTCATTTATAACCTGCCCCAACTGATGAATATGTTCCTAACTAATAGTACAAAATAAGTAGCATTTCTTCACAGTAACAATGTTTTATATAAGTAAAAATCGACTTAAATGTGTAACCAGCAATCCACAGAGTGTGTAGGGATGGAGGTAAGCTCCTCCAGTTGTACTGACATTCCAAATATCATATCTTTGTAAGCCAGTACAGCCCCAATATCGAGGAGCTAATCTCGGATAGAGTTCTCAGACACCAGAAGTAACTGAGTCATGCTCTGACAACCATAGAAAGAAATAGTCATTCAACCCAAAGGCAGTTTTGTGCCCATTAGCCACTATGTGACTATCAGAAGCCGGCCGTATGCATGCCCCACCTACACATGGTCACTGTCTGATAGGAGGCGAGTGCCCCCTGGTGGACACCTGCGGGGTAACCCATCAATTTTTCCTTTTAGAGTGAAGCTGTGCAGCAGAGGCCAACTCCAGGCACTGATGAAGCCACAGGCTTCTGGAGGGGGTGGAAGATGGGGGGCAGGTTATCCTCGAGGGGCTAAAGTTGGGCTAACTTCTGCCTTCTCAAAGAAGCCAAGGCAGAACTGCTGCCTGGTCTCTTGCACTCCATCTCTTCAGAAAGACGAGAAGGAGGTGTTCACCCAGAAGGAAGGGGCTTGGGTGGCACACACAAGGTGAAGAGCAGGATGTGGAATGTGTGGGAGCCTTAAATATGTCAGCCTACAACAATACAATACTGTCCTAGGGAATTTGAGTGTTGTCTGACCCAGGAAAATAGGGACACGTGGTAGGCATGCAAATCAAATGCCCACAGGTTATAAAGAACTTTCTTGTAAAACAATTATTTGAAATATATGTATAATTTTTTGCCATTTATTAAGAAGGATGCAGGGTAGAGAGATAGCTAAGAGTACTCGCTGTTCTCTCAAAGAACCCGAAGTTGGTTACCAGCACTCCTATTGGGCAGCTTACACCTGTAACTCCAGCCCCAGGAAGATTACTTCTGGCTTCCAAGGGTACCTACACTCATGTCCACGTACCTACATGCAGGCATTCACATACACACACACACACACACACATCCATACACATAATTTAAAATAAAACATGCTTTAAATAAATAACTGAAAGTGAAAGCCACTTGGCAGGCTAATGAAATATGTGTTTGTCCAACGCAACACAATCCAAAGATGCTCTAATTTGGCCCTACCCTGCTGGAGAGCTGTTCTGGGAAATACTAAGTCTTTAACTTAAATCTGCAAATCACAGCACCCTGTTCTATAGGAGAGAAAAATTGCCAATACATCAATACATCGAAAGCACTGCAGGCACAGCAAAGGATAGCTTCCAGCCTGAGCTGAGCTGTGGCAGGTGGCATTGGCAGGTGTTGCATGACATGAGGGCACTCGTGTGGCAAAGCACAAAGTACCTGCATGTTGTATTTGGCTCTAGCAGATCCCGTGTGCTGTGCTCTTTGACCAGGAAGTGACTGGTCTCCGCGGTCTCAGTGGTCCTAGGGCTCTCTGGGCTTTGGAGGCTTGGTTCCAAGATGCTGCCTGGAACCTGGATCCTTTTTGGTGTAATCCTGGACCCTCTGGGGATTTTGTGGTGTGTGTTTTCTTGTTTGCAAGCAGCAGGGATTGAATGTAGGGTCTCCCACAGGCTACCAAGTGTCCTGCCAATGAGTTCCTGGAATGCTCTTTATTGATAGTTACTGTGCACTGTCATTCTATGTTCCTGTGGTACAGATGGGATCCAGGGCTTCTCTCTGCTTCCATGGTTATTGTTGCACAACTCCCCATAACTAACTGTACAGTGAGGCAGGGTGCCTATGGATGGATAGATGAGTGGATAAAGGAAAGGACTGAGAAGTTTCATCTACTGAGCAACTGAAACGATATTGATACAGACACTGATAGATTCCGATGCATGTATCAGTTTGTATGCATCGGTTTCAATTGTGCGCACATATGGACATACACATGCATTTACATACGCATGCATCTAGACTCAGAGGAAAAGGAAATGAAAGCGTTAAGTCACTGAACTGTTTTACTTAGAAACCCTGACCAAAGAAGCTACAAACTTGATGCTTCATTTTCTCCCAGCACAGGGTGCCCTGTCCTCCCAGTCCACAGCACAAAGAGGTTCAGGTGTGGCTCAACAACCAGTACAGAGGGCACAGCTGTGAACTTTGGAGGCCTCGATGCGCTGCTAGTTCTGCAGGTGCACTGAGAGCAAGGGCTGTCAACCACGGAGCTTTCCATCCAGACTCCGTGGGATGCGCTGCCCACTGCAGGCCCAAGAAGATGTTTGTTGTAGGGGCAGAGGGCACCACAAAGAGACCTTACCCAGTCACCACCTGGGGACCACAGGACCAAGGCCACCACAAAGTCCCCATTAAGGCCTCAAACTCCATATTACCCCAGGCTGGTCCCCAAACTTGCAATTCCTCTGCCTCAGTCTTGCAACTTCTAAAAAACAGGCATACACCACCATACCCAGATTAGGAGCAAGAGATTTGTTTTGTTTTGTTTTTTGTTTTTTTGAGACAGGGTTTCTCTGTGTAGCCCTGGCTGTCCTGGAACTCACTCTGTAGACCAGGCTGGCCTCGAACTCAGAAATCCACCTGCCTCTGCCTCCCAAGTGCTGGGATTAAAGGTGTGCGCCACCACTGCCCAGCAGGAGCAAGAGATTTTAAACAATAGTAGAGAAATAATGATCAGGTGATTTTAGGACATAGTTTAGTAGGAGAAATATGTGTGTACATACATATACATATACACACATGTATACACATACACACAGTTAAAATAACTTTTATAAAACACTCTTTTAAAAAATGAAAATCAAGTTTCCAAAATGACTCTAAATGTATCTACCAGGTTCCTTCGTTGCCCATTGATCCTGATTACCAGGGACATCAAACACCCCCCCCCCCGGATTGTGAGCTTTGTTCATCTGTACTGACTAAATTGAATCATATAAACCATGACTAAAACCCAGTAATCTACCCCAGTGTAAATGCACGAGAAAAACCGGGCCACCATGGCATAGGTTCACACTCTCCTGGTAACACTGGCACTGTGTGCTTGATAGCATTCCTTGGAAAGATGTCCAGTCAGTCTTTGGACAATTTTTATCAAGTAGTCTGTCATCTGGTTTCTGAACTGTACATGTTGCTGGTATATTTTGAACACCAACTCTTGTCTGATTAACAGTTTTCAACCTTCCCCCTCATTCCTTCAGCCCACTTCCCACTGTGCCTAGTCCCTCCATGGGAAGCTTAGTAGGAAAAAGTGTGTGTGTGTGTGAGTGTGTGTGTGTGTGTGTGTGTGTATGTGTGTGTGTACATATTGTGGTGATTTGAATAGATTTGGCCCCCATAGACTCATGTGTTTGAATGCTTGGCCCTCCAGGAATGGCACTACTAGGTGGTTTGGCCTTGTTGAAGTAGGTGTGACCTTGCTGAAGAAAATGTACCACTGTGGGGGTGGGCTTTGAGGTCTCCTAGGCTTCAGCTCGGCCCAGTGTAGAATTCCAGCCTCCTCCTGGCTGCCTGTGGATCAAGATGTGCAACGCTAAGCTCCTTCTCCAGCGTCATGTCTGCCTGCAGGCTGCCATGCTTCTCACAGTGATGATCATGGACTGAACCTCTGAGATTATAAGCCAGCCCCAATTAAATGTTCTCTTTTATAAGAATTGCCTTGATCATGGTGTCTGTTCACAGCAATAAAACCCTAAGACAGATAGACACACACACGCATATATATATACATACATATATATGTATGTATATATGTTCTGTTACACTGAAATACCTTCTTTCCATAGCAAATGTATTGGGAACTTCAATTGTGGAAGAATGTCTAAATTAGATAAGGTGATCCTGGTTATCGAGTCTGTGGTCTGATTTTTCTTGTTCTGTCACCTGTTCTGATGTGTGTAGAAATACCCTTGCATCTCCGGGCCAAGCCCCCATTACTCGTGCTGTATGACTTTCCCAGTGACTTGTTGGATTGGATTTGCTGGTATTGACTTGACTTCTGCACCTCTGTGCCTGTGTGTCATTTGCTCTCAGTCCTTGTTTGGCTTTGGTATCAAGATAAGAATTCTGTTAAAGTGAGCACAGAAGCCTTTCCTCTTCTTCAGTTATGCGAATGCTTGAGGAGGAAGGCTTTTGGTTCTCCATTAAATGTTTGGAGAATTCACCTGTGGAGTAATAAGTTCCTGTGCTTCCATGGATGAACAGTTTTGGGTGTTTTTTATTTGTTTTTTTTAATTGACTCAGTCTTCTTACTCATGGTAGGTCTGACTCTGTTCAGAGCTTGACAACTTCCAGCTAGGGCAGCTCCAAGGAGGAAAGAGAGAGGGGAAATTTGTTCTAAGTGCCACAGATCTATGAGGCCTTTCACTTCAAAAGCAGCAGTTGTATGAACCACCACAGTTGGCTTCCTCATAGAGAGGCCCTGAGGTGCCCAGCAGCTGCTAGAAGATATTGGCATTAACCATAGGGTCCTCAGTGGGGTTGGGAACAGCTGTGAAGTCTGAAGCCCCATGCTGAATAGCTCCTGTGCGAGTACTAGGAAGGCAGGTCACTGGCTCCAGGGGATCTCTCTGCCTCCCTGATGCTGGATACCCTCACCTTTCTTATCCATTCCCCAGGATCAGCAGGTGCCCTCGCTATGCCAGTCTTCCTGTTGTGATGGCATAGGGCCCCCCTTTTTGTAAGCTCTTGATCACACTGACAAAAAAAGATCTTTAAAACACACCAGAGAAACTTGAAACTTGGCAACTGAGCTGAGAGAGCGATCTGTTTTGTAAAATGTCATGCAGCCAGATCCTTATTCTATGATGGTGTGCTATCACTGTGGTCAGGGCTTTATAGTTGAGGGGCTGGAGAGGTGGCTTAGCTGGTAAGAGGGTCTGCTATGCAAGCATGAAGTGTCAATCCAGCACCTACAGAACAAGTCAGGTGTGGGCCTAAACACCGCTAACCTCAGCAGAGACTCAAGGATTTCTGAGGCTCTTTGGCTGCAGCCTACCCTAAAAACCTGAACTCAGGAAAGAACCTTACTCAAAGGAAACAAAACAAAGAATAAATGCCTTCATGTGGTCTCTACCACACTCACACCTTACACACATACACACACACATACATACACTATACATATAATGTCCTAATAGCTTTGTAGTGGATCCATGCCAAGTTTTAACAAAGTTTTTAAATTACTATTGAAATTTTAGAGATTTAAATTTATAGATATAAAACTTCCTTTAAAATTATCTCATGAGCTTACACTATAAAAATAAGGTAAGGATTGTAACTATCAAGGTTGACTTAAAACAAAGTAGCACTGCCCAGTCCTAAAGGTGGGATATCTAACACTAAAGGGCATCTTTTCTCTTCCAGGGTCGGCTGCTTATCTCAGGAAACACATACTCAGACAGTAAGCCTTCAACTCTGAAGGAAAACGTGGCCCATTACATGGGCTTTAGCGTAAGAAACCGAGCCATGTGCTGGTAGGGTAACTTCCAACGTCTGTATCCGTCTTGAAAGATTATTGGAGGGGGGGACTATGAGGGTTATTGGGTGGGGTTGGATTGAAGGTTACTGGGGGTATGAGGATTACCTGGGGTATAAAGATTTCTGGGGGAGGGGGTAATGAAGGCTACTAGGGGGATAAAGGTTACTCAGGAGTATAACGGTTACTGGGGAGTATGAGGGTTACTGGGGAGTATGAAGGTTATTGGGGGTATGAAGATTACTGGGGGGCTGCTTGTGTGCTTGCAAACTGCCCACTGCACAGCCGTGTGGCTAACAGACTTCAGCAAGAGGTGCTTTGGTGCTTATTACTTTGTTATCGACACGTGGGTGTGAAAACCCATGTGGCACTTAGTCTGCAGCACCGCACGCCTCTCTGATTCAACACCTGCACTTCTGGACTCTGTCACCTGACTTAATATTGTCACCTCCCTGGTCATCTTCATTTGAAGGCTCTTATCTTTAAATATAGGAATTGTTAACCTTTTAAACAATGAGTCATAAAATACCTACTCTGCTAAAGGTTCTGAACATGAATTAGACATGATCTCTTGAGTGAGGAGTCCAGACTATTAGAAATTATTGTAAAGGCCAATAGTGTGAATCTCATATGTGAGTTGAAGATCCTCCAAAGTGTCCTTACATCTGGTCTCTCGGAGTCCCCACCTCTAGGAACTTCCCTGGCCTTTTGGATGTTCTGAGTCTTTGTTACAACATAGATTCTAGAACCGTCATAGGCCATATCCCCCATAGATCTGATCAACCTAAGCCACACAATTTCTGGGAGGCCTTCTGCACCTTTGTCTGCAAGGATCTCCCTGATACTCAGGGTCTCATAGCTCAGGGGTGGTGGCCTTTCAACGCTTGTTTTATCTTGAGCTCTCTCTGACAAGAGTCCAGATGACGTGGAACTTACTGGAGACAATAACCGGAAAATGGCAGACCTCGGTAAGATCCAGCTTTCTCTCTGGTATTTTCTTGATACCTACTCTATCAAGAGCCAAATCTTGAGGGCATTAACAGAACTGGCTTGCTCTCTTATCTGGCTTCCTTTCGAATCTACTGCCTGTTCTTTCATTTTGGCTGATTCCTCTGGGAAGCTACGGGAAAGTTGCCCATAGTCACCTCAGCTCTAGAGCAATCTTCTCCGTAGGTCCCTGCCACAGCTCCCTCCCCTACCATCCTTCCCATAACATTGCTCACTCCACTATCTGCCTCAGCACTGAGAGATAACAACTTCATCCCCTTTGCCCCATACCCGGGATGAACCACATCTTCCAAATGCCCCCTCGCAGAGTATTTTGGACTTAAGCAAAGGGACCACTGCTTTCAGGGACTTCCTCTGAGCTCGCCATCTAAGCTTATATCACTTTGGCCAGAGTTTCTCACTCTCATGGTGGAGACAGGCTGTTGACGTCAGAGGTACATACAGTCTCAGCAAATCTCTGAAGGTAGATTTGGCAGCAGAATTTCCTCACATTGTCCAGCCTCTATAAAGCCCCAGAAGACATGTTCTTCCTACCGATTGGAGGTGTGTGCTCACAATGTGATGTGGAGGCCACTAGTGCTTTTTGAAAGTAGCCTTGATCGTGGAATACTGTATTTCCTTGCTCACTCAGAGTTTGGTAGTCCCCAGCGATTCCACTGTCACAGGTTTGTAGCTGCTAGGATTGTATCTCCCCTTCCTTGTCTTTTCTGCCCTACCTTAAATATCAACCACAAATCAATCATATAAACATACAGACAGTCCTAGTCTATTAGTATATTATCCTCTTAGTCTCTGTGACAAAGTTTACAACTATCCATCTTATCATGAGGCTCTGTGGGTGATGACCCAAGATATTCCTCAGTGATAAGAAGCATCTGTCCTCTCATGGCTCACATTGAATATCATTACTTCACACAGCATCTTTCCAGGGCCTCCAAAACTTTTGATTGCTCATCCATGAAAAAAAATTAGTATGCCTTACATGTATATGTATACCTATAAATGTTATAAATGTACAAATATACTAATATTTATGTTTTAAGCAAAATAGGAGATGTATTCATGAAAGGTTAAATTATACACAAAACTATAGAAGTTCCAATATTTTTTTCTCACACCTCAGAGGACGGCTTTGCCAGACCACTGATCTCTCCAACCTTCTCCTGCCAGAGGGCAGAGGTTCCAAAGAGAAGTATATCTCACAGATTACCCACTTTAAAGCAAGGGCGATAGCAGCCATGGCGGTTCTCAGTACAAACAACAAGAGCAAGCATCAGAGCTAAAATGGAGCTGGGATAGGAAAGACAGAAGCGTGAGGAAGATAAATCTAGATGCTGGGCTTGGTCGTGTGACCTGCAGTCCTGTGCATAGAAGGCAGAGGCAGAATCAGGAATCAACACCAGCCTCAGTTACATAGTGAGCTCAAAGCCAGTTTGGGCTATGGCCACCTAAAAACAATAAAAATCAGTTGAGTTGAGGAAGAAAGGAGCGGGGACAGAATGAATGGTGTGATGGCAGCCGTTGTCCCATCGATGACATGGCTCAAAGTCTAAGGGTTTTTCTTTGGTTTCAGAAATAGTTTTGGCTGTCATCCTGACTGTATTGGCCCTTGCTATTCTGGCTGTTCTGATAGCAAGATGGACACGTCGTAAACACAATGGTGAGTAACCATGGCAACTTGACTCCCCAGAAAAGTCTCACAGGGAGGAAAGAGTCTGTCTCCACTTGCAAGATAACGACAGCCTTTGCCGGGGTACTCAGAGATCTGTTCCCGTCGGTGACTCTGCTCACGGTGTGAAACTCTAAAGCTCTCTCAGCACTGATGACAATAATGTCAGCATCAGCAAGAGAAATAAGAATACTTTAAGACAAAATCTATCTCCATTCCTAAGGAAACTGTTGTAGTCTGAAATGTGGGAAATCAAGATTCTGGCAGAAGCAAGCATCTAGCAGTGTGGAAAAAGAACCCAGGACTGAGTGGCAGCATGGGACTGGTGCCTGTCAGAGGGATGGGACAGGGATCATAGAATTATGGTCCCTCTCCACAGGATCCCCCTCAATTTTATCCTGTGTACCCCAGATTTCTTCTCAGTACCTGTGAACTCTCAGAGAGAAAACAGGATAGCATGACAAGGCCAAAAGGACTTGGCTATGCTAGGCTCCTGCCAGGAAGACTGGCTTGGGGGCTAGGTTTAGAGTACAGAAAATTGGGTCAGGAAGAATACTTCTCTCAAATAGCTAACAGAAACATTTGCCTGACTCTTCCACAGAGGCGCGGGTCTCCAGATACACTTCAGAACAGAGTGAGTGTCCAGTGGCAAGAGGGACAAAGCGCTTAGCGCACATGGGTTCTTTGCATGTGGCTGGCTCCCAGTGTACTTCCAGAACTTGATAGAGTATGTCATACGATGAGCTACACTTCTGTCAGAGATCCAGCTCAGTAGTGTGCGGGTTGCATGGTCCTGTGGATCCTCTTGGCAGCAGCAAAGACACGAGCCTTGGAATCAGCAGATCCTTGGGCATTAGACCTGATGGCTCGGGGAAGGGCTAAGTCTTGCTGTGAAGAGAGCCTCCATAAGGCAGCTGGACAGAAGGTTCTAATAGTCAGGAATAGTGAGAGCTGGGGCAGCGAAGAGTTCTCTGATGGGGAGGGAAAGACAGTCATGTCTCTGAGAGCTAGCCCAGGACTGCTGTGTACGAAGAGGAAGCTGGGTGATGCAGTGAGGAAACCCCACACACACACTCCTAGTCACCTGACCTAGCCAATATCCTAAACTCTTTCTTCACAGTTAACCCATATCCCTAGAAATTCCTGCTCACATTAACTCTTAGACGTGTAGGTAAATTCCCGCTGACCATCAAGAAACACAGTCATGGAGTTCTCTCTCCTTTCTCCCTAGGTGCTGGGCTTCTGGACCATGAGGACGGTAGGCACAAAGATTTGGGTCTAAAGACAAACTCTTAGGACTAGGGGCTTCTCTCTTTGCTCTAGGCGTACGAGGCACAGAGTCTGCTGCCCCACCTCCAGCTGCCTTTCCCTATGCAAATGCAAAAACAGTTGTGCACTTTTCCCAAAAGGGGCAGACATTTCTCTTTCTTTTTTTCTTTTCTTTTTCTTTTTCTTTTTCTTTCTTTCTTTCTTTTCTTTTCTTTTTTTTGGGGTTTTTTTTTTTTTTTTTTTTTTTTGGTTTTTCGAGACAGGGTTCCTCTGTGTAGCCCTGGCTGTCCTGGAACTCACTCTGTAGACCAGGCTGGCCTCGAACTCAGAAATCCACCTGCCTCTGCCTCCCAAGTGCTGGGATTAAAGGCGTGCACCACCACTGCCTGGCACATTTCTCTTTCTTAAGACCACTAAAATTTCCACCTCTTATTTATTCCCACCCCCAAGATCTTATAAGAACCTTTATAAAACAGCTCCACAGATGTTTGAAACAGGACAAAAGGGACTGGAGAGATGGCTCAGTGATTAAGAGCACTGGCTGCTCTTCCAGAGAAGCCAGGTTCAAGTCCCACCACCCACATGGCAGCTCACAGCCATCCATATCTCCAATTTCAAAGGATCCAACACCATTTTGTAACTTCCAGAGCATGGCTAGTACATGATGCACAGACACGCATGTAGGCAGAACACCTGTCCCATACACTAAAAATAAGTTTAAATCAATAAAATACGTATTTTATAGACTGTCGTGAAGGCTAAATAGCATAGTGAAAAGATACTTTGAAAGCTACACAATAAAACATGGGACACACAAAATTTATGCTCCCTGTTTTAGAAAATGAAGTTGGTAACACTCGTGCATGCTCAGCTGCTGACCGGGAGGCTGAGCCCTGTGCTGAGGCTCAGAACTCCGGTGCTCACCCACTTGACCTAAGATTAAAAAAAAAAAGGATTGTTGATTGCTGAATTTCAATATTTAGCATTATTTATGGTTAGTTATCCACCAAATTGAGACATGTAGTCTGGCATGAGTGTGCAAAGGTAATTTTATGAGACTCCAGGGCACTGAGGTTTCCTGTATGGACTCATTTCAGTGTCCCACGGATGTCCTTCGCTCTGACACTTCAACATTCCCGCTGTTCTCCCTCAAAACTTCCTCCCAGTGGCTGCCTATGCATGTCCCGGGCTCGCTTTCCCAGCAGTCACTCCCAGACCTCATTAAGAGCCACTAGACTTGCTTATCATTCCTGTTTGAAGCCACTAAACTGGATACACCAACCAATCTGTAACTGACGGATCATGAAGCTATGGGTTGTAGACGCAAACACACAACACACGCATGCACACACACACACACGCACACACACACACACACACACACACCACAAACCGCCCTCCCCAGGAGTCATGGGACGTCTGGTCACTCAGTCTGCTGCACATGCCCTCCGTTTATGTTCGCAGCCACTTCCTCTCCGTTGTTAGGATTCATAACATGCAAGAGTGGAGAGCAAAGACCTTCTGGAGCCTCGTTCTTTTCTGAAATTAAGGATGAAGGAATAGTAACACTGGGAAATTAATAAACCCTGTAGTAATGATGTGGTCTTGTGCTAAATTTACATTCTGATGAGATATTGGTAACTCGGTCTGCTTTCTCTTTCTTTCACGAAAGGTATTTCCCATGGGAGACACAAAAGAAGAGGTAAACAGTTTGGTTTCTTACGCCTCACGGCCTGACTAATCAATGAGGAGTCTGACTCTGTCTCCTTTCCTTTAGAGTCCCGATGCTCCCTTTCAACAGATAGCGGTAAATAAATTAGATAGTGGCTTGTTAAGAAATGAATACGTACGTCTGTGTAGAAGATGTTAAGAGTCTAACATTTTCCTTCAACCCTCCAAACATTTCATGCGATGACTGAGGTAAGTACATTTGTGGCCAAGTTAGAGGGGCATCAATCCGTCTCCTCCCACCATGAGCATCTGTAAGGCCCATGTGTCATTCATCCTGTGATAAAAGAGCGGACGGAAAGAAACGCCTTTAAAAGAAAGGCCTTAGGCTTGGCTGCTGAGTCAGATGTTCCAGCCCAAGGGGCCTTGATCCAGTTGCTTTGACGCTGTGGCAAGGAAGCACACCATTACAGGAGCGTGCTGGACTGCTCACAGAAAACAGAGCATTCACTTCCCTGGCAATCCCTGGTCCGAAGCCCATTAATCCATGGGTTTATAAACAAATCAATCCAGTCATGAGATGAGTGTTCATGTTCTAGTTGCCTCCCAACAACCCTACCCCTGGACACTGCACTGGGGGCCAAGTCTCCAAAGTGACCCTCTGGAGCACATTCGGGAGCCACACCACAGGCTCATGTGCATCCCACAGTGTACAATGCATCTAGCTCTTCTCCAAGAGTCCTCGAAGTCTCAACGTTTCCAGAACAGGTCAAACACCAAAGTCCCATGTTTCCTCTGGGACCCCAGGCAAATTTTCAGCTCCAGGCATCTTCAAAAATCAGACCAAACAATTCACATAGCTCCCAGATGCAACAGCATGGGGCAAATATTCTTACTCCAAAAGGGAGAAGTGAAACAGTCAAAGGATGCCTAGACTAAAGCCGGTCCTGGACCCAGCAGAGCAAGCACTGAGTCCTCGAGCTCATATCAGCACCCCAGCGCACAGTAGCACAGTCCTGGGCTTCCAAATCCCCAGACCACCTCTGCTGTCTGCAGTCCACTTGGGCTCTCTGCAGGACTGACTCCACCTCACTACCTATGGCTTCCTTCAGCATGTGTTCCATATTCTTGACAACCCCTACTTCTTAGGCCCCCCTCATTGTATCTTTTATTTCACTTTCACCTACTCACACTTGCTTACATGCAGGAGTAACCTGTAAGCAATTACTCTGTGACCCACACCAGAGCTTTCAGAACCTTCTTAGACCATGAGTCTTGGTAGAAGCCTCTATGGCTATGTAACTCTTACATTCTACATGCTTGCAAACCAGCATCACACAGATGCTGTGGGAACAGTAGGACCACCACTCTCCGTTGGACCATTATTTGGGTGGCTCATGAGTGCCTGAGTGGTTGACTGAGAAAACAAATCCCTAAGCAGCCCTGAGAGTCTTATGAACTCAAAGTCTGCCATTTTTTACCCTGCCATGGGCAAAGTCTGCAAACTTCATACTGTCCTGACACGAGGTAGCCAGCTTCTTTGCAAGGAGTCTGATTCTCAAACAACTTTCAAGCAATCCTGCTCTGGCCAAAGAATACTTTTCAAATCTTCCCACTGTTTTCCACTTACAGTTCTCACCATAGCGCTGCCTACAGCAGCCACAAATAGCCTTGCTGTCACCTGAAGAGTACAGGGCCTTGAAACTCCCAAATCAACTCAGCTTCATCCATTCACTGTAAAATAGAAGGTCAAGAGAACAATCCCCAGGAGAATTCTAACTACTGCCTAAAACCATCTTTACTGCCCAGAATCCTGTCAGCATCTGGCCTGAGCTCGTGCATAGCTGCCCACAGAGCTCTGTTTACAGCGTCTACATGATCACCACATTGGGCGACTGACGATAAGCTGCCAGACAATATTCCACAGCCTCCATCAAGATTATTTCTCCTGAGCCATTTCAGCTACCTTCCTTGGGGCTCTTGAAACAGACCCTGTGAATGGTTCACTTCCCAAGCATCTCCCAAAGGCCAGCACATGGAAGCAGCTTCTGTCCGAAGGAGAAAATAATTGGCTATTTGCAAAATTCATCAAAAGTCCAGGCCCACACTCAAGTAAATTGACCTTACATTTCATAAAGAATGAATCCCATTGTCTCAACCTCCCAGTAATGATGAGGAACAAACAGATGCTTCAAGACCCAACGCTCCCAGAGCAGCATTACACTGATACCAAAGCCAGGCAGAAGCACCAGAAGGCGATGTGAGCTATACCACCAAAGACCAGTGCAAGGCAGTGGGTGGAGTGTACGCAGGCCAGACTGTATCTCACAGGAGAGTCGCTTGCCGTGACCAGCAGGGAATTATTTCTGCATTCAAACCAATAGGAGATAGAAAATGAAGTCATAGGACACTTTGAGATTTGTAGAAAAGGTATTTGCAAAATCCACCATTCTCCCGTGATTAATGAGCTAGGCACATAATCAATGAAGCACCTAACTGACACTTGAAAAGATCATGTCATATCCCAGGGTGGAAAACTGAGTCTTTTCTTCTATGGTCAAGAATGTTATGAATCAGAGGTGGGAAGGAAGGGGCAGTGAACATAAACGGAGGGCATGTGCAGCAAACCGAGTGACCAGATTTTCCTCAACTCTTGGGGGTTTATGCTGTGTGTGTGTGTGTGTGTGTGTGTGTGTGTGTGTGTGTGTGTGTGTGTGTGTGTGTTTGCATCTACAACCCCTAGCTTCATGATCCGTTAGTTACAGATTGGTTGGCGTATCCAGTTTAATGGCTTCAAGCAGGAATGATAAGCAAGTCTAGTGGCTCTTAATGAGGTCTGGAAGTGACTGCTGGGAGAGCGAGCCCGGACATCCATAGGCAGCCACTGGGAGAAAGCTAGAGTGACTGGGTAAGAGAGGACCTTAGCCGAGAAAATGTCTCCACCAGATTGGCCTTGAGGCAGCCTGCAGTGTGTTTTATTAGTTGATGATTAATGTGGAAAGGCTCAGCCTACTGAAGGTGGTGCCACCCCTTGGTAGATGGTCCTGGGTATAAGAATTGAAGCTGAGCAAACCCTGAGGAGCAAGAAGTTAGTAGTGTTCCTCCATGGCTTCCTGCTTAAATTCCTGCCTCCAGGTTCCTGCCCTGACTTTTCTCATTGGGGGACTGTGGGTTTGGTGTGGGGTGTATAACAAAATAAATAATATAAAAGACTATGAATTTGAGAAACAATAGATGGGCAATTTGTATAGATGATAGATTGATAGATAGATGGATAGATGATAGAATATATATATATATATAATGTCAACATCAAAAATAATTATCATATCAAAGAGACCATGAATTTGAGGAGTAGGCAAGATGTGGAAGGAGTTGTAGGAAAGAGATGCAGGGGGAAAATTATGTAAATACAATACTCATATATGAAATTCTCAACAAATAAGCTTACAACTAAAAATAAATTTATACAAACATATTTGTCTTAGTTAGGGTTTTACTGCTGTGAACAGACACCATGATCAAGGCAAGTCTTATAAGAACAACATTTAATTGGGGCTGGCTTGCAGGTTCAGAGGTTCAGTCCATTCTCATCAAGGCAGGAGCATGGCAACATCCAGGCAGGCAGGGTGCAGGCAGAGCTGAGAGTTGTACATCTTCATCTGAAGGCTGCTAGTGGAACACTGATTTCCAGGCAGCTAGGATGAGGATCTTAAGCCCACACCCACAGTAATACACCCACTCCAACAAGGTCACACCTCCTAATAGTGCCACTCCCTGGGCCAAGCATATACAAACCATCACATTCCACTCCTGGCCCCCATAGGCTTGTTCAAACATGAGTCTATGGAGGCCATACCTAAATATAGCATAATGCAAAATACATTTAGTCCAATTTCAAAAGTCCCTATAGTCTATAGCAGTCTCAACAATGTTAAAAGTTCCAAGTTTCTTCTGAGATTAATCCAATCACGTAAATGTAATCCTCAAAGCAAGACAGGAAAACAGCTGGGTAAACTTCAAACTTTTGCATCCCCATGTCTGATGTCAAAACAGTCTTCAAATCTCCAACTCCTTTTTCATCTTTGTTGACTGCAACAAACTTCTTTCTCCTGGGCTGGTTTCACTCCATTAGCAGCTTTCCTCAGCAGATAGCCCTTGGCTCTGGCATCTCAAACATTTTGGGGCCTCCAAGGCAACTTCACTGTTACAGCTTCTTGTTTCAATGTCTGGGGTCCACACATGAGCTTCTGGGCTCCTCCAAAGGTCTAGTGTCACTTCTCCAGCTCTGTCCTCTGTAGCACTCTAAGCTCAGGCTAGCACTCCACTGTTGCTGTTTTTCTTGGTGATCATCCCATGGTTCTGGTATCTTCTGTTGCAACTAGGCTTCACCAATAACCTTTCATAGGCTCTCTTCATGGTGCCAAGTCTCAAACCCTTTGCCCCTGCCAGTCCTGGGCTGTCAACTACAACTGAGGCTGCACCTTCACCAATGGTCTTCTAAGGCCTCTTACAGTGCCAAGCCTCAGCTGCTCTTCATTGTCCCAGTAGTCCCTTTTATTTTTGACTCTAAAGCCAGAGCCACTGCCAAGTTCTGCTGCTTACAGGAGCTAGAAAATGACTCCCTTGTTCTATGACATTATCACTATGTTTTCCAACTCCTTCACTGCCTAAGCTTGGCTGTACTGGATCTTGCTCTGTAGATTGATTAACCTTGAACTCAGAGATCTGCATGTCTGTCTCCTTGGATTAAAGGTGTGTACCACCATGCCTGGACTTAAGCTTTTCTTCACCTAGAATTTTTTCTGTCCCAGGCTGGTCTTGAACTCAGAGATCTGCTTGGCTTTGTCTCCTGGGATTAAAGGTGTGTACCACCATGCCTGGATCTAAACTTAGCTGGGAAGGATCTTGCCCCAAAGTCCCTCTCCCTTCATCTGTTATCTCCTTGAACACAGGATTCAGCTCCATTTCACTTCCTGGTACCCCTTTGATACTCAAACCATATATTTTATATTTTTCCTTTCTAAGCTTGCTATGCTTGTTCAAAATGTTCTTCATGAGACTTAACCAGAAAACAAAGTCTCTGTTGGGCTTTTTTGAGACTTCTGTTGTCAATGCAATTAATATAAATCTCTTTAACTTAGCCTCAGGTAGACTCTTCAGACAAGAGCAAAAACCAGCCACATTCTCCACCAAAATAACACAAAAACAATTTCTCAGCCACGTATTAATATTCTCCTCTGAAACCTCTAGAACCAGGCTTCCACAGTTAAAATCACCCTCAACAACAAAGTTTTCCATATTCCTACTAGGCTAGCCCATCAAACACCCCTTCAAGCATCCCATGCTTTCCAAATCTGAAGTCCCCACATCCACATTCTTCCACACAAAAACATGGCCAGGCCTATCACAGCAATACCCCACTCCTGGTACCAACTTCTGCCTTAGTTAGGGTTTTACTGCTGTGAACAGACACCATGACAGTCTTAAAAGGACAACATTTAATTGGAGCTGCCTTACAGGTTCATAGGTTCAGTCCATTATCATCAAGGTGGGAGCATGGCAGCATCCAGGCAGGCATGGTGCAGGAGGAGCTGAGAGTTCTACATCTTCATCTGAAGGCTGCTAGTGGAAGACTGACTTCCAAGCAGCTAGGATGAGGGTCTTCAACCCACACCCACAGTAACACACCCACTCCAACAAGGCCACACCTCCTAATAGTGCCACTCCCTGGGCTAAGCATATACATCAAAGTATTAGAAAGACAACTACAAAAGACCAGGGGCAAAGGAACAGGCAATGCTAGTCAAAGGCACAAACTTGACATTCTAAGGGGAATACACCCTGAAGAGTTAATGACAGAATGGTTAATATATGCTTGCAGTTCACCCAGTGGATGGATTTAAAGTATTCTCATCATGAAAAGAAAAAAATAATCTGTGAAGTGATTAGCAAATTTATTTGCTTGAACTTGGTAATTGTTTTGCAATGTTTATATCAAACCATCATGAAGTTACACAATCTTATGCCAATTACGCCCCAACACAGGCAGAAGAAGAAAATGTCATCAGATTACTAGAGTGAAGCCCCTGCACCCCGTTCCAGATCACACAAATACTAAGCACTAAATGCACCTTCTTAGTATTAATCTGGGGGACAGATCCCTGAAAATCGATTGCACTGTGGTATGATTTGGACAGTGAAGTTACAAGTTCAAAGAAGTGTAGGCATTATCTGGTGGTGTCTCTGTGGCTCTTAATTCTTGGGGACTCACCTTTTCAGTGACAATCATGCCTCCTCAGAACACATCCAGCCAGTGGGTTTAACTTTACTTTCTTCAAATCTTACTTTAAATGATGGTTCTTAAATGCTTTAACCTCTGTTGTAGCCTACCACCCATCAGAGGGAGTGGAAAAGAAAGGATACTGGGGGATGGGGGGGTCGGAAGGAGGGGAAGTGGACCTGTTTAGAAAGGTTATTTTGAGCAACTCCCATCAGTGTTATCTGGAAATCAGCAGTTCAGTTCACAGGTCAGCAGCAGCAGCTTGATCCACTCACAAACACTTCCCGGATACACCAGCAGTCCAATTCGGTCGAGTCAGGATAGCAAACAAAAAGCAGCGGCAGTGATACTACCTAGCAGACAGAGCCGGACCTCTGTCTCGGCTGGAGTCAGCAAGAGGGACCAGGACCAACAGGAATGCCAGGAAAAGCAAGAAACAAAGTCTTAGAGCAACAGTATCTGTCTACTGAAAAATAAACCCTTTAAAGGGTGGGATGGAAAGCGATAGCTAGCCCAAGAAGGACACTAGCCAGCGCTGCCTCCCTGGGCTGGCCCTCAGCCCCTGAGAATGGGTAACAGTAGCAGAACCTGACAGGCAAAGGTTGGGAGCCCAAATTTTGAGTACTGGCCTCTTGGTTTTCTGCTTGTGTGTTTTAGGGCCAGCTGGTGTTTCTATGGGAGGAAAGTCAGTCAGTCACCACTCCCCTGAGTGGGTGTTCCGTGGCTTGCTTTTAGTTCTGCCATTTTCTGCTTTGCTAGCCTTAATGTTTCAAATACTTATTGTTGTTGTTGTTGTTGTTGTTGTTGTTGTTGTTGCTTCTGCTGCTGCTGTTGCTGCTGCCGCTGTTTTCTTCTTTTTAAGTGTTTTTTAAAATATAGTACAAAAATTAACACACTGGTGTATACATACACACACTGAGTGCAGACCCTCAATGTACAAACACATCTTCAGTGTGTGTACATATCCTCAGTGTGTAAACCCAACATCAGTGTGTGTACACCTTCCTGTGTGAGCCCACCCTCGTTGTGTGTAAACACCCTCACTGTGCCAATTGATAATATTTTGTCCTATTTCTCAAGCACAGATAATGTTGAAATTCTTTCCTTTGTCCCCATAACAGACCTTTTGCCCTATCCTTTCTCAAGACTGATAAGTGAATTATGGTCTTTAATGTCTACTTGCAATATTTATACATTCTTACTGAATGCAATATACCATTCTTTATCTTATAACTTTTACTGAAGTGTTGTCTCTTTTAAGGCATCATTACAATTTTCATCTTCTTCAAAACTGTAATCTTGAAATACACAGAAACATAATTTATGCACTTCAGCTGAGGAATAAAAATCACAACTTATAAATATATAATTTTTTCTACCATTTTCCTTACTGATACATTCTCAGTATCTCTCCAGTTCTCCCATGTTGCCTCTTGGCTGGCTCTCCTCCCACTTCCCCAGCACACAACCCCTGTAACACAACCAGTCAGTCCTCTCAAGTCTGTGGTTTCCTTGGTACCACAGACCTACTGTCTTGAGTTGCGTCTTGTTGTTATAAAGGTTACATTTCTACATTAAAACCTTACTCCAAATGATTTTCAAGTTTGCTTCTGGGGTTATTTTGGAAATAATATGGGGGTCACATTTCTCTTCTTATTCAGAAGCCAACTGTTCTGTTGGATCTGTTACCCGAGTCTCTGCCCCATGGCCTTCCTTTTCTGTGTCATGTTTGACTTTGGTGTTTGGCTGGATTTGTTTTGTTCTCCTTAAATTTGTATAACATATTCTCTCTGGTTATTGGTTTGTTTGTTTGTTTTAATGGAGACAATCAGTATTTTCTACTAGACAGTACCTTTAATAGGCCATCTCCCAAAAGGCTTTCTTCCCACTCCGATGGCTGTGGGCAATTGCTCTGTTAATAATATTAAATCAAAAAAAAAAAAAAAAAGACCTCCACAGAACTGCCTCTGTGTTGCAGTGTCTGCCATAGTCTCTCTTCTTTCTCAACTACGTCTCACATGTGAGTGACTGTTTTCCAAACTTTTCTGTGACAAAAGTACTAGACTTTGCACTCAGTCTTGTGAGTTTCACTGAATGCAGAATGGAAAATTATTTTACTTCAGCACCTTTTTATTTTTCTTGATCATTCTTGGTTTTGCTGTTGTTGATAAAATCTTCTATTCTAATGAAACTTACAGGGGACCAGCCCTGGAGGCTCTCCTTTCTTCTTGGTTCTCTCTTGAGGTAGCAATAGGGGAAGAGCATCAATAGATCAAGACTAGGTCTTGGGAGATATTTAGGGTTGCTGTTTAAGAATACAATGTCTACCTATCTTAAGTATAAGTCACTTTGCTGCTGTAGCTGACCTGCCTTCTGTGATCCTCTGAGGTCAGAAACTTGTAGTCTCTGTCATTTAGCACCTCATAGTAAAACAGCAGGAGATTAAGTAAAGTAGCCCTTGTTCTCTCTCTGCAGGAACTATGTGGCTCTAACTCCCAGCCTGCTAGTTGAAGTCACAGGAAGAAAAAGGAACACTTTTAAAAGTGATTTTTATTTCTACGTTCTCTCTAAAAAGTTCTCTAAGAAAGTTCTTCTAAAGGTTCTTCTCTCAAAAAAAATCTTTCTTCAATTCTGTTTTAAAAGTCCCCCCCCCCGTCCTCAGCACTTATACATCATTCAGAATATGATCACATGGTAAGAAGTTCACCACAAATTTACACATAAATTCAAATCATGAATTGAATAAGAAGTTTACAACACAGAATGTTTACGTGCATATCCATTAAGAGTAATTATCTGGGTAAACATTCATCATCTGACACTAGCTCTACAGGTTCACTGAAAGTTAAAAACCATAATTTTTGTAACTAAGGTATTAGTAAAATTTTGTATAGATAAACCCAGTCAATATGTTATCTTCTGTCCTTGCACCTATAGTAATTCCTCAGTTCCCCTTTTATGACCTTTGGTTAATGGTTTTACAACCTCTTGTAATGTGCTCTAAGTTGTAAATGCTTGCTTGGTATATCAGAAGCAATTAACTCATGACACTTGAAGACTTGCAGAGTTCTCTGTAGTTTTGACATCAGAAAGGACTTAATAGCAGTCCTATTATAAAAGAGCTTAAATAATTACTAATATAATTTTAGGAATTCTTGTGGAATCATCATTAAGAATCAAGAAACTATCTATTTGTCTATATAGCATCAATACAAGACAGTACATCTTCATTGTTCTGCAGAAATCTGCTCAAAAGGGTTGGCAAATGCCTGGTGATTGTTAAATGTATTTAATAATAGCAAGAAAAGCATATTAATAGCAGGAATCTTTCCTCAGATGAAATCATCTCAGCCTTGCCTAGAGAAGCAAATCCATCATTAACTTTATACTCCATGGCAGAACTATCTCAGGAAGATCACCTGCTAGTTTTTAGCTTCTCCTTGATGGCTCCTGGCAGTTACTAAGTAAAAACTATTTCAAGACTTTTCTTTATTCTTGCATTCTGTGTATTAGCTATGCTGAGCCTGCATGTGAGATTAGCTTCATCCCTCCTACTACAGATTCAAGATTTTCCAACCTGTTGACTTGAATCTTTCTTTAATTATAAAAAAAAAATCATCTATATTAATGACCATGATTATGGTTGTGCCTTTCACCTCTACCTACATCTATAGAACAAACCTACAGCTTCTCTCTTTAGAGCTGTCACATATGAAAACAAATCTTAAGGAACTCCTCCATGCCTGAGGGCTCAGGACTTCTAGCTCATTTCTCATCTATGTTCACTTAAACTTATGTCTTATATAAAGACCAACATTGGAAAGTAGTGGGTTGTGGTGGGTTCTTGCTATGTAGCACAGGCTAGCCTTTGACTCAGGTTCTCTGAGCACTGGCTGCTGTCGTGCACCACCACCCAGCTTGCAAGCAAGCCCTGCCCTGCCTAGATGCTAGGTGTCCTTTCTTTCAGCCATGTGTTTATCTCATCCAGTGCCACCACCTCTTCAGCTACTGCCTCTGACTCTTCCTGCTTGTGAATCAGGAGTGGATACTTGGGTGTCTTCAGGGGGAGCTCCTATTCATCCTGAGTATCCCCTTACTTGTCACTTCTAGCAGTGATAAGTGACTTCTACACCTCAGTCAGAGGGCCACACCTAACTACAAGGCTTGGTTGTGTTCATTTTTGTGGATATAACAACTTGTCCCAGCTTTCTGGCTTAACACAACGCAAGTCTAACGAGCTTCATGTCATCTGGTCTACTGCCTTCCCATGTGCCTTCCTCTGCCTTATCTGTTGCCCTCTTTTTGTTTTGGACACAGGTAAAGCTATAAACACAGCTAGATCATACTTGAAAATAGAGAGGAGTGTGTGTGTGTGTGTGTGTATACACCTGCCTCTCGAAGGGCTGTTATAGACAAAGTGCACGACCGCAGATCTGTTTTCAGACAGTTCTGTGCAGCAGGAATAAAGCCCAGGCTTGTGCAGGTGTGGGTACAAGTCAGTGCTGACATGGAGGGTGTACTAGGAGTTAAAACGTCTTAGGCCAGACAGGTCACTGTGGGA
>CM052720.1:44941996-44969704 GCA_028551405.1 Uromys caudimaculatus | reverse complement strand
CGCAGACATAAACAAGTAAACAAAACTGAGGATAACTTTCTAAAGAAAAGCTGTTGTAAGGCGGGTTCTCTTGGGCAATCCCCACTGACAGCTCTTCTGTGTTTTGTTTTTCAGCACTGCCTCCTATGGTAAGTTCTTTAACTGTTCTCAGATAGATTACAGGGCTCTCATACTTTCTGCACTGGACAGGTCTACTCACAAAACTGGGGCATAAAATGCTGAAGGTCACATCAAACGTTCCTCTTTTTCAACACCTAAGGCTTCCGGTGTCTGCTTGGGGCTATTGCTGCAGGGGGGTTGAAGCCCCTTCTCAGCTCCCTCACCCGCCTCCAGCGGAACACGAGGAAAACACATTGGGAGCCCCAGTAGTTCATAGAACTCCTCTTCGTGTTTTTGTAAGTGGAGGACGCTCTGGCCATAATGAAGTCTCACCTCCGTTTTGCTACCTTCTAAATGACTTTGCCGGGCAGGAGGCACTGAGCCCTGTGACCCCTGAGCCCCCCCCCCCCAGCAAGAATCCTCACAGTTTACTTTGGTAGCTTAGACAAAAACACAAAATTTGTAGGTTTTATGAGATCACACAGAAGTTGCTGTACAGAAGGGCTGGTTTACCCACATATAATTGAATGGACCTGAAATTTTGACAAAATGTACTGACATATATATCAAGAAGTAGTCTAGCCCGGCAGTGGTGGCGCACGCCTTAATCCCAGCACTTGGGAGGCAGAGGCAGGCAGATTTCTGAGTTCGAGGCCAGCCTGGTCTACAGAGTGTGAGTTCCAGGACAGCCAGGGCTACACAGAGAAACCCTGTCTCGAAAAACAAACAAACAAAAAAAGAAGTAGTCTAAAATGATAAAGCTGAACTCTGAAATCTGACTAACAGGTTCAGTTCCCAGCCCCACACTTAGCATTACCTGGATCCACACATTTCATCTTTCTGTGCCTTGGTTTCTTCATCTGTAGAACTGAGATAACAATGGTGTCCAACTTACCTGGCTGTTATGAAGACCAGGCTGTTTAGTAGAACGTTCAAAACACAGGTGCTGGGCTGGAGAGGCGATGGCTTAAGAGTTAAAAGCACATATTGCTCTAGCAGAGGACCTGGTTCCCTGAACCCTCCTGGTGGCTCACAGCCGTCCCTAACACCAGGTCTAGGGGATCTGTCACTGTCCCCTGTCCTCCAAGAGCACTCCACAGACATGGTGCACTTTCACCAAAAACACGCACTTAACACAAAAGAAAGTCTAAGAATGTGTGGAAAGTGGGTGCTAAGACCTGATGAGCAGTTAGTGGTTATCAGCTAGAGCCATCATGACTTCTACATGATGAAATATGCTTTTTGTCAACGGGGACAGCACATTTGAGTTCCCTTCTGTTTGAAGAGATAATTGTTTCTTCCCACAGTAATTCTGTTCTGACTTCTTCCCAAGCTACAGACTCATCGTCCTCCTAGCCACTAGTCATTGCCCTAACCTACTGAGCAAGTGGCAGGTTCTTCCCCATTACAGTTTACCTCTCACTAGTCTTCCAGTTCACTGAGAAGAGTCCAGAATTGTATCAATATCTACATCTTATTATTAGCTATCAATATCTGTTATCTAATACCTTAGGTCACATTAATATCTACACTGTGTGATTTCCACCACTGTATATTTTGGGGCAATTTCTCCAGTTGTCCTTAGTTTGTTGGTTCTAAGACATAAAAGAAGGCAGCCTTGGGGGAGGGGAAAGGAAATGCTGGATACCTGAATCACACCCTTTTGCTGTCTACACAGTTCTGTTCCCAGGTTGCAAAGCCCCGATGCTAAGACAAGGAGGGAGTGTCACCTTCCAGGACACCTGCGGGGACCCAGGGAATTACTATAAGGTGCAGAAAAGATGTCAGTGCGAATACTGCTGTCCAAAGAGATTCGAGTCCCACCTGAGACGAGAACCCATGTGGTGTGAAGAACCAGCTCCTCAGCAGCAGCAGCAGCAGCAGCAGCAGCAGCAGCCGCCACCACCACCGCCGCAGCAGCAGCAGCAGCAGCCTCCACGAAGACAAGACTCTCAAGTAAGGTTTGACCAAAGAAACGAAGGTGAACTTGACGCCCAGACCATATGTTATGAAGAGCCATTCCTTTTCAGAAGACTGGAGGCCCTGATAAGGAAGAACCAAAACGGGATACTAATAAAGCAGAATGAAGACGGCTTTCTGATACAGAAGGCAAGGGAGCCAACGGAACACAAAAAGAAGAAGTCATCCAAGAAGGCAGCAGAAACCACTTCCGAGGCAGCAGAACCCGGAGAGCCATCTCCCCCTCCTCCCAAAGGTCAAGCACCCGAAGGTCAAGCACCCGAAGGTGAAAGAGAATCTAAGAAACACAAGAAAGAAAGGAAGAAAAGGAAGAAGAAAGAGAAGGGGGAAGAGGGATAGAGCAAAACATGGCCTCCAATGTGATCTCCCCATCAGGTACAAGCCATGTCTGCCCTCACCCTGGTGCATCATGGTTATATTTTCCATTCCCTCTAGACACCTTCATTTTCTGCTGTTCAGAAGTTTGCCCTTATTACACCACCTTGCCACAATCTTCATCTTCCAATTTTTGCTTTATTAGTCAAAATATATAATCCAATTAAGAAAGACGGTGTTTTCTGAAATAAAATGTCTTTATTAAATATCTAATAATTTCCTTTGATGGTGTTCTATCTCTAACTGAACCAGTTGACTTTGTGATCTTGGTGGTTGTAAATGCTGTATTAGCGCATATATATGTATATGATATATCTATATATATCATGAGCACAGTCACTTTTAAGAGTCAATTTTAAAATGTGTCCAAAAGTAGTTTACATTGACAGTCTTATAAGAGTTTAGACATAAACGGGCCAGAAATCTTGAGAAAGAAAAATTATCTGTCTGTCCTCCTTCATAGGGACAGAGAGCAATGACACCTTACAAGCTGTCATTGTTGGATTACACATAGATAGATGACAGAGCAGAAGAAAGCAAGGGGGTACCAGGCATGAGGCATACAGCACTTGCTAGCGTGCAGCGGAGACTCGCTCACTGGGCCACCTGAGGTCAGCTTCTAAAAAAGACAGGGCAGGAAAAGGAGTTTCTAAAAACAAACCTGAGTTTACACTTTACTCTTCGGACAACTGAAAAGCTTCAGGGTATCTGAGGCAAGGGGAAGGGGGGAGGGGTAAAAGGGAGAAAAGGAGAGAAAGGGGGGAGGGGAGGTAACGGAGGGAGAGGGAGAGGGAGAGGAGACCAGAGTTCAACTCTCAGCACTTGTATCTGTTGGCTGGCTCACAGCTACCTGGAATCGTGTTCCGTGGTATTCCATGCCCTCTCCTGTCATCTCAGGCCCTACATCCAAGTGTAACCCCGCCACACACACACAGTTAAAACCATTGTGGCTGTAGCCAGGAGACATGGCTTTGGAAGAGGCTGGAGGGTGTGAGGCCTGAGCATGTGGAGAGATGCGTGGGCCACAGCTGCCAGAGCAGAGACAGGTCAGATCCCTGTGGCTCTGACCAACACCCAGTGGATCCCGGGCTGGCCTCACCCCTGGGTTGTCATCCTCACCAACATCCTCCAGCTCAGCTTCTCCCCTACATATAATGTGGGGGGGGGGGATTTATTAGAATAACTTATGGGCTGTGATCTAGCTAATCCAATAACAATGGCTGAATGGCCGTCTACCAACAGAAAGTCCAAAAACTCAGTCCATGAGGCTGAACGTCCCAGCTAGTCTTCGGTATATGCCAGAATTCTGAATAGGTATACTCTAATACCAGTAAAGGAATGGACTTGCCAGCAAGAGCGAGAGCAAGCAGGCAAATAGAGTGTGCTTCCTCCTCCCGCGTCATTTGCTTGGGCTGCCAGCAGAAGTGTGGCCCACATTAAAGGTGGGTCTTCCAATCGCAAAAGATCCGGATTAAAAGTGGGTCTTACTACTTCGAGATTTAATTGAGAAAAAGGTCCTCACAGGTGCACCCAGACACTTGAGTTTTAGTTAATTCCAGATGTAGTCAAGTTGACGGTCAAGGGTAGACATCACAGTTCCCAAAACGTGAGAACTACTCAGGCTGCTAAGATTGACAGCAAGAAACTGTCACTGTCCCTTCCGTGGCTAACCACTGCACCCGCGTTCCCCCCATGCAGTCAACCCTTTCCCTCTTCTCACACCCACAAGCTCTTGTACACACACAGCCTCGGTCTAACCCACCCCCACCCTCACCCCCACCCCTCCTCTGCCCCTGCAAAGCCCCCCAAAGCTCTTCCCTCCCCAGCTCTCACTCCTCCACACCTTTCTACACCTCCACCTCACCCTCTATTTTTCCTTCACTCTGTAGTCCCCTCCCCCACAGCTGCCCACAATGCAGCAGGGAAGCTAGGGAAACCTTGCTCAGCCTGATATCTGAATTAGGAGGCAGTGGGGTCCACATGCGGTGATGTTGGGGTCCGGATGTTGTTGTCCTTACCTTGCTCTGTACAACTGTGAAGCCAACTTTCCCACAATACCATTTTTTACTTTAAAAATGGTCACTAGAATTACAAAATAAAATAAGTCTTTTGTAACAGCCAGTTGAATTTCTCTATACCACTGCAAATACACGTTCATGTCCACTCATATCTTATCACAACAGCTCAGTTCTGTCTTGTTGGATCCAAGACAGCTGTGATAGCTTGTATATGCTTGGCCCAGGGAGTGGCACTATTTGGAAGGTGTGGCCTTGTTGGAGTGGGTGTGTCCCTGTGGGAGTGAGCTTTAATACTCTCACCATAGTTGCCTGAAAGCCAGTCTTCCACTAGCAGCCTTCAGATGAAGATGTAGAACTCTCAGCTCCTCTTGCACCATGCCTGCCTGGACGCTGCCACGCTCCCACCTTGATGACAATGGACTGAACCTCTGAACCTGTAAGCCAGTCCCAACTAAATGTTGTCCTTTATAAGACTTGCCTTGGTCATGGTGTCTGCTCGCGGCAGTAAAACCCTAATACAGAAGTCATACAGACTATACAAATAAGAGAACACCACTATGTTCCTATAAAACTTTATTAATAGATACTGAAAATTGAGACTCTCAACGATTTTTACACACCACAAAGTACTATTTGATATTTTACATGAAATATAAACATATTAATATAAAATTACATTAAATATAAATATTCACAGGTCACACAAAAACAGTTTAATCCAATTTGAGTCATAGTTGATTTTTCAATTCTCACTGGGAGAAACAATTACTAATAAATTCTGAATATATTAAAAGGGAAATGATTTAAGTTGATAAAGCTGTCTGCTTTGGTGGTTCTTGTTTTGTTTTACAGACTGAGCATTGCACCAGGGCCTCACACATGTGTGTCAAGTACTCTACCATGGAGCTGGGTCCTCACTGTTTAATTTCTGAACTCTACCACTCATTTCTCAAAAACAGAACAAGTGCACACTCTCTCACTTAGGGCATCTCTGCTGGGATAAGACACCACGGCCATAATGAGACCATGGGAGGAAGGGTTTCTTTCCATTACACTTCCACATCACAGCACATCATCAAAGGAAGTCAGGACAGGAACTCAAGCAAGGCAGGAACCTGGAGGCAGGAGCTGATGTAAAGGCCATGGAGGAGGCTGTTCCTGGCTTTCTCCCATGGCTTGCTCAGCCTGATTTCTTTTATGGCACTGATTAGGAAAATTCCCAACAGGCTAATCTGGTGGAGACATTTTCTTAATTGAAGGCCTTTCCCTCTTCCAAACTGACTCTAGGTCATGTCAAGTTGGCATTACAAACTAGCCAACACACAGTCATTAAATCTGTGAGGAAAACGGAAGGTCCCACAATCCTGATACAAACTTCTATGTTCATTACTTTTCTATGGCTCTTCTTACATGCCATGGCCAAGGCAATTCATGGGAGAGTTTTCTGAGCTTCCTGTGCTTCCAGGAACCCTCCAGACATGACCACTCAGGCATAGCTCATGCCCTAGTGAAAGTCTTTATCCCAGCTGGGTGGGACCACACTCAGGGATTCGTGGAGCATGGGGATTTTGAATGGAAAAAACCTGGTCCTGGTATCTCTCTCAGCAGTTTCACACAAGCAAGCAGTTTACAGAAGCTGGGATAAGCTGGCTGGGACATGGCGACCTCAGGTTCCTAGGACACAGTTGGGTAGTTTTCCATGGGACTCTCCACCAAGGAGACCAAATTCTTGTTAAACTTGAAATGGCCTCAGCAAGAACACAAGATAGAGGAAGCCTTGCACCATCTTGTCCTGTTGCAAGGGCTCAAGGGCTCCAGAAGGGGGGACTCCATAATAACAGAGCCGAAGCCCAGTGCGCGGAGAAGCTGGAAGCTGAGAGCTTAGGCCTCAGCCACAAGCAGGAAGCAGAGAGGGCAGGCTGGGAGTGATGCCCTGTTTTGAAGCTTCAAAGCTCACTCCAGTGACATACTTCACCAAGGACATGTGACCCAAACCTACCCCAACACTACAACCAACTGGAGACCAACTATCCAAACACTTCTATGTATGGGGGGATGTTTTCATTCAATCCAACCCAAGCCAGCCTGGGTTATATGAGATCTGCTCATTAAAAGACAGACAGACAGCCGGGCAGTGGTGGCGCACGCCTTTAGTCCCAGCACTTGGGAGGCAGAAGCAGGTGGATTTCTGAGTTCGATGTCAGCCTGGTCTACAGAGTGAGTTCCAGGACAGCCAGGGCTACACAGAGAAACCCTGTCTCGAAAAAAACAAAAAAGAAAAAAAAAAGACAGACAGACAAATAGTAGATAGACAGATAGATAATAGATAGATAGATAGATAGATAGATAGATAGATAGATAGATAATAGGTAAATAGTAGTCAACTAAACAATAAAAAGTTAAAATACATGAGGCCAACCTTTATAAAATATGAATTAATTTTTGTAGTTATATGTGTAATTCTGTAAGAAAGAGAGAGACTCAAATATAGAAATCAAAGAATTTATGTAAGAATCAAAGACATTTGATATAATGATAAGGCTGGTCCATGGAGATGGATGGACAGATTATTGTCCATTGAGAAGGTCTACTTCAAGAAACTATTTAGGATCCAGAAATCTCATCACCAGGAACAAATGTAGAAGTCAGGAAGTCATGTGTCAGACATCTGCTCCCCCATACCAACATCCATCACAGGAGCTAAGACACAGAATAGACCCTAGGTGGCCATGGCCAGATGAACCAATTAAAACAATGCCCACTCAGTCCTTGGTCTGTTCCATGCCAACCGGTACAAAAACCCAATAAGATACCATTTAATACCAACAGGAAAATGTCTTCCCGGAGCTCCAGCCAGCCTGTTTGACACCAGCTGAAACAACAGTCAGGGCTTATCCTCCACCGCCACAGCCACAGCCACAGCCTCAGAGTCAGACTGAATGACTGGTCAAGGTTCCAGGCCCTTCCAGGACTCCTGGGGGCTATGGCCTGTGGCCTCTACACTCCCACAAGGAGGCACGCTGACGACTTAGGCAGTGATCCACACTGGGAACAGAGTGTCCCTGGCATGCTGGAGGAGTGGAGATTCTTCCCCTGGGAGAGAGTCCACAACACAAGAGCCTAGAACCAGGCCTTCCCCTAGGGGACTCAGAGACTCCTTCAAGGGAAGCAAACCCAACTTCCTCCTCTTTACCCTCCTCCCCTCCCTCCCCTCCTACTTCTTTTCCTTCCTCCCCTCCCCTCTTCTCCTTCCTTTCCCCCAGACACACATGCCATGGGGCTGATAGTCATTGAAACATTTCCAGACTTAAGCCTGAAGTATGGAAAAAGGGTCCCAGAGAAGGAAGCCTCGTGGAAGGAAAAAAACACGTTGCTCGTGTTGTAGAAGGAGATATCACCCTGAGTGATGTCCGCAAACACCCCCACACTCTGCGGAGCTTGCCTGATGGATAATGAAGCCCTCCCAGAGTCAATATAGGCCCCATATCCATCAGCAGACCGCCCCACAGTCCAAAACCCCTTCTCTGGGCACTCTGAGAAGCAGCCTTTCCTCTCCGCACCTTCCCTACAGACCCCCAGAGTCCACTTGCTGCTGTCGCCATTCCTTAGCTTCACCTCCCAGTAGTATCTTCCAGAAGAGATACCTTTGATGCCTAACAAACAGAAGAGGTCATCCAAGCACGTAGTGGTATCCTTCCGGGTCACACTCATCCTATCCTGGGAGATGGCGAGGATAGGGTGAGCAGGGTCTGGATCCAGAGTGAAACTCCCTGTAGAGAGAGTTACCAATCATGGGAGGTCCTGTCCAGTACCTAGAAAAGGCTACAGCTGCGCCCCCATCTCAGAGCCTCAGAGCTTCTTCTAGCAGGATGAGTCCCTCACATCATGAGAGCCTTGTAGCTCAAGACTACGGCTTGCAAGCAGGGGAAGGTCACTTCTGCCACCCACACCACAGAAACCGTCACCACCTGGGTCACTGCAGAAAACTGAAGGAGAGACCAGATCCATGGAAAGGACAGGAGGAGTGTCCCTAAGAAACACAGAGACACGCGCAGGCCTGGAAATGCTCCTTGCGCCAATCTACAAGAGAAACACAGGTCATGGGAGCAGTTTCACAGCCTGCACCCATCCAGCCTGCACCCATCCGGCCCGCAGGGGTCCTCGGAAACACAGACCTGGGAGTTGAGGACAATGTACCTGTCGTACACACTCAATCACACAAATAATATACATGCACACACATACACACACATGAATACACACACATCCATACACACTATACACACATACACACACAAATGCATGAATACACACACACACACACACCAAACAACCTTGGGAAGGGATAGAGAGAGACCTTTGCTGCTTCTTTCCTAACAACCAATAATTCTCTGTAAGTCCATGGGGGAAGAAGTCCATAAGCCCACTCCACCTGCATGGCAGAATACCAATGGGCCCAGTCTTGGGCAGTTCTCCTTTGGCTAGTCACAGTTTCTGACAGCTCAAGAGGATGACAACTACTTCCTGTTGGCTTTCATGTCAGCTTGACACAAGGTAGGGTCATCTGGGAACAAGGAACCTGAATAGGGAAGATGTTTCCACAGCATTGGCCTGTAGGCAAGTCTGTGGAACATTTTCTTGACTGGTGATTGATATGGGAGAACCCAGCCCATGTGGGCACGGTCATCCCTGGGCAGGTGGTTGCATAACATAGGAGAAAAGAAACTGAGCAAGCCGCGGGAAGCAAGCCGCTAAGCAGCACTCCTCCATGGCCTCTGCCTCAGCTCCTGCCTCCAGGTTCCTGCCTGTCTGAGTTCCTGCCTTGACTTGCTGTGAACGTGGACTGGGAGAGTGAATCAAGTAAACACTTCCCTCCTTGAGGAAATGCTTGGATCTTGGTGTTTCATCACAGCAGGAGAAACTCTACCTGAGACACGTGCCCTGCCCAGAAGGGGGCAGTCTATAGTAGTCACATACCTGCATACAGCTGGGCCTTCCTCCAGGCTGTAAAGAACACACTCTGGTGAAAACCCAATCAGAAGAGCCCCTCTCAAAGAGTCTGCTAGCCTTCCTCCATCCATTCCAAAAATGAGGCTGTCCTGCAAGATGCAGAGACAGCACAGTATTATGGGAAATTCCCTGAACGACAGATCAGAAAGATGGCATTGTAGGGTAAGTTCCCCCACTGCCCCCTGCTCTGTATGGCCTTTTTAAAATAGTTTTTTTTTTTAACGTGTTTATTTTACATACATGAGTGATTTATCTGCATGCACACCTGTATACCAGAAGGGGACATCGGGTCATATTACGGATGGTGTGAGCCATCATGTGGCTGCTCAGGACATCAGGATGTGCACACAGTGCTCTTAACCTTTGAGCCATCTCTCCAGCCCTTCTGTGTGGCTTTTACTTGTAAACTAGCTGCATCTACTTCAAAAAGGGAAATAATAATAGGAGTAGTTATTGTACTACTGGTCTATAATTATTCAGTTTCACTGTTAACAAACAAGTTTGCACTGTGAGAAAATATCTTAGAGAATAAAATGAAGATATTCAACAATTATCAGAAAACATTACATCAGCTCTTTTTTTCAAAGATATATTTGGAGGTGTGCTGAAGAATAGAGTGTGTGTAGTAAGCGGATGTGAAGTGAATTCGTGGGAGACGCACTCAGTGTTCCTCAGGTAAAATAACTCTAAAGCCAGGTACATACCAGGAGCGTACAGATCCCAATCTCCTTCCCATTGAGGGAAGCAAGTCTCTGCCCATCACCTTCATCAACACCTTCAGGAGCAAAGGGAGCAGACCCCTGGAGGATGACTGAGGAATGGGTGCAGGTCATCATAGTCCTGAATCTGTGAGCTCTTTTACTGATAAACCTCTTTTGCTGGTTAGGTGTTGTCAATTATCAAAAGCTAGAGTCATCTGAGAGGAGAAGCCTCAACTGAGAAAATGACCCCAATAGACTGGCTGTAGGCAAGGCAGTGGGGGTGTTCTTTTTTTTTTTTTTTTTTTTGGTTTTGGTTTTGGTTTTTCGAGACAGGGTTTCTCTGTGTAGCCCTGGCTGTCCTGGAACTCACTCTGTAGACCAGGCTGGCCTCGAACTCAGAAATCCACCTGCCTCTGCCTCCTGAGTGCTGGGACTAAAGGCGTGCGCCACCACTGCCCGGCTGGGTGTTCTTGATTGATTGGTGTAGAAGGCGTCTGCCCATTGTGGGTGGTGCCACCCTTACACAGGTGGCCCTGGAGTGGGCCAGCGAGACAGTTGAAGAAGCCACTGGGAGCAAGCAAATAAGCAGCCTTCCTGGGTGGTCTCTGCTTCAGTTCCTGATCCAGACCCTGCTCTAGGTCCCTGCCTTGAGTTCCTGCCCTGGTTTTCCCCAATAACAAATTGTGATTTGAAAATGTGTACAACAAATAAACCATTCCCTCCCCAAATTACATTAGTTTATTACAGCAATAGAAACCTAACTAAGACACTTTTTAAAAGAAATTTTAATTCTGCTGCCTGATCCCAGGTGCAGTCTAGAGCTACTGCAGCCCAAGTGAGCAATAAATGTATCAGGAAGTGATTGGATTAAGACCCAGGGCAGAGGATAAACACAGGAGTCACACATTTTCCAGCACTGGGCAGAGATCAGAAAGAGCCTAAACACAAGGCTTCCACCTTCCAGAAAATTCCACTACTGTCCCCAAAAGGGGATACCCACTCTACCTAGAATCAAGGAGAGGGCACACATAGAACCAAGGGATATTGGGGCAGTCACTCACCAGCATTGTAGGCTGCTTTCCTTTGATTTGAAAAGCAATACACATGAGTAAAGAGAGCTACTGGGCTCCTGAGGGGACCAGACAGCTAATGAGGAAATGCAAGACTCACCAAGCTCCTCCCTGAGTGCACCTGAAAAACAGTGAGGAGAGGGAGTCTGTACACTTGGGAGGAAGAAAGGAAGCGCGGTTTGGGCTCCTGATAGTCCGATCTACAGACCACCCCACCCAAAGGACTCCAGCCATCCTCTCTGGATTTTGTTTGCCACCTACTCTGATACCAGAACCCGGGACCCACCTGGGGACTCTGAACCTGTCCTTCACTGCTATGGTAATGTACTAGTAGTCCTCAGAGCATCCTCCTTTGCCTTCTGTAACTCATCCTTCTCACGCCGAAGATTCCCCCATTCCTGCTGCACCTTCAGTCTTGCAGAATGTTCTCTTCTGAGAAGATAGCTTGTCCCTAAGACTAGAAGTCCAATCATGGTCAGGGTCACGAGAAAAGCTGGCTTCCAGGAAGAGGCCTGAGGGAAGAAGGGCTCTGTGGCCCAGGCAGAGAGAGCCAGTGATGGGCAAACCTGAGGACAGACAGCCCAGCACACTCCAGGAAGACCATACACTTCCCAGGCTCCATAGGAGTGAGAGGCAGCTCTCACCTGATGAACATGGCCATGGCTTTCTCCTGACCCAAGATGGGATTAAAGATGGAGCAGGTCACATTTCCCACAGAGCTGTCTCTCACCACCAGCGAGACTCTGTGCTGAACAGTCCTTTAGCATCTTCACGGTGGATCTCTGAGGATGCTGAGAAATTCTTTCCTCTGGAGTCTCTCCAATGCACCTGGGGCTTCGGGTACCACCCTGAAGCCATGCACACAACACACACTCCACCATCTTCTGGACCTTTGATGTGCGTGCACTTCAGGGACAGAGCCCATCGCTGTAGGAAGACAGATGTGAACCCACTTTGGGCTCAGGGACCCAGGAGCAACTATGTGACTCATGGGAGCCTTTCACAGGGCAGAAGGGAATTGATGAGGAAAGCCATTCCTGGATTGGGACTAGGTTGATCCCCTGTTGCCTGACAGAGGAAAGATAACAGAGCCCACTATGGGGAAGAGAACACAAGTGTAGGGGGCGGTTCTGATGCTAAGGCCCTGTTCCCCATTTGGTACTTGATCTGTCGGTAAAGAAAGCCATGAGCCAATTCCTGGACAGAAAGTAGAGGCAGGACTTCTGGGTCCCTGGAGGTAGGAGAGAGACACAAGGGAAGAGGAAGGAGTTTGTCATGATTTGGAGAGAGTAGAACCAGGCAACCATGTGAGATCTCAAAACAGAGTGGCCACACGGGCTGCTCTTACAGGCTGGTGGTCAGAGGAATTTAGCAACTAAAGAATAGGGCAGGTGGAAGAGTCGAGTCAGAGATAAAAAAAAAAATTGGTAAGAGCACACTTTTCCTGGTGGGAGATAGTAGTGCCCAGCCATTGTGTCAGAAGGCAAGTTGTAAAGAAACAAACTGCTTGTGTGTGTCTTTGTCCGAGGATTCAAGGGAAGCCAGGTGGGAGCTGGCAGAGCGGTCCACTTCCTGGAGCAAAGGTGGGAACAGCGGAAAACTACACGCTACACACAGGCCTCTCTTTTATCAACCACAAGATCCTGAGGAAACTGAAGGAAACTGAACACAGGAGCCCTGAGGTGGGAACCAGCACTGCGTCTGTCCATTATCCACACCTGTGACCCCCATGGCAGGCCCACACCCAGCTCTCCTCTCCAGGGAAGACAGACCCTGAGCATCCCTCCTTCCTCTCTCCTCAGGCACTTGTCTATTATTGGCCATCCTTTCTCACTGACTGCTCACTGACACACAGGGATTTTCCTGCCGACACCTCTAAACTATACATTCTTACAGCTGGTCTTTTCATAACACTGACAGGATCCCTGGTCCACAGAACTAGACACAGCACATTCTAGGGGATCCACGTATAGAATTTGGGTGGAATTAATCTATGTAGGAATTCATTACCTATTTCTCATCTCAAAATGGGAAACGAGAAATAAGTACAGATAGAAAAGAGAACAGAGCACCTGTGTGAGGCCAGCATTACACAGCAAGCTCAAGGACAGTCTGACAAACATGAGAACTTCTCTCAAGACATGAAAGAAAGTAAGGGGCTGGGTGACGTGATCCCTCAGTTTCCTCCCACAAACAGGTCACCCAAGGTTTTAGAACAGAGATCAGTTAACTAACCTGCCACCTTCAGTTCCAAGATGGCCTCTTCATAGAGCACTCCCTGTTTGAAGTGGCAGACATATATCCCACTATCTGACACCTGGACATTTTGGATCCTCACAGCAGCCTTGCCTTGATGGAACTGATCCTTCACCAGTGAGGTGCACCAGGAATACCCAGGCATCTGCTCTTCCTTCTGCTCCTCTTGGTCCCGATAGACAAGCACTGCTTCTGAGAATCTGGTGTGGAACCACCTCAACTCCTCCATGTTCTCCACACTCATGGCTGGAAACATGGAGCAGGGAAGTACGGCTTCCCCACCTGGTGCAGCCACAATGGGGTCTGAGGGACCAAAGACCAGGAACTCCTCTGTGGACACAGATGTGGCAGTGAGAGGCTGGAGAGACACAGGTCAATGCAGAGAACACACTCTGAAGGGGAATATCGTCCCAACAGAAAGCAAGGGATAGATGGGGTTGCTCTAGGTATTGTACATTAGACACCCATGACTAACTAATGTATAAGCTATCTTTGGACACAGCAGTGCACCCCATAAATGATGCAAAAAAAAAAAAAACCCTCTTCTGCCTGTATCCCTGGCCCCAGACCCTTCCAAGAAGGAATTCCTTGTGTATTCTTTCTCCAGCTTGCATGTACCTGGTCACCAGATTCATTTCAGGTAACTGAATCTTCGATGAGAGCTCTAGCCTCAATATGTTTGGGTGGGTTCAAGATCATAAATTTAGAAAGATAACTACAGATGCTCACACAATTGGTTACATGGCCGCACCTTGGGAAATATGGGTGTAACTGGCTGGTCTCATATAAGACCCAATCCTAAATTCTGTTATCAGCCAATTTCTTCATCCACTGAGTAATGTGAATATTAAAACATAGAGCTGAGGCTGAAGAGATGGCTGAACAACTAAGATACAGGAGATTCCTCCAGAGGATGCAGGTTCAATTCCCAGCACCCCCAGGATGGTTCATAACTATCTGTAACTCCCTTCTGGATTCTGTGGGCGTCAGACATACAGGTGTTACACAGACATACATTCTGGGAAACTGTCCATACCACATGACATAAAGTACACAGAAACAAAAGCTACTTTGAAAGAGCAGCTGGCTTCCAGGTCCCCCAATCACTTCTTGATAAAGAAGGAAGATTGTCCTCTTCACTCTGAGAACCCTTGACCCTCTAAACCTGGAGGACTTTGTCACAGGCACTGTGGCCCCGAGAGCTCCCTATCACTCTGCACTGCTCCATTTCTGTCTAGCACACTGCTGCCACTGGACAGTACAGGACACCTGTGTGCCACCTCCCAACACCCACCTCTGTGGCCCTTACATGGAGTCAAAGCCTGTCCCTGCTCTGCTCAAGGCTAGTCCTGACTCTGCATTTCCCACCAGGGATCACCAGGCCCTCAGTGTTGCTCCCAACTCAGTCCTCACCTCAGCTCCTGCCGGGAGACCAAACGACCTTGTTTGAACCTAAGGCCTTGCTCTTAATCAGCTAGCCAGAGTGTCCCAGGCTTGACTTATTTAGCAAGTCAAAGTGTCCCAGCCTCCACAGCAGGCATTCCTTTGATTCCTTCCCATTCCCACTGCCTCCAGCAAGGAATAAAGACATCCTGTTTGAAGTAGCCTGCAGCTTCAAGACAACAATGACTGTCATCCTGATTTACAGTTATGTGTGACATTTGGTTATCTTAGGAATCCCCCTTCCTCTGCCACTTCCCACCCTAAGTGCTTATATATGGACCCAGAAATAAAGATTATTCGGAGCTTGATCGGACTTTCTGACTTGCTCCCAGGCATTTCTTGTTTCCTGTCCTCTTTCCATTATCCGCAGCTCCCTCCTCAGCAGCTGAAAGTCCTGCAGGCAGGACACTTCGGACTCTGGTCGATAGTCCCTCCCGGGAAGGCCCCCCCGGCAGGACAGGACAGTTAGCTCTTCGAAAACTCCTGCTTCTCTCTCCCTGGATCATTCTGCTGCAGCCAACACTGGCCTTTGCAGCTCCACACACCCCAGGCACACTGCCAGTTCAAGGCTGTCCCAGCTATGCTCCCCAGGTAGGGTCTGACTATGGAACTCAGGCTGGCCAAGGACTCACAATATTCCAGAGTCATCCTCTCAAAGGCTGATGCAGGCATTCTCGCCTGAGTTTTTGATTACTAACTCACTATAAATGGGAAGCTGGGAAAATTCTGGATGCCAGGTTTAAGTGAGTCTCCTGCACGTCTGACCTGCAGAGCACCTGGTAGCTCCTTCCTACCCACTGTAGGGGAAGAGAGGGCAGGACAGACTCACGTGTGGTCTAAGTAGCTGTGAAAGAACAGACAGGCAGGAGACACTGAAGAGCAGAGAGGGCTTGCAGCAATTTTCCATGTTCTGCAGATCTGAAGAGAAAAACAGGAGAGGCAGATCAATACCCTGGAACAGGCGGCAGGAGGCAAGATCCACGCAGATGTTGGACCCCTCATCAGAGACAGCATTGCGCAGGGCAGATCAGCCCACAGGACCAAAACACATCCATGCTCACAGGGGGAAGTCCCCCCACAACCCAACACTGACAAACAGCCCAGCCCAGGCTGCTCAGCCCTGAAAAGACTTGGCAGCCGGGGACACCCAAGCCATCTAAGAGGAAGCTATTCCTTTCCTTCCCACCTCAGCCCCAGCTCTGGGGCAGCCAAACTCTACCCAGAAATATAGGCCCTTCCTTTTTTTTTAGAGCCTTGAGGAGAGCCCAGTGTAGACACCATGACTCCAATTCCCCCTTATCCACATACTGCCTGCGACGCCAAGACATGAAGCCTATGCCCAGCCCCTCCCTCAGGAAAAGCCTGGACCCTGTATTCTATGGCTCCACGACTATGACCAGCCCCTTACGGGCACCTTCAGAGCCCCTCCCCCCAACCCAGCCCTTGCCATGGTTCCTGACATGACTGGCAGGTGCCACACACGCATGTCCCTCAGCACGGGTTTATCCTCCTCTCTGTTGATAAAAACCAAGCTGAGTGTACACAGGGTTGAAAAGAACTGGAGAAAACTCTTTTCTTCCCAAACCACCTGCTGTCTGGAAGGAGAGAGGGTGGGGAGGGAGCCTAAAGGCCTGAGAAGGACAAACTTAGGGGACCTCTGAGCCTTCTCCAGGCTCAGCCACCAAGGGGGTGACCTGCTGGGACTCACTCAATGTAATCTCCCCTCTGCTTCTTCTGCAGACCCCAGCTGTCTTCAATGCCCACCTACCTGCTTCTCTTTGCCCCCAGCTTTGAAAGTCTGTGACTTCATCAGGAACAGTTCAGGGCCAAGGGGACCCAGCAGACCCCAAATCCTCCTCTTACACCTCAGCCCGGCTCCGAGGGACTCTCACAGCTTTAAGCCAGGCTCGCCCCAATGCCAGCATCCATTTTCCACCTCTGGGATCATTTTCTAGAGCAGCCTGACCCAAGTTGTCACAGGCTCTCTAGAGATGATGATGACAATGACAATGATGATGAAGGATGGATGGACAGACGGTAGATGACGGACGGGGAGGAAGGTGATGATGAGGATGAGATACAGAGGCCACGGAGGCAGGAGACGACAGAACCACAGGGAGATAACAGGGGAGGTGGCCAACAACTACAGTGTCAGGCCTATTCAAGCGGTGCCCTTTGAGCCAACAGAACAATTAGAGAGTCAGCCACCGAGACTGAGAGCTACAGTAATGTGACCAGGGTGTGTGTTCCTTCTGAATGTGACCTTCAGTCAGGAAGCGGTAAATGTTCACCTCACCACCCCAAACACAATCCCACTCCCACCTCTACCCACCCTGTCCAATGCAAAGACTTCTCAGACCTACACTTTATGGAATGTTAAAAGATGACTCAAAGAAGACAACAAAACTTTATTGACTCTGTCCTAAGTATCAGGAGCGGCTCACATCTGCACACAACAGAGATATATCAACTCCTCCCACAGCTCCAAACATAGATGGAGTCATGAGCCCAGGTCTAGCTCCAGTAACTACTGAGATGAGGGGACGGTATGTGTCCAAAACATGGAGTTTCTGTTCCCAATCCCTGCCTCATCTGCAGCCCAGCCCAACCCAGCCCCCAACATCACAGACTCAGCAGGAACCTGCAAGGGACCTTGGACTCCAGGTGCCTGAATCTCACAAACCTTATAGCCTCCTGAGTTCCCAGCCTATGCCTCCCAACGGGGATGACAAGTGAAGGCAATGGCCAGGAGCAGATCAGAGAGCTTTAGAGGGCACCGAGGAAACCTAGATGGGATATCCATTGTGTCTGCTCACGGGGCATTGAAGTCACAGCCAGCTCTATTGAGAATAAGCACTAATAAAGAAGCCAGAGATGACTGCTCTTACAGACACCTGATTCCTGACTCTGTACATTAACCCTAACCATAACCCAAACCCTAACAACCATAACCATAACCATAACCCAAACCGTAATCCTAAGAACCCAAACCCTAATGATCCTAACACTAGCCATCACCATAACCCTAAAACTAATCTTAATCCTCACCCTACCCCTAAGGCTAACTCTAACCCTAACAATGCTAACCATAACCATAACTTCTCAGAAGGTAGAGTCAGGAGGATCAGGAACTCAAGGCCATCCTTAGCTACATAGTGAGTTCAAAGTCAGCCTGAGCTATGTGAACCCTGTCTCAAACACTGGAGCCTGAGTGGCATGGCACACGTCTTTAAAACCAGCAATGGGGAGCACATGGATCTCTGTCTGTTTTGGTCCAGCCTGGTCTACACATCCAGTTTCAGGCCACCTCTGTAGTGGGCTCCTCACTCAAAAAGAAAAAAGAAAAAGGGGAAAGAAAGAAGAGAGAGAGAGAGAGAGAGAGAGAGAGAGAGAGAGAGAGAGAGAGAGAGAGAGAAACGGTAACATCAGCACAAAACAAAAGGTGATGTCATGATTGAGTAGATGAAAAGCATTAGCCACCAAGTCTGACAACCTGAGTTTGATCACGGACCTACATGAGGATAAGAACAGACCTGACCACCATCCTGTGACCTCCATGCGTGAGCCCTGACAGGGCACACTGGTTCCCACTTGACTGTACTTCACACAAATGCCCGCACTATACACCCAGTAATAGATGAAGAATCTTCCTCAAAGATTCATTTTTGTTCATTGTGGAAACATGATTTGCCTGCATGTCTTTATGTGTATCTCATGTGTGCCTGGTGCTCACACGGTCAGTAGGGGGCATTAGGGGCAGGTGAAGTGGAACTATGGGTATTTGTGCGTAGTTATGTGGGTGCTGGGAACTGAACCCAGGTCCTCTGCAAGAGCAGCAAGCATTCTTAACCACTGAGCCCTCAGTGGTATGGGGTAGCTCTGGCAAAACTGGCATCAGTGGGTACGCAGGAACACGAGGATGTGATTCTTGGTAGTCAATTTGATGACATATGGAATTAAGTAACACACAAAAATGGAGGGCACGCCCGGAGGAGTTTTGCTTAACTTGAAGTAGAACAATCTGTAGAGAGGAGATTTTGCTACTCAGCTTTAAGCTCCGGGTGGACAACACTACCAGCCCTGCCCAGGTTCCTCGGATCCGCGGATGAAAGACACACACGCACATTAGCTTATTTTCAGTCTGCTTTATTGACTCAATTGCTGGTCTCTTCTAAGACTTCCTTGGCTATCTTGCACCCTTCTTTGCACTCCCAACTCACTATCCTAAATCTGCCCTCAATTTTAGTTGCTCAGTCACCTTCTTGTTCAACCCCCTAAATCTGCCCTCAGCTTAATTATGTTTCTAATATCTTGACTGCTACCCCAGTCACGGAAGCGGGCGATGGCCATTCTGCCCAAGACCTCACATGGCTGATGGCTCCTTCTCTGTCGCCCCACCTTGCACCCAAGCATGAAGAATCTTTTCTCCTCTCCTGACTCTGCTAGCCTGCCGGCAGGAAAACTGAAAGTCTCACTATTCAGCCCAGCCACTAGCTATCATCTTTATTGATAGATCATGAACCAACTGGGGAACAGGACCTTCAGGGTTCACATGCAGATTCCCGATCAAAGCACCAGAACCACTCCCTACATCTCATCTTTTCTGGCCAATTGAAAAAAACCTTTCTCTCGCCAGTCAGTGGTGGCACACACCTTTAATCCCAGCACTTGGGAGGCAGAGGCAGGAGGATCTCTGAGTTCTTGGCCAGCCTGGTCTACAGAGTGAGTTCCAGGACAGCCAGGGCTACACAGAGAAACCCTGTCTCGAAAAACAAAAACAAAAACAAAAACGAAAAAAAAAACCCTTCTCTTAGATACAAATTGAACCAAACCATATCATGTAAATTACAATGTATGATATACAATTAACATCTAGTCCATTATATTTGTAAATTAGATAAAGTACTTTACCATCATTCCTAACCTAAAGAGTTACAATTCTATCCCTGAATTATGTTTAGACCTGAAACATCATCTAGAAACCATGTCTTCTACGCTATAACCTCTCAATGCTAAACAACTTGAGTTTGATTATGAGACTACAACTAGTCTTCAACACCATCAGAAATCCAAGAACAAATTAAATATAACCTGAGTGCATAGGAAGCACCAAACATAGCTTCCAAAACTCACAAACAATTATAGAGATAGCTGACTACCTGGACAGCCCCTAATTTCTTATAATACTGGAGCTTCTGTCTTCAGCCTTCTGGCCTAGAAGCATCTGGCAGACCAATCATGAAGGATGAAATATGAAGGACCATTTTTACTTTACTTGGCAGAGCTTAGAAGTTGACTATCCCACTTGTTTGTCCTTTTGGACAGTATATTGTCTGTAGATGGTGAAAGTAATTTCTGTCTAGTGGCTACCTTGCCACAATAAGCAAGCTTGTCTGGAGGTGAAGGTGGCTGATCTTTCTTTGAAGAGGAATTGGGGATGTTGTTGGGAGTAGATATGTCTCATGGTCAAAAGATCTTTAATAATGAAATAACATCAAATGTCATATTCTGTGGATTTTTGATGTTTTTAAAGACTATCTAATAACTCTGAACTGTTAAACATTAACTACTCTTAGCCATTTCTATTAGGGTAAACTGAAAAAACTTTCCATTATAATTAAATCAGAATCCAACATAACCATGAGTTTGCTATCTGGCCTTAACTTGTGTTACTTAATCATTTTAAACAGTTTTTAAAGCAGAGATATTAGAAGGACTGTGTCAGAGCCTTGTATTCTTAAATGAGTTGTATAGGCACAATGCCTATCTAAGAGTAACAATATTAATTCCAAATTTTGTATCAATATACAAAGTTCATATCAATGAAAAACTTAATCTGGAGGCTGGAGAGATGGCTCAGCGGTTAAGAGTACTGACCGCCCTTCCAGAGGTCCTGAGTTCAATTCCCAGCAACCACATGGTGGCTCACAACCATCTGTAATGGGGTCCGATGCCCTCTTCTGGTGTGTCCAAAGACAGCGATGTACTCACATAAAATAAATGAATAAATAAATCTTTAAAAAAAAGAAAAAAGAAAAACTTAATCTGTATCAATATGTGAATTCTGTACCAATGTAAGAAATCATAACTTCAATTTGTACCAATTATAAAGATTTCTATCAATTAAGATTATGGCTACACAATGTTTTGCTTAAGAACAAAATTAGTAATCTATCCCATCCATTTCCTTCCTGTCTTAGTCAGGGTTTCTATTCCTGCGCAAACATCATGACCAAGAAGCAAGTTGGGGAGGAAAGGGTTTATTCAGCTTACACATCCATGCTGCTGTTCATCACCTAAGGAAGTCAGGACTGGAACTCAAGTAGGGCAGGAAGCAGGAGCTGATGCAGAGGCCATGGAGGGATGTTTCTTATTGGCTTGCTTGCTTCTCCTGGCTTGCTCAGCTGGCTTTCTTATAGAGCCCAAGACTACCAGCCTACAGATGGTACCACCCACAAGGAGCCCTCCGCCCTTGATCACTAATTGAGAAAATGCCTTACAGCTGGATCTCATGGAGACATTTTCTCACCTGAAGCTCCTTTCTCTGTGATAACTCCAACTTGTGTCAAGTTGACACAAAACCAATCAGTATACTTTCTGTTCAAAATTATGATCATTTTCAAGTTATCCCTTAAGATGACAACCTATCTATAATTTATAAAATAACCATAACCAGACACTCAAACCCAAGGGATCAGGATGACAACTCTCCACAACTTCTTCCTGCTGAAAAGGGTGATGAGAACTTCTCTAAACGGGTGGGGAGGGGTAAGAAAATTAGAAAAACTGGTTAGACTTAAGAAAGCTAGTTTTAGCATCCGTTATCCAGTCTCTACATATTTGGTAGTTTCAGAGCTTGACTGAAGTTCTGACTGGATCCGTCTGAAAGGTTGGATGAGGCGAGATGAGCTGGAATCAGCAACAATCCTAAGGCTGTTCTGGAAGCAAGTCTTTGGACAGCGACAGGAAGCAGAGGGCTGGGACAGCAGGTCAGTTCAGCATCCCAGCAGATGAATCAGAGCTGTACATTCGGCAATATATGAATCTCACAACCAAAATAAAAGTTTAGTACCATTAAGATAATCATATGGATTGTGTAGGGTGCCCAGATCAGTTAAGGATGAAATTTTGCTCCTTGTTAATAAGCTGAAAGACAGCTTTTTTATGAGTTAATTTCTCAATAATGAATTGTGATAAGTCTTCATTGATGCCATGTGAAGAACGGCAGGATGAGCCTTCTCCTGTCCTGTTTGATTTTCTTGATCTTTTATAGGTTTCAGGGGGTCTCCCCCTATCATATCTGATCCATATTACTCTTGAAGGGGTCCAGAGCCTACTCTCCTGTCAACACAAATGCAGAGCCCTTCTTCCAAAATAGCCTGTCCTTGCTCCAGTACCTGGAATTCATTGAACAGTCAGCTTGACCTCTCTCCCAGAGGAATTATAACGCCAAACTCATAACCACGCTTTTTTTGATAAATAAAACGTTTTTTTATATACACAGGGTTTCTCTGAGGAGACCTGACTGTACTGGAACCCACTCTATAGACTAGGTTGGCCTCAAACTTAAAGACTCTAGGGATTTAAGGCAGAAGCCACCACTGGCCAGCCAAGATCCACTTCTATTGCTTTTTATTTGAATTCCTGTATTTATTTACTTTACATACTGACCAGAGTTTACACACCCACCTATCACCACCCTTGCAGAACCCTGGTGTCTACACACAGCATCCACAGCAGGAGTAGCAAGGGGACAACTAAGGAGCCCCAGAGAATAGCCAGGGCCGAAACCACAGGGAGCACAGATACTGAAGGAGAGGGCAGGGGGGAGTGGAGGGCTGAAGACAGACAGACTGCCTTGGCTCCTGGGGCTGGAGAGACAGCTCAGCAGTAAGAAGGACCACTTGCAGAGCACCAGCATCTCTGGAACTGTCCATAACTACAGCTCCAGGGTGCCGACACACACTCACAGACACCTCATATTTACCTACACTCACACCTGCATGAATCCACACCTAGGCACAGCCACATATACGTAACTGAAAATAAAATAAATCCTTTTAAAGAGTCAAGGCCTGAGACCTGCCACACCTGCCTTGTGCGGCAGCGTGGACACTAACTGTGGTTGGAGCTGAGGACACAAACACCCAGAGCCCACCTCAGGGTGTGAACACCACCATGTGCCCTGGTGCTGCTGCCTGTCTCTCCTGCTGGAAGCTGGGTGTCTCACAGCTGTCACATGCTGGAATGGCTGCTAGCTGAAGAGCAGAGCACACGCCAGGTGTGGTATATAACTATCATCCCCAGGACTCAGGAAGCAGGACGGAAGCATGAAGAGCTGGACCCAGGTCATCCTCAGCCTCAGTGAGTCCAAGGCCTTGTGCAGCCCAGGGAGGGAGCTTCTAATAGTCATGGCATGCTGGCAGCCTGGGTCTCTCCTGCCACAGAGCCTCCATGAAGAAGGTAAATACCCAGGAACAAGCTCACAGTCACTGTTCTGAACACCTTCTTTTTCGTGATTATTTTGGTGTAAGACTAATATATGTAGGTTTAGCAATGTATATATCCGTGGCCACAGGTTCACAGAGACAAACTCTGACAGGAGTTAGGTCTTCCCCTCCAGCCAGGTGAGCTCAAAAGAGGACCAACAGACCGGGGCATCAATGTGGGGAATGCTCCAGCGGTCTGAGGGGAGAAGGGGACACTGGCTCCCATTAGAACTTCAACTTAAGAGCTTTCCTCTGACGCCATGTCTGTATTTGTTTTATATTATCTCTGTATTGTGGTACAAGTTTTTGAACGTGAGCTTCAAACATTGTATTCTCAAGGAGTACTTAAAAGGCATTTGGAAGAACAGTGCGTCTCAGAGGGGGACCAGAGCCTGGCAGGACCCAGCAAGAGGCTAGCCCAGGGGTGTATGAAGTGCTAGGCCAAGTGCTGGAGAGATGGCTCAGCCATCAGGCGAGCTCTTTCAGAAGAGCCCAGCATCCTTGTCAGGTGCTTTCAACCACCTGTGACTCCAGCTTCAGTGGATCCAACTCCCGCCGGGGCCTCGGCGGGAAACTGCACACGTGACATACGCTCACGAAGATGCACACACATACACATAAGTAAAATTTATATATATGGGTTCGTTTTATTATGTAGTATTTTTTTACGTATGTATATGCCCTCAGGAAGTCTTTTTTTTTTTTTTTTTTTGGTTTTTCAAGACAGGGTTTCTCTGTGTAGCCCTGGCTGTCCTGGAACTCACTCTGTAGACCAGGCTGGCCTCGAACTCAGAAATCTGCCTGCCTCTCCCTCCCAATTGCTGGGATTAAAGGCATAGGCCACCACTGCCCAGCTCATCAGGCTGGGCTTCCTCAGCCTCTGCTGCCCCCTTGTAGCCAGAATGGGACAGTGCCCAGAGGGCACAAGCTCTCTGATCTCGGACTTCGCTAAAGAACAACAATGCCATGGGTCCAAGAAGTCTACTTGTGTCTGTTATAACTGTCCCACCGTGATTGTGGAGAGTTGGATGGCAGAACACTGGTGAGTAGAGAGCCTTTCTAGCAGACAGACTCTCTTACTGCCTCGAGCTGGGCTCTGAGGACATAAGAGGGCGGGCTGATGCAAGGCCAGGAGAGACCACGCAGGCACACCCACCTCAGCATCACCACCGTTGAGAAAGACCAGAGATTGGTGACAACCAAACATGTCAAGAAGAGCAAACTGTGAAGAGACTGGACAGCCCAGTCAGGTAGTCAGCTGCAAGGCCTTGCTCCCTCCAGAGGCAGGGAGAGCACTCTGGCTCCACAGCTCCCTACACTCAGCAAGGGTTTGGGAACAGCTCAACCAAGTGGTAGAAAGACAGACACACTGTGCAGATATGCAAGCCCTTTGGGTCCCTGGGGGAGGGAACTTGAAGACATTTACTGAGGGCCAATGGTTTTGAGGTCTGTTTTGTTTTGTTGCTTATTTTACTTCTTCCTGTCAATCCTGCTGAGAAAATTCATATATGCTTACAAATATTTAGACTTAACACGTGTTGGTTTTTTTTTAATTCCTTCTTCATATTAGGCGCCAGCGAAATTACTTTCCACCCATGAAGAATAGATAACTCATCTGTAGTATCTTCAACTGTTGCCTGTTTACATGATTATTTCTAGATTTAAAACACAGGATTTCACAAGCAATCCATGACCTCGACTGTCCCATAAAGACGGTTCAAGTCTATTCTTAGGGTGTGACAAATCTTCTTGGGAAGGTGGATAATCCCAAAAGCTTCCCAGCCATGGGTCTCCCGGGACAGTAACTGATACTCAAGGACCCAAGGACCCTAGGGTCTAGCTCATTCATTCCTCCTAACCCTTTGCCATCACAGACTCGCTGACCCAGGCTAGCCCCGCCTCCTGTGCCAGAGCCAAAAGGCATGACATTCAAAGGTACTGGCTCAGCTCACTGACATGGAGGGAGCACACTCTGGTTGAGGGACATTCAAAGGGGCTGACTTAGCTCACTGACTGGGGCAGGAGCACCGTCTGGTTGAGGGACACTCCGTCACACCTGGATCTCAGCCCTAAGGAATAGGGCATTCCCCTGAGCCACCCCTCCTCCTCCCAGGGCAGACTTTCCGGAAGACATCTATACCGTCAAAGATAAACAGCCTTGGAGTTTAGCCAATGTGATGGACGTTGATTCTCTTCAGTAACTGCCGGCCACACAGCACAAGCTGAACTTGGTTCCGTTGTGTACAGAGGAGAGGGAGCAAGCAGGGTGCGATGACCAGTCTCCACTGTCAACTAGACCGGATGGTGACTCGCCCAGGAGACACACCTCTGTGAGAGTCTGTGAGGGTGCTTCCAAGGATACATAACTGAGAGGGAAGAGCCACCCCGAGGGCGGTCACCCTGTCCTGTGAGCCAGGGCAGCCAGCAGAATAAATCGGGAAAAAATGAGCCAAACTTCAGCCTCCATTTTGCTTCTTGCCTGTGGGTAGGATGTGACCTGCAGTCATGATCCTGTTGTCTTCCTTCTCTGCTGGAACAGACTTTATTCCCTCAGACCTTGAGCTGAAATAAAGCCTTCCTGCCTCAGGTTGCTCTGCTCAGGTATTTGGTTAGAACAGGAAAATCAACTCGCTTGCAGTGTCTGGGGGGGTGGGGGGCTCTGAAGTGGGAAGCAGAGAGGGCTGGTCAGCATAGCAGTTCCTGGGCCAGCAGAGCTAGCTGACCTTAGCATCCCGTCCCCCACAGAGACTGAGACACAGAGGCTTGCCTTCATGATGACTTCATGTCAAAGGAACGGATCTTGGGCCTTCGAGAGGTATTTCTGAATTGACACGTGTGCATTTACAAGGACAGCTTGTCTTAGTCCACACCCGTGATCTGCCACAGTCTGCAGGTTACCTAACAGTCAGGGCTGTTAGGTGACGACGGTTGGGAGGAGCTTCCCAAGTCTGCACTTTAAAGAGATCTGGCTCATCAGACCGCCTTTTACTGCTGTGGTCGGTTGAGGGCTGGGGTGGGAAGACAGAGTGTCCTGAGGGACCGGCACCATGAGGTCAGCCACAGAACTATTATCCCCTAGGGGCCACGACTCAGCCTCCATGAGACCAGAGCCGCAGGCTCCTCATGTGAGGTGTGGGTGGGTTCCCTGTAAGGAATTCCGCTGTGGGTAGACCAGCAGCATAAAGCCTCTCTGTGGGGGGGCGGAGGATCACTTAGGAACTCAGGAAGAGAATATGGCTCACTTCTGTTATTAAAAAGGGCCATTCACAGTCATTACAGATTGCCTTTTCTCACTCCAGGCTCTGTGAAACATGGTCCCGTATAATTCCCCGGAGTTCTTTTGCACTAACACGTTATTTCTCCAAAGATGAAGGCACGGGGCGTGGCTGTGGGAGGAACTCAGGAGCTAAGCATTCCCATTCAAGCCCGTTTTACCCCCATGAAGTTTACACTACTGAGAGAGCAGAAACATAGAAAATAGGTGTATTTCACCCAAGTTAATTATCTACGGATGTTATGTCATTTACATTAAAATAGTTCTTTGGTCTGCATCTCATTTTACCATTATTAAAAACAAAGCTCATCTGTCTAGCATGTACTGCTTAATCCCGTCTTCTCTTTTCATTTTGTATGTGTATGTCATGGGCATGCAGTGCCCACAGAGCCCAGAGAGGGCATCAGATCCCCTGAAATTGGAATTACAGATGGTGGTGAGCCGACATGTGGGTGCTGGGAACCCAGCCTGAGTCCTCTGCAAGAGCAGCAGGTGCTCCTAACCACTGAGCTGCCCATCCCTGCCCCTTAATCTAGTCTCTTCTGATGCACAAGCCTGCAGGCTAGAGAGAGACATAGCTTAGACTCCATGTGTACCAGGACAGGACACCACAAGCTGCATTTGTCCTGAGGGATGAGATGGCATTGGACCGTTCAGTATAGCAGCCACGAGCCAGATGATTCTCCTTAAATCCATTTAAATTAAAGAAAACTGAGGAGGGGGTACAACTCCGTGGTAGAGCACATTGCTACGGGCAATGCCCTGAATTCTGTTCCCAGCACTGAAACAAAGGCTGAGGTAGACTGTGTGCCTCACATGCACAAGGTCCTAGGTTCAAACCCGAGCACTGCATAAACCAGGAATGGTGTTATCAGGTGATACCAGGACTAGGGAAGCAGAAAAAAGGATCTGAAATACAGCATCATCCTAAGCTACTCCATGAGTTCGAGGCCAGCCTGGGTTACATGAGTTCCTGTCTCAAAAATAAATTAA
>CM052720.1:44879561-44941896 GCA_028551405.1 Uromys caudimaculatus | reverse complement strand
AAATAAAATAAAATAAAATAAAATAAAATAAAATAAAATAAAATAAAATAATTAATTAATTAATTAAAGGGGCCTGGAGAGATGGCTCAGAGTGCTGGCTGCTCTTCCAGAGAACCTAGGCTCGATTCCCACCATGGCAATTCATAACCATCTGTAGTTCCAATTTCAGGAGCTGTGACACCCACCCTCTGCTGATCTCTTCAGGTAGTAGGGACACAAACACGCACACAGGCAAACACACCCATACACATAAAATTAAATTTTAAAAAGGTAATGTTGACTTTACAGGCTGGAAAGGTGGCCCAGAAGGCTTGCCTTACACATACGGAGCCTCAGGTTTGTTCCCCAGCACCTCACAGCCCAGGCCCGATTGTGCAGACCTGGAGTCCCAGTGATTGGGAGCCAGAGGCAGGAGGATTGGTTCAAGGTCATTCTTGAGTTCTTAAGTGTGAGATGAGACACAAGAGGACTTGCCTCAAATAAATTAAAATTCAAAACTCAGGTTCCTCGATCTGCAATCACTGACAGGAAACGTTCCCATTCTCTAGACAGAAAGGTTCACTGGGCAGTGGGGGGAAGGTGACCAGCTCCTGGGTCCTGCAGGAAAGGGTGCGGAATGCCAGCTTTTGTCTGGTACCACTTCCTTTTCTGCTTACAGTAAAATTGAATGGACTTTTCTGAAGCGCCTCGATAATGTTTGATGCATTGAAAATACTGAAGTAGAATTCCTGGGACACAGGGGAAGCCATGGGAGTGGCCAGGGAACCTCGCCAAACTTGCTTTGTTGGGAAGTAACCCCCTTCTTAAGAAGGCCCAAAGTGGGAGGTGAGGCTTACTGTATAATGCTAATCCTTCAGAGGGAGAATGAGAGTCAGGGGGGCCATGAGTTCAAGGTCATGATCCACTACATGGGGAATCTAAGGGCACCCTTGCCTACAGGAGACTCTGTAGGAGTGGGGAGATGACTCTGGTTAAGAGGGCTTGCTCTCAGTAATAACTGGAGTTTGAATCCCAGCACCCACAGCCAGCAGCTCACAACTGCCTGTGACTCCAGTCCTAGGAGATCCAACACCGTCTGAAGTCCTCGGGCACCCGCACATACTTACGTACAGATACACACCCGTAGACACGTAAAAACAGGAAACAAGTCATTTTTAAAATGCAATAATCAAAATGTAAAACTCCATAAGTTGGCTCTACAGCAGAATGGAGATTACAAAGAAAAGGGACCCTGAACCTAAAGGTAAAGCACAAATCAACTTGATCGGAAGAACAGAAAGAGAGAAACGGTCTGGAAATTGCCCCGGCCCAAGGGGTCATCAACGTGGACCTGAGGAGGGGACTGACGAATGAAGGACAAGAGACAAGAGAAGTGAGAGCAAGTCTGTATTCTGATCAAGCTCTGAATGGCTTTGTTCTATACAAGTTTAAATAACAAAGAGCAGGGAGGCAGCAGGGATGGGAGAATTTCACTGAGCCGTACATCTGCTGTAAATGAAATTCCTTGAACAGATAAGATACATTATCATAGCGACTATCTTTACTGCTAAACTGCTGGCCATATCTCTTTACTGCAATTGCTCATCCTTTCGGAATGTGTCTGGTTTCTGGGAGCCTTCAGTTACTTCTCAGGAGCAGGGACTTAGGCCTATAACCACTCCAAGCCTAACTCTAAAACAAAATGGCATTACCTAGGTTAATAAGAAAAATCCTAACCTGTTGGTTCCCGGCAGAAAATGGGGGAGCCAGGACTATGTCATAAGGGAAGAAGAGAAAGGTGCTCAGAGTCCCTGGGCTCCACATCTCACCGAGTGGAGATACTGCCCTCCGGTAGGGTATGTAATGGAGTAGGACGTGCTCAGCGGCCCGGGGCGGGGCGGGGCACTGGCGGGGTGGGGTGGGGTGGGGTGGGGCGCGGCGCGGCGCGGGCGGGGTGGGGCGATGGCCCCACTTAGCAATAAAGCATGGATGGTCAAGTTCAAACAACTAGACAGAAATTCTTGTTGGTACCAAGTACCACATCTAAAATGGACCCCTCCCAATAGAACAAGGTTTGTTTGTGTGTTATGAGGTGGTTTTTTTTTTTCTGAGACAGGGTTTCTCTGTGTAGCCCTGGCTGTCCTGGAACTCACTCTGTAGACCAGGCTGGCCTTGAACTCAGAAATCCACCTGCCTCTGCCTCCCAAGTGCTGGGATTAAAGGCGTGTGCCACCTTTATGTTATGTGTTATGAGGTTTATATTTATATATTTGGTGTGGGGGTGGGGATGTGTTCCTGCCCACCGGGGAGGGGGTGCCTGCAGAGGCCAGCAGAGGGTGTCTGATCCCCTGAAGTTGGAGGTCCAGGCAGTTGTGAGCCACAGGATGCAGATGCTGAGAACCAAGCCCAGGTCCTCTAGACACACATCTAAGGCAAACTTGGGCCAGGAAAGGTCCTCAGGAAACTCCCACAGTGTGCCCTTCCTAACGTGAAAAGTTCTTACAACTGAAGTGTGAATGAATGATTGACACATTTATCCTTCTCCAGGGATAGACAATAAAAAAAAAGCCAATGTCTGAGGGGGTAAAGGGAGGGGCTGGTTTTACCTCTCTACAGCTACCTCGCTACAGTGATCATGGTCCCCAGGCAACTGCGTCAGCATCCAGGAAGCAGGAAAGAGAAGGAAGCGCTCAGTGAGCGCTGCCCAGTTTCAGCAGTGAGGGGTTACCGGGAACTGGGAGCAGCACAGGCAGACTGAGCAGGCAAGCAGTGCCCTGAGCAGCCCCACACAGCCCTCCACCCACCCAGCCCTGCTTCCTCTTCTGCCTCATCACTTCTCCTTTCTCACAAGCTCCAGCCTGCTGCCCCAGCCTCCCTTCTAAGAGATAGCGAAGCTGGCAGCCTGCTCTCTTCCCACTGGGCCTTTGTGGTTCCTCCAGAAACCAGGTGTCTCTTCCAGGTTTCGCTTTGCTGCTCTGCCAACACTAGGTGCCCCAGATCAGCAAACCAGGCAGGGAAAAGCAGGAACCTTCTCATGCTGGATATTCCCAGATCTTAGCTGCCTCCTCAACTAGGGACGGCTATGGGAAAATGACACATCTTGAGGACAATGGGCTGAAAGCATAGACAGGAAACACACAAAAAAGACACGAAGACTGTCACACATGTGAAACAATGTTAACCCTTTCTAACAAAATGGGGTGGAGTTGTCTGCGGTTTGATTTAAAAAAAAAAAAAAAAAAAAAAAAAAAAAAAAAAAGACTGTTCTGAGATGGAGTCTTCCCAGGCTAGCCTTAGACTTCAATCATCCTGCCTTAACCTCCCAAACTCACCCTAACACCCAGCACAACTGCAACTTTGAAGCAACAATAAGACATTGTGGCAAGAAGTCGAATGGAGAACAAGAACTTAAGACATATGGAGAACAAGAACTTAAGACATACGCAGACATTACTCACTGGCCTGCACAGTGTGCTAGAGGGTGATAACCAAGGTTTAATGACCAAGGTTTCATCCGTGGTCATCTGTAGGCTCATGAGTTTTACTCCCAGTTAACCTAAGAAAGCAGGCAACCACACATACGTATGAGCAAAATAGTTTATCATGTTAAAAACTGACACCCTCAGCCGGGCAGTGGTGGCACACGCCTTTAATCCCAGCACTTGGGAGCCAGAGGCAGGCAGATTTCTGAGTTCCAGGCCAGCCTGGTCTACAGAGTGAGTTCCAGGACAGCCAGGGCTACACAAGAGAAACCCTGTCTCAAAAAGAAAAAAAAACAAAAAACAAAAAACAAACTGACACCCTCTTTAACAAGTCTCAATAAGAAACTAGTTGAAGTGACCTAAGGCTTATATGGCAGAGCCCTGGGCAAGCATTTCAGAATGATGATGACTGGGGGGATGGGAGGGGGCTCAGTGAGCTCTGTAGTGGGGCACATGCTTATCACATATGAGGCCCTAGGTTTGATACTGAACACTCCCCAAAACACCTCAAACATCAGACATTCTCCAAGTTTAGAGCCATCTATAAAACCGAATACCTGACTAAAATCCCAATATAAGGCTATATATGATACACACACACACACACACACACACACACACACACACACACACACACACACACACAATGTGACTCAGTGGACCAGGGACTGACTCAGGGTGCTCAAAGCTCAGGGTTTGATTTCCAATTAGTGTAAACAAAGGGGACATCAGTGCACAGCTGTAATCCTAGCAATTAGGAGATGGAAGCAGGAGGATCAGGAGTTCAAGGTCATTCTCACCAACATAGCCAGTTCAAGGCCAGCCTGGTGGGGGTTGGGGCACACTGCCAGTGTTCCTAGCAGGCAGTTCAGTACTGCAAGCAGCTTCCAGGATTGCTCAAGGTTGAGCGATCTGCTCCTGCAGACAACTCCTGCACCCTGGGGCCGCACCCTGGACCACTAGCAGAGCTCCAAGTATGACTGACTCCTAAGCTGTGCTGGGTCCTCAGGAAGGGAGAGTGAAACTTGGGCATTACAGGGCATATTGTAATCCCAGCACTTAAGAGACTGGGGCAGGAAGACTTGTGAGTTTGAGGCTAGCCTCCACTACATGGTGAGTTCCAGGCCACCCTGGCTACAGACCTTGTCCAAAGTTGGGTTTTTTGGTTGGTTGAGTTTGTTTGTTTGTTTGCTGCTTGCTTGCTTGCTTGCTTTTAATAAAAATTAAAGGAGATAGCATGAACTTTTCAGGGTAATGAATTCCCTTTATGGTTGTCTTTTTTATAGATGACTTAAATTTTATGCCTTGACTAACATCTTGACAGTACCCCCAGCATCCTTGTGGGGGAGGGAGGTAGAGGTGGATGAAATACAGTGTCCCTTTGTTATTGGTAATGACAATATTTTACATTCCTCTTTGAAGGAAGGTCAAGCCACACACACACACACACACACACACACACACACACACACACACACACACACACTGTACTAAAAGCAACCCAGCAGGCTATGATGGCCAGATTCATGGTGGTAGAGTATCAGTGTGGACCACAGAAGGCCTGGCTTCCATCTCCACCACCTGTCCATTCCCGGGAGGGGGAGAGGGGAGCCAGGCATAGAGTCGGGTGCCTGTAACCTCAGCACCCAGGTGGCAGCTGCAGGATTTCCACAAGTTCCAGGCCAGCCAGGACTGTGCGCACAGTGAGATCCTGTCTCAAAACACCTTTTTAAAAATAACACACCCATGCTGGGCAGTGGTGGCGCACGCCTTTGATCCCAGCACTTGGGAGGCAGAGGCAGGTGGATTTCTGAGTTCTAGGCCAGCCTGGTCTACAGAGAGAGTTCCAGGACAGCCAGGGCTACACAGAGAAACCCTGTCTCGAGAAAACCAAATAAAATAAAATAACAACACCCCCAGAAGGGGCCAAGGGAAGGTCTAAAGATCCCCTGAGTTGTCAAAGTGACTGGTTTCAGTTCACGACAAGTTGTTGCTCAGCTACACCAGAAACTGAGCATCCTCTCCTTGTCCCAACACCTCTGTCTATGACCTGCCCTTCCTGGGGCACAGTGTCAGCCACTTACCACTCCCAGTCCTGTAAAAAGGAAACCATATGGACAACTAAAAAGATAGGGACTCCCCTATTTGCCCAGCCCCCCACCCCTACCCCAGGCCCTAGGGCAAACCAGCTCCCCTACCCGCCTGCAACTCTGGCACTGCCCTCTTCTCAGGGAGGCCCCTCCCTCACTCTCCTTTCATGTTCCCTCACACACACCAACCTCTCACACACACCCCCACCCCCATCAGTAGGGTGTCCAGGACATTGTGTGACTCAGGAAACAGCTCAGACTGAGGCGTGCAGCAGGCCCCGCAGGAAGAAGGGCGGTAGAGGCAGGGGAGGTGGCCTTTAAGGGTTCTGAGGGTCCTTGCCTGAAGAGGGAGAGGAGATCAGGGCCAGGGGAGGTGCTCTGGAATGCAGCCCCAGCTGCTGCTGCTTCTGCTCTTGACGCTCAGTTTCCCAGTCACCCTGACCAGAGGTGAGACATGGCCAGAGGTGAAGGGGTAGGGGCATATCTCTCTTGGGGAGATGCTTGGTGAGGTCAGGGAAGAAAGCCAAGCTCCAGGCTCTGAAGGGACACTGGAGGGAGGAATTCTGACCCCTCAAATGGGGACAGCCTGCAGGGAGCTTCTGCCTCAGGAGGATTGCCTCAGGGGCTTCGGTGACCCAGGCTTTGCGCCTGGTGCCAGGGGTGGTGCCTGCTGTGGGGTGGCAAGGAGGGTGCCCACGCCCAGGGAGAAGCCAGCTGGTCCTGGAGTAAGAGGCAGAGGGCTCGTGGTGCGGGACAGACAGACAGGAGGAAACGTGGACTGACTGCCTACTATGGGAAAGAGGGGAGTGAGAAGCAAGAGATGGACCGGAGAAGGGCCCACCAGCTCCCTTTCTGTCCAGATGTCCCCACCCCCGGTGGCTCATTGCTGGCCTCTCCTAAAGGAAATCCCTTAGGTGTCTCAGTCATTCCCATCCCAAGAGCCCTTGGCTCCCTCCTAACCCCGGTTGTCCTGCTTCCGGGGGATAGAGAGGGGCTGAACTTGGGAGACTGGAGAATAAACAGGAAGGGGGTGGGAGGAATAACAAGCCATGAATGGAAGGCCCGGGACAAGGCTGGAACAAGGGAGCCCTGTGGAGACTGGGACTGGGGCGTGAAGGAGAGAGTGGATACAGCACCATGCACCTGGGCCACACTTGGGGCAGGAGCGGGGGCTGCTGGTCATTGCCCTGTAAGGAGTACTTGGTGGAGGAAGGGCAAGCCACAGGCCCTTGGGCTCCATCTTGTCTTCTGGTCCCTTCTCCAGAGCTTCTGTGTGGAGGATCCCCAGAGCCCTGTGCCAACGGAGGCACCTGCCTGAGGCTGTCTCAGGGACAAGGGACCTGCCAGTGAGTGTGAGAGGGCCTCATGGGAGCAGGACCTGGGGAGACAGAGGACGGAGAGGAGGAGGGGTCACTGGCCTGAAATGTCCCTCTACCCCCAGGTGTGCCCCTGGATTTCTGGGTGAGACTTGCCAGTTTCCTGACCCCTGCCGGGATACCCAACTCTGCAAGAATGGGGGCAGCTGCCAAGCTCTGCTCCCCACACCCCCAAGCTCCCGTAGCCCCACTTCTCCACTGACCCCCCACTTCTCCTGCACCTGCCCATCTGGCTTCACCGGTGATCGATGCCAAACCCATCTGGAAGAGCTCTGTCCACCTTCTTTCTGTTCCAACGGGGGTCACTGCTCTGTTCAGGCCTCAGGCCTCCCACGATGCTCCTGCAAGCCCGGGTGGACAGGTAAGAAAGAACAAGCAGGAAGGAGCGTGTCCGCCATTTTTGTTGCTGTGACTAAACTCCCCAGAATGGCGGGAGCTGCCAGAAGGAAGGAAGGCTTTATTCAGGCTCAAGGTCTGAGGGTTTAGCATCATGGAGGTGACAGCCCAATATTGAACAGACGTCAAGGCAGGAACCCAAGACTGCCAGTCACACAACATCCACAGTCAAGAGCAGAGAGAATTACAACATCCTTGCTTGCTTGGTCTCATCTAGCTTTCTCCTGCTGTACATAGTTCAGGACCCTCACATAGGGAATGGTGTCGCCCATAGGGAATGGTGCCGCCAACAGTGGGCTGAGCCCTCCTGCATCAATTATCAATCTAGACAATCCCCAAAACAAGCCCACAGGCCATCCTGACCTAGGCAATTGAAACTCTCAGTTGAAGCTTTCTTCTCGGTGATCTAAGTTGTGGCAAGTTGTCAGACACAACTAACTAGCGCACAGACAGAGATACGTGCGGATAAGCGGCTTGCTTTCTTTTTATGTGGTCCAGAACGGCAATACGGCAATCCGGGATGGTGCTGCCCACATTCAGAGTAGCTTTCCCCACCTCAGTTATCCCAATCCAGAAACTCTCTACAGACATACCTTCTGGCCTCTGCAGCTGTCAGGCACACATGGGGTGCACAGACATACAGACATATGCAAAACACCCGTAAACATGAAAAAAAAAAAAAAAAATATGGCCAGGCAGTGGTAGCGCACTCCTTTAATCCTAGCACTTGGGAGGCAAAGGCAGGCAGATTTCTGAGTTTGAGGCCAGCCTGGTCTACAGAGTGAGTTTCAGGACAGCCAGGGCTACACAGAGAAACTCTGTCTCAAAAAACCAAAAAACGAAAAAAGAAAAAAAGAAAAAAAATATGTAAAATGGAAGAAAATAAAGAACAGTGGACAGTCAGGCCAGCAAGATGGCCTAGTGGGTAGCACCTGCTGCCAACCCTGGCAGCCTGAGTTCAATTGTGGTATCCACATCACACCGTGGAAGGAGAGAAACAAAAGAGCAGAAAACAGGGCTAGAGGCGGCAGCTGAGCTGGCAGAGTGTTAGCCTAGCATGCATGGATCCCTGCATTAAATGCAATGGTGCATAATTCAGCTGCAGTGGTCAGAACACACGCCCATACTCAGAACATACTCAGAAGTAGACGCAGGAGGATAAGCAGTTCAAAGTCAGGCCAGTTGATGGACTGGCAGTGGCACATGCCTTTAATCCCAGCACTCAGAGAGGCAGAGGCAGGAGGATTCCTGTGAGTTTGAGAGAAGCCTGGTCTACAGAGCAAGTTCCAGGACGAACAGCCAGAGCTATGTAAAGAGACCCTGTGTCAAAAAAGGAGAAAGAGGAGAAGTTCGAAGTCATCTTTAGATATTTGCTGATATGAGACCTTGCCTTAAAGAAAACCAAAAACTAAACAATAATAATAACAGCAACAAGAAATCCACTCAGAGAGGCAAAGTGGCCCAGCAGAGTACCACTGCAGAGAACACTTGTCCCAAGTTTTCTCAGGTAGGCCAATTTGTAAAACTCCCAGTTAGCTACATGTGCTTTCCTAAGTAGAGGATGTGAACAGTCTACATACAAGCCTCCCAGTGTACAGCAGAACTAAGACAGGCCACGGAGCGCCGGGGTAAACAGGCATGAGAAAACAGGCGGGAGACGGGAAATGAAAGCAGGGCTCCTGAACGCTGAGCACACTTAGATGCATAAACTAGACCTAGGCAGTGCCTGAAACCTCCCCCTCCCCCATGCCAACCCTGCTGCAGGTGAGCAATGCCAGCTCCGAGACTTCTGCTCAGCCAACCCCTGTGCCAACGGAGGCGTGTGCCTGGCCACGTACCCCCAGATCCAGTGCCGCTGTCCGCCTGGCTTCGAGGGTCACACCTGTGAACATGACGTCAATGAGTGCTTCCTGGAGCCGGGACCCTGTCCTCAGGGCACCTCCTGCCATAACACCTTGGGCTCCTTCCAGTGTCTCTGCCCTCTGGGGCAGGAAGGTCTGCAGTGCAAGCTCAGGAAGGGAGCCTGCCTTCCTGGAAGCTGTCTCAATGGAGGCACCTGCCAGCTGGTGCCAGAGGGAGATACCTCCTTTCATGTCTGCCTCTGTCCCCCAGGTAAAGCCTCCTGGGGCTCTACTGCACTCCTTTCCCTTCAGGTGGGCTCCATGGCTGATTCCATGATCCTGACAGGTTTCACGGGCCTGGACTGTGAGATCAATCCAGATGACTGTGTCAGGCACCAGTGTCAGAACGGGGCCACCTGCCAGGATGGGCTGGGCACCTACACCTGCCTCTGCCCAAAGACATGGAAGGGTGAGTTGTTCAGAGGGAATGTGTGGCAGCAGCAGTGCCTGCTCCTGGCCTCCCTCCCCATGAGGCTCCCAATGCCAGCCCCGGTTCCCTCTCCATGCCCCCCTGCAGGCTGGGACTGCTCTGAAGATATTGATGAATGCGAAGTCCCGGGTCCCCCTCAATGCAGAAACGGTGGCACCTGCCAGAACTCAGCTGGCGGCTTTCACTGTGTGTGTGTGAGTGGCTGGGGGGGCACAGGCTGTGACGAGAACCTGGATGACTGTGCGGCCGCCACCTGTGCCCTGGGATCTACCTGCATCGACCGTGTGGGCTCCTTCTCCTGCCTCTGCCCACCTGGACGCACAGGTGCAGACAGAGGGCATGGTGGGGGGACGGATGTCCCAAGCGGCCTGCTAGAGCCTTGCCCCTTGGTCTCCCACAGGCCTCCTGTGCCACCTGGAAGACATGTGTTTGAGCCAGCCATGCCATGTGAGTGCCCAGTGCAGCACCAACCCTCTGACAGGCTCTACCCTCTGCATTTGCCAGCCTGGTTACTCAGGACCCACTTGCCACCAAGACCTGGATGAGTGTCAAATGGGTGAGGGTCCCCAGCAGAGCCCCTGAGGGCCAGCCAAGGCCCCCATTCCCAACAGAGGACAGGCAGGGCAGTTGGTTTATGAAATTGAAAAACTAAACCAGGCGTGGTGGTACGTGCATGTAATCCCAGAACATATTGTGTTCCAGGACATCCGGAGGTTCATGAGACCCCGGTGGGGCTGCAGAGAGGGGTCCATGGTTAAAGCAGTAGCCACCAGGGAGTGAGGACTCAAGTTCAAATCCCCAGATCCCACATAAGTACCAAGTGGGTATGAGGGACTCTTTGTAATTCCAGCTTCAGGAGGCAAAGACAGGGAGTGCCCGGAACAAGCTGACTGGACAGATTAGCTACACCCGCAAACTCTAAGTCTGATATAGAGACCCCTAAGTAAGGACAGCGGGGAGCAGCATTAATCTTGGACCTTCACATTTACATACGTGTGTGCCCATACACATGCATACCATACACACACAAAGTGGCGTGTGTGTGTGTGTGTGTGTGTGTGTGTGTAAAACAAAAACTCAAAGCAGTGTATTTTCTCTGAATGAGTCTGGGTTTGGCTCAGCTCTTCTCCCCAGCACCGAGCTCTCCAAACCCCCACATTGCCCTGTCATCCTTCATTATAAATACATAGCCCCCTTCCCAGTTCTCTCATCTCCACAGACAGGTGCCCCCCACACCTTCCCTATCAGTTTAGCCTCCTTGTCCTCTCCACCCCCGACCCCTATGGACTCCCAGCTCCTCTCTCCTTCCAGCCCAGCAAGGACCCAGTCCCTGTGAACATGGCGGTTCCTGCGTCAACACCCCTGGCTCCTTCAACTGCCTCTGCCTGCCTGGTTACACGGGCTCCCGCTGTGAGGCTGACCACAACGAGTGCCTGTCACAGCCTTGCCACCAGGGCAGCACCTGCCTGGACCTGCTTGCCACCTTCCACTGCCTCTGCCCACCAGGTAGAGCTGGGTGGGACCGTGGGTGGGCGAAACGGAGAACTAACTTTGAACCCAAGGGGAATTGCCTAGCTAGAGTGACTGGCATCGGTGTCTCCAGCAAGCATCCTTCTCTTCCTACACCCGAGTTAAAACTGGGGAACCCACGACTCCTAGAAGGGTGAGCTGCCCTGCAGTGAGAGTGTGCACTGCACAGTTCAGGGATATAGTGCTCCACCCATTTTATGATCATCACAGAGTGTACATCCTGGTCTACTGTGATTTAGCCAAAGAAGACAGAACAGCAGTTAGTACATGTGCCATCCCAGGACTCACACACACACACACACACACACACACACACACACACACACGCACACACACTTAATCACACACTCTCCCACATAGAGATGAAGTGTAAACCAGCTAGAGCTGGTTCAGTAGAAGAGGAACGCAGGAAGGCTGCCCACACACTTGCCGCCATGCTGGGCTTATCAGAGAAGGAACCCCATCTCATAATTAAGAAACTGGACACAAAGAGGGGGAGTGACTTACCCAAGGCCACACCTCCAGCGAGGAGCAGAGCCCAGCCTCAGCAGTGCTGACCGCCCCACCCCACTCCCTACTGGAAGCCAAGCAGCGCCCACACATCACATCTTGGCTCAGGCCACGCATAGACAAGCACAGAGACGTAGGAAAACTGTCGGTCAGCCAAGGGACAAGCTACGGGTAGCAAGGGTGTCGAGGAAGGTCCCCAGGAAAGAGGAGAAGGACAGAGAGGTGAGGAGGCTGACCATGAAACCATGGAGACGAAAGTAAACCTAAGGGTGAAAAATGGGAGCAACTTTGATGTCCCTAATGTCTTTCTTCAAATCCTCTTCCTCCACCACCATCACCACTCCCATCACCATTACCACCATAACCACCACAACACCATAATCGACATCCCCATCTCTACCACTATAACTACCACCACCACCACTGTCACTACCAACACCATCCATCACCACCACCATCATTACCACCATCATCACCACCACCACCACCATCATCATCACCAGCACTCATGGTACAGAGGCCTAGATAGTACGTGAGGGCTGAAGATGTCCACTTCCCATCTATACGTCAAGAATCTCCAAGCTGGGCAGCCTACCAGGCGAGCCCCATCCTCTAGATACACAGAAAGGGCTTCAAACGCACTTCCTCTCAGCCCTCCACAGGGACCCTGCTCCCCGAGCCTTAACCCTGAGGGAGTCAGACATCCCCTCCCCCACTCTGAGCAGCTAAGTCTCAGTGCTCATCAAAGCAGACAGCACGGGGCACAGGGGTCTCTACAAGTCCAAGGCAGAGCTGCTTCAGCGCTCAGGTACCCCAGGCAGGAGGCCCACTGGCCCTGGCTGAGCCTGGCTGAGCCCACTTCTCACCCCATCTGTATCCTCAGGCTTGGAAGGAAGGCTCTGTGAGGTGGAGATCAACGAATGTACCTCTAACCCCTGCCTGAACCAAGCTGCCTGCCATGACCTGCTGAACGGCTTCCAATGCTTCTGCCTTCCTGGTGGGTGAAGATTCTGGACAAGCCAACCTCAGTCCCCAGGGAACCTAGAGACCAGTCCCCTGCCCCCAAAGCAGCCTGTGTTTCTTCTTCTCCTTTTCAGCTCCCAAACTCTTCCACCCATCCCCCAAGCCTTCCCTTGCTTGGGCCCTGGCCTTACTTCTGTCCTGACAAGTCACTTTCTTCTTTCCTCAGTGACTTTGGCTGGGCCACCACAGACACAGAGAATCTCTCCTTCCCATGGTAGCTTGAGACAGGTTCTTTTTTTTTTTTTTTTTTTTAAGATTTATTTTTATGTCTATGAAAAATGAGCACACAGCCGGGCGGTGGTGGCGCACGCCTTTAATCCCAGCCCTTGGGAGGCAGAGGCAGGTTGATTTCTGAGTTCGAGGCCAGCCTGGTCTACAGAGTGAGTTCCAGGACAGCCAGGGCTACACAGAGAAACCCTGTCTCGGAAAAAACCAAAAAAAAAAAAAAGAAAAGAAAAGAAAAAGAAAAAAGAAAGAAAAGAAAAATGAGCGTTCTATCTGCATGCCAGAAGAGGGCACCAGATCACATCGTATATGGTTGTGAGCCACCATGTGGTTGCTGGGAATTGAACTCAGGACCTCTGGAAGAGCAACCAGTGCTCTTAACTGCTAAACAGTCTCTCCAGCCCAGAGACAGGTTCTTTCTCTATCAGTGCTGGGGACAGGAGGCAGGGTCTCACACATGCTGGGTAAGCACTCTACCTCTGAGCCATATCCCCGGCCCAGGCCCAGCCCATTACTACTCCAGCAGGGGCTCCACTCTCTCTATCACCTGTGCTGCCCAAATGCCTAGAGTCTCCTCAGAAGACCCGCCTTTGTTCACCCCGTGCCTCTCTGCTTGTCCTTGGACTCCCTCCCTCCCCCTCCCGTCCCCCACCAGGCTTCACTGGCGCCAGATGTGAGAAAGACGTGAACGAGTGTAGCAGCGCCCCCTGTGCCAACGGAGGACACTGCCAAGACCAGCCTGGAGCCTTCCACTGCGAGTGTCTTCCAGGTAAACCGAGGCTCAGTCCCTAGGAGAGGTAACCGTCTGTTCGGTCCCTGACCCACCCCTATGCCACAGGCTTTGAAGGGCCACGCTGCGAGACAGAAGTGGATGAATGTCTGAGTGACCCCTGCCCCATGGGAGCCAGCTGCCTCGATCTCCCCGGAGCGTTCTTCTGCCTCTGCCGTCCTGGTTTCACAGGTCAGGGGACAAGAGAAGGAACTGGGAGGGTGTGTGAGCCCACTGGAGGTGGGGAGGAGGCTGCTGGTGGGTGTTGGGAGGTCAGGACGGGTAAACAGAATGAGAACGGCCTTCTGTACACTCGCCAGTGAGAGCTAGGAGTGTGGCTCAGAACCCAAGACCCTGGGTTCGGTTCCCAGCACCACAAAAAGCAGGACAGGATACACAAGTAAGCAAGTGGGTGAAAGCAAGCAATCATAAACTGACCACCTACCTACACTCGGAACTCAGAATCAGGGGACAGTGGCTGGCAAGAACAGACTGCGAAGTCTGGCCTCCACTCGTGCGCCTGTGGCCCATGCCTGCCAACACACACACACACACACACACACACACACACACACACACGCGCGCGCGCGCACCACACATCTCACACACACACACCACACACCACTAACACACTCATACACACACACACACACAAAGGGACTTTCTTTCCTCTTAGACTCATCTCCCCAAACCCTCCCACACAGGTCAACTTTGTGAGGTACCCTTGTGTACCCCCAACCTGTGCCAGCCTGGACAGCAATGCCAAGGTCAGGAACACAGAGCCCCCTGCCTCTGCCCTGACGGAAGTCCTGGCTGTGTTCGTGCTGAAGACAACTGCCCCTGCCACCATGGTCATTGCCAGAGGTAAGCTTCCCATCAGCCTCGGCTAGGACAAACAGCAGGGGTCAGGTGCAGGCCAGCGGGATATGTCCAATGGGGGGGGGGACAGGAAGGAGCGGGCAAGCTTCCTTGGGAAAGGGAGGGCGCAGCTGAGGAGTGGTTCCTAAGGAGGGGAGGGTTGAGCATCGCAAAGGAGGCACAAGAGGGTCAGAGCACAGAGGAGAGCCTCTCCTTCATTAATACCTATGCGCATCTCTGTGTGGACACTTCCCAACACAGGGCAAGCCGGGTGTGCTAGCACAGGCCGCAACCCAAGGAAAGGCCGGGGGATCTCAGCCGAGGCCACGCTCAGCTAAATAGTGAGCTCTGAGGCTGGCCTGGGCTACAGGAGACCCTGGAGAGAAAGAGATAGGGGTGAGGGAAAGGAGAGAGAGAGAGAGAGAGAGAGAGAGAGAGAGAGAGAGAGAGAGAGAGAGAGACTAGTTCGTAGAATGATCCATCCACAGCTACATAGTAATTTGGAGGCCCAGAGGCCAGCCTGAGCCACCTAAGACACCCCACTCCTCCTCCTCTTCTTCCTCCTCTTCTTCCTCCTCTTCTTCTTCCTCCTCCTCCTCTTCCTCCTCCTCTTCTTCCTCCTCCTCCTCCTCCTTCTCCTTCTTCTTCTGCTTCTTCTCTTCGTTTATTTTGTTTTTTTGAGACAGGGTTTCTCAGTATAACCCTGGCTGTCCTGGAACTCACTCTGTAGACCAGGCTGGCCTCGAACTCAGAAATCCACCTGCCTCTGCCTCCCAAGTGCTGGGATTAAAGGCGTGTGCCACCACTGCCCCAGCTGAGATCCTTTTTTAAAGGAAGTGAGTCTTGGAGAAACCTCGAGGAGGTTACAGTGGTCAAGAGTACGAGCTGCTCTTTCAGAGGTCGGGGGTTTGACTCCCAGCATCCACGTGGCAGCTCAGATCCATCTGTACTTCCAGTTCAGAGGACCTGGCGTCCTCTTTCGGCCTCCACAGGCACAAGACACACATGGTGCCCTGATATGCACGCTGGCAAAACACCCACAAACATAAAAATAATAAGTAAAATAACTCTTAGTGGAAAGAGAAGGAGGCTAACAAGACTCTCGAAGCCAAAACAGAGCTGGTCTTAAGGGCCCAGTCAACAAAGCAGGAAGGGAAAGAGAAGGACCCTTCGCTTCTTCTTTATGACCAGATCCTTGTGTGTATGTGACGAGGGCTGGACTGGACCAGAATGTGAGACAGAGTTGGGCAGCTGCATCTCCACACCCTGTGCCCATGGAGGGACCTGCCACCCACAGCCCTCTGGCTACAACTGTACCTGCCCCACAGGCTACGTGGGTGAGTCTCTCCTATCCACATACACTCCAGCCTGTAGCCCCACTGATCACACCTGGGGCTGCAACCTCTTCGAGGAGAATTGGTGTGGACTGTGGGGGACACAGGTGACTCTTGGGGGGTAGAAGGAAGAGGCCGGATGGGGCAGGGAGCTATAGGTGAGCAAGAAGACAGAATGAGAAGAGAACCCCACATTTTCAGAGCTCACCTGTTCCCTCAGGGCTGACGTGTAGTGAGGAGGTAACAGCTTGTCACTCAGGGCCCTGTCTCAATGGTGGTTTTTGCAACATCCGTCCTGAGGGCTATTCCTGCACCTGCCCTCCAAGTCACACAGGTCCCCACTGCCAGACTGTCATGGACCACTGTGTGTCTGGTAAGTACTGTCCTCAGTCTGAACCACAGGGCTGGACTGTGGGGTAGGGTGGGGCATGTAACAATGCTCTGACATTTTAATATAGGCTGGGGATATAGTTCAGTAGTAGGGTATGCCTAGCATCCATGAAGCCTGAGATTCAGTGTCCAGTGTCACAAGGCATGGTGGTGCCCACAGGTTAATCCCAGCCCTCGGGGATGGAAGCAAAGGATCAGAAATTCAAGGTCATTCACCCTGTCAAACAAATGCAGTAGAGGTTGAGAAATGGTTCCGAGGGTCCAGGTCCTTGCTGCCAAGCCCCGGGACTCCCATAGCAAAATAGAACTGACTCTCAAGTTGTCCTCTGACTTCCACACGTCCACTGTGACTCTCACAGAACCCCACCACATAAATGCAAAGGTGTACGTGTGTCTGAACACATAAATAAATGTATATAAACATCTCTTTACTTATTAAATTTTTTGTTTGTTTGTTTGTTTGTTTATTTTGTTTTTCGAGACAGGGTTTCTCTGTGTAGCCCTGGCTGTCCTGGAGCTCACTCTGTAGACCAGGCTGGTCTCGAACTCAGAAATTCACCTGCCTCTGCCTCCCAAGTGCTGGGATTAAAGGGGTGCACCACCACTGCCCCGCTACTTACTAAATTTTTATTAAATTGTTAAATAAATAAATGGATAAATATAAAAACAAATGTTAAATAGATAGCTGGGCAAAAGTAAGTCATACTGGTGAGAGGTACCATCCTTTGTGTTGTGTGTGACCAAGGTCACAGGCCAGATGACAGGCATGGAACCCAAGCCCTCACAGACTCCCCTCTCTCCAGCCTCGTGCCTCAATGGGGGTACCTGTGTGAGCAAGCCTGGCACTTTCTTCTGCCTCTGTGTCACTGGCTTCCAGGGTCTGCACTGTGAGGAGACAATTAACCCCAGCTGTGCAGACAGGTAAGCGTGACATGAGGCCCCCAACGGAGCAGAGGAATCCTCAGTCTCCCTCACGGCCTCTCTACCTATCCGTGGGCTCGGTGCTATCACAACTCCCTACCCTGTGGCTGCCCCTTCCCCACTATCTCCCCACAACCAACCTGTTACCTCACGGTCCAGTTACCTCACGTTCCACACTCCTCGTCTCCCAGACCCTCCTACAGTGCCGTCTTTGTCTTGTCCAGCCCCTGCAGGAACAAGGCAACCTGCCAAGACACACCTCGAGGGGCCCGCTGCCTCTGCAGCCCTGGCTATACAGGAAGCAGCTGTCAGGTGAGGGGCCCTAAGCTAGACGTGCCAGTGAGAGAGGCTGGAGAGCTCTAGGTGTTGGGATCTAAAGGGTGGGCAACAGGGAAATTCAGATGGATGGCCACGTGAAGGGACGTGTGGATGTCCAGAAGCATCTCACTTGGGTGTGAGGTGAAGGAAGAAACGGAAAACCGGGCATGGTGGTACACATCTGTAATCTCAACACTTGGGAAGCACAGGCAGCAGGATCAGAAGTTCAAGGGCAGCCTCAGCTATGTAGCAAGTTTGAGGCCATCTTGGGGCAAATGAGACCCTACCCTACATACAGAGAGAGAGAGAGAGAGAGAGAGAGAGAGAGAGAGAGAGAGAGAGAGAGAGAGAGAGAGAGAGAGAGAGAGAAGCCTGGGAGTGGGGGTGTAAGTGGGATGAATTTCTCATCCTGGAGGCTGTTCTGAAATGTGAAGGCAGAGGTCAGAGAGGGTCACCAGCTCAGCAAATCGTCTTAGAAACAATTTTGAGGGAGCTACAATTGGAGAGGCTCCTGAGTCCCAGAAGCCTTCCCATCTCCAGTTCTCACCCAACCCTCAGACTCTGATAGACTTGTGTGCCCAGAAGCCCTGTCCACACACAGCCCGATGCCTCCAGAGCGGGCCCTCCTTCCAGTGCCTGTGCCTCCAGGGATGGACCGGGGCTCTCTGTGACCTCCCTCTGTCCTGCCAGAAGGCTGCAATGAGTCAAGGTACCAGACCCAGGACCAACGGAGCGGTGGGGAGGGGTGTCCTCTTTTGTCGAAACCCTCAAAGCAGCCACACAGCTTGTGTCACAGCCAAAACAATCAAGAATCTACAATTTATTCTACAGTTCAACCCCCAGGACAGTCCAACAGAGCTGCACTCTGCTGCTGTATTCAGTATCAACGACCCAGACGAGACTCCCATTTAACACAACCACTAGGGCAATGCCTTACCTGGAACCACTCAGTTCTACCAGGCTCAAAACACCCCTGGAGTGAGCCGACATAACCCAACTGCACCAACAGCTCACCTGTGCAGCCTCTTACAGAATACTCTGTGTCAGGGGCCCCTGAGCATCCTCCCGTCCAACTTAGATGTCTGTCTGTCTGTCTCCCCAGGCATAGAGATCTCTGCCCTGTGCCAGAATGGAGGCCTCTGTGTTGACACGGGCTCCTCCTATTTCTGCCACTGCCCTCCTGGATTCCAAGGCAAGTTATGCCAGGATAATGTGAGCTCCTGTGAGTCCGAGCCTTGCCATCACGGGGCTACCTGTGTGCCTCAGCCCAATGGCTATGTCTGCCAGGTAAGAGGTCTGGAGGAGTCGAGATAGGGAGGGTTGGTGAGGATCTAGCTTATCCAGTCCTCTTCCTTTAAGCCAGACACCCAACCGCCCACCAGGTCAGGCCATGCCACCTCATAAGACTTTCCCAACACTGGGTTTCACTTCCTCTCCCCCCCCCCACCCCCCGCACCTTGATACCAACATCAAACTCCTGCAACCTCTGCCTCTGCATTTGTCCTTCTGCTGGCTCAGTCTTTACCCCACTTTCATGCCTACTTCATCCCTGCAAGATCTTCCCACCTGTCTCTGAGGCCACAGAAGTTCCTTGTTCCCGCTGTCCCACTCCCTGATCCAGTGTCCCAAAATTGTTTCTTAGCCTTTGAGCCTTATCCCCTTGCAGACTTGTCTCAGGGGTCTTTTCCTGCCTCTTCCTTGGCTGAGTAACCTGAGCAAGAGGAGGGGCTTCTCCTCGATGGTCCAGGTCACTATCCAGGAGAGGAAATGTTGGGATTATGGCAGAACCCATTTAAATCCAGTGCTCAGAAACTCAACTTTTTTTTTTTTTTTTAAATATTGTGTGTATGAATGTACCACATGCATGCCCAGTACCCAGAGGCATCTCTCTTGCTCTCAGAAACACAACTTTTTATCCCCTAGCCTACCGCCGACTAAACTTTGCAGTCACCATCTTCAACTTTTTAAAAATTAATTTATGGCCATTGGTATGAGGGCATCAAATTCTCTGGAACTGGAGTTACAGACAGTTGTGAGCTTCCATGTGGGTGCTGGGAATTGAACCCAGATCCTCTATAAGAGCAGCCAGCACCCTTAATCATTTCTCCAGCATCCCCCCCCCAACAACTTTTTTATTTTAAATTACATGTGTGACTATCTGTGTGTGGGTATGTGTCTGTGAGTACTGGTGGCCACAGAAGCCAGAGGCACCTGATCCCCTTGGAGCTGGCTTACAGGCAGCCGTGTGCTAACCTATGTGGGTTCTGGGACTGGAACCTAGGCCTTCTGCCAGAGCAAGGTCTGCTTTTGTATACTTTTGCTTCGTTTGTTGGTTTTTGGAGACAGGGTTTCTCTGTGTAGCCCTGGCTGCCCTGGAACTCACTCTGTAGACCAGGCTGGCCTTGAACTCAGAAATCCATCTGCCTCTGCCTCCCAAGTGCTGGGATTAAAGGCGTGCACCACCACTGCCCGGCCGCTTTTGTGTTCTTAACTGCTGAGCCATCTCTCCACCTCCCTACCCCTACATACCCTTTTCTTCTTTCTTCCTTTTTTCCTTCCTGAGGCAAGGTCTCATGTAGCCCAGGCTGGCCTTGAACTCCTTTATGTTGCTTTGGATGGTCTTGAACTCTTGTGCCTCTGTGTCGTCAGTGCTGGGATTGTAGGTATATACCCCCACACCTACTTTATACGGTTCAGGGGCCGGGGCAGGGGAATCGAACCCAGGACCATGTGTGTGCTAGGCAAACAGTCTACCCACCACCATCTCCAACCCTTATGAGCCTTTTCAGACATAGAGAACCAGGGTAAGGATGGGATGACCCCATCTTGTGTCCCGGTTAGTGAACCTCTGCACTCTTATTCACCTCCTACTGCTCTCTGGGCCACTCCCTGGATTCTCTCAATCCCTAAAGCCTCCCTTCTGGCTTGCTGTCTGGCAGAAACATAGTGCTTACAACTTTGCCCTAGCAGGCAAAAACCACAGTGTGGCTCTGGACAGAGCCAGTCTTGCTTTGGCCCAAATGTCACTTAACCTTCTCTGAAAAGCATTTCACTATCTGTGGAATGGGAATTAATTAAGTGAGGTAATATTTCTTGACAGTTGCTAAGAGGATGGTTTAAGGCTATGCACACAGATTATCCATGCCAACCCTCTCCTCTGTTTAACCGGGTTTCCTAGTTACACAGACTAACTTTAATCTTCCTTTTATCTGTACTACATAAAATACCTCCTGGCCAGATAGGAAGATGGCTTAGCCAAGATGTTAGCTTGAAGATCTGAGATCAGATCCCCAGAAACCCAAGTCCAAAGTCGGGCTTAGCAGCACATGCCTGTAATGCCACGGACGGTGAGACGGAGGCAGAAATAGGCAGATAGCTTGGTCTAAATGTCAAAGTTCCCAGCCAGTAACAAAAGTCTCAAACAAAAGGCAGAAGAGCCTGAGACCTAACTGGGAAAATGTCCTCTGACCACTACACACCATGCATGTGTGTGCGCACACACACACACACACACACACGCGCGCGCACACACACACACACACACACACACACATACATACGCAGGAATGATCCAATTGGGCAATCATCAGACACCTACGATTTCAATGCATGAGAAAGGCTGGAGGGTCAGTTGCTACGGGAAAGAGGTATCCCCCAAAATGAGGCAATGCCTAGTGGCCACATTGTTTGGGACTAAAGATTGTGCTCTGTCACTGCACAATTACACGTCAGGTAGTGCTGAGACAGGCTTCGATGGGTGAGTGAGAACTTCAGCTGTTGAGGCGGAAGGCTAGCAGACCTTGAGCTCGGCTCACCCACTGGCTCCCTCTGTGTCTCCAGTGTGCCCCAGGCTATGAAGGACAAAACTGCTCAGAAGTACACGATGCTTGTCAGTCCCAGCCCTGCCACAACCGTGGAACCTGCACCCCCAGGCCTGGAGGCTTCCACTGTGCCTGCCCTCCAGGCTTTGTGGGGCTGCGCTGTGAGGGGGATGTGGATGAATGTCTGGACAGGCCCTGCCACCCCTCGGGCACGGCGGCCTGCCACTCCTTAGCCAACGCCTTCTATTGCCAGTGTCTGCCTGGGCACACAGGTAAGGCCTGGGATCTCTGGGGCACATCTAAGACCAGGACAACCCTGATGGTCCCTTCCCAAAAGGCAGCCTCTCTTCTTACCTCTGCCTCCACACCTCTCCCTTAGAAGTCCCCAGCATCTTCTTGCCCACATATCATGTGCTGAACCAACTGTCAGAGGCAGCCACTGAAGCCAGGTGTGACCTCCAATCTCACCCCCACCACAGGCCAGCGGTGTGAGGTGGAGATGGACCTCTGCCAGAGCCAGCCCTGCTCCAATGGAGGGTCCTGTGAGGTCACAGCAGGACCACCCCCTGGCTTCACCTGCCACTGCCTCAAGGTAACTGATGCAACACTCATTTCTCTCTCCTCCTTACACTGATGAGTCAGAACCCCAGGGCTGTGAGTGGGGAGCGCTGGAGTCAGAGTTACTGGAGAGAGTCCAGGTTCACCCTGGTGAGTGGCTCTCAGAAACAGGGGAAAGGCAGAATCCTATGGTAGCATGGTGCAATTCTGTAGTCCCTGCCCTTGGGCGTCGGGGAAGGAGGATGAAGACCTGGAGGTCATCCTTGGCTACACAGTGGATTTGAGCTGGTAAGGTGGTTCAGTGGTTAAGGACACTGGTTGCTCTTCTAGAGCTCCTGAGTTCAATTCCCAGCAACCGCACAGCAGTTTGCCATGAATCTGAGATCAGACTCTTATCTCAAAAATCGAGATGAAACAAAACCGACCCTCCCAAGAGTGGCTTTAGACAAGACCTCTCAACTCTGTGTAGGGGACGGGGTGGGTGAGGAGCTCCGGGCAAGAAACTGGCTGAGCCTTGCTTTGTGACAACAGAGTGTACCTTCTTTTCTCACCCTAATGTTCTCCAGCCAAACCCAAGAATGTCAATAGTAAACACTTTCCCCCACTTCCACCTTCCTCCTGTTTACCCGGGGAAAGAAGAGAGCATGTGACCTGTCTCCAAGGATTAAAATGACACAGTAATCAGTCAACTGCACCAGGCAATGATCAGTCTTCTTGGACTTGCACCCTGAAACTACACGTTGCTGCCTAGCCACACTTCACCCAGTCCCGCCAAGGGCGATATGCCAGTGTGTGCAGTTAGCAGGGGACCTAGGGACAACATCCATTACGAGGGACTCGATGCTCTCTGAGGTCCCTGTTTATATAGGATGGTCTAGAACCCTCTGTGCCATGTTGTCCTAGCTTGCTTCAGGAAAGAATAATACAAGGTCCTTCTGCATTCTCTTCTCTCTGCCACAGGGTTTTGAAGGCCCCACCTGCAGCCACAAAGCCCCTTCCTGCGGCAGCCATCACTGCCACAATGGAGGCCTATGTCTGCCCTCCCCTAAGCCAGGTTCCCCACCCTTCTGTGCCTGCCTCAGTGGCTTTGGGGGTCCCGACTGTCTGACACCTCCAGCTCCACCAGGTTGCGGTCCTCCCTCGCCCTGCCTGCACAATGGTAGCTGCACTGAGACCCCTGGGTTGGGCAGCCCTGGCTTTCAGTGCACCTGCCCTCCTGACTCTCCAGGCCCCAGGTGTCAAAGACCAGGCGTAAACGGGTGTGAGGGCCGAGGTGGTGATGGGGCCTGTGATGCTGGCTGCAGTGGCCCAGGAGGGGACTGGGATGGAGGGGACTGTTCCCTGGGGGTCCCAGACCCCTGGAAGGGCTGTCCTCCGCATTCCCAGTGTTGGCTTCTCTTCCGGGATGGGCGATGCCACCCGCAGTGCAACTCTGAGGAATGTCTATTTGATGGCTACGACTGTGAAATCCCTCCAACCTGCACGTGAGCCTGGGAGGGAGAGGTAGGATGGGGTGGGGGTGGGGAGACATACATGCCCGAGTTACAGAATGACCAGCATTGGACTCCAGGGAGTCTCCATGCTAAGAAAGACTCTAGGTTCCAACCCAGGGGAATGGAGTGACAGACACTGTGGGACACAGGCTTTGTCTCGACTCCTGAGAACTCTAAGGCCTCAGGCCTCAGTTTCTCTCCCCAGGCTCTTCTACCATAGAATGCCTCCCTGGCAAGCAACACCCCCAAGAGAAAGGGTCTTGAACCCTCTTTCTGAGACAGGGGCAGGAGAATAGGTTGGCCCCAGTAAACGGGGTCAGCAGACATCCATCAGGGTGTTTGGCCACCATCTTTAGCAACCCAAGTCCTAGAGGCAGTGAAGTGGCCATAATTCTCTGTGAAGAAGGGTCAAATTTGGGAAGGGCGCTGAGTCCATGTCTCCTTTGCCCACAGCCCAGCCTACGACCAGTACTGCCGAGATCACTTTCACAATGGGCACTGTGAGAAAGGCTGTAATAACGCCCAGTGTGGCTGGGACGGGGGCGACTGCAGGCCAGAAGGGGAAGACTCAGAGGCGGGGCTCTCCCTGGCCCTACTGGTGGTGCTAAGTCCCCCAGCCCTGGATCAGCAGCTGCTTGCCCTGGCGCGAGTACTGTCCCTGACTCTGAGGGTCGGGCTCTGGGTGAGGAAGGACAGTGAAGGCAGAAACATGGTGTTCCCCTATCCTGGGACCCGGGCCAAAGAGGAGCTGAGTGGAGCTAGGGATTCCTCTTCGTGGGAAAGACAAGGCCCTCACACTCAGTCCCTGGGCAAGGAGACAGAGTCCCTTGGTTCCGGGTAAGCAAGACATGGAGGGGTGGGGGGCAAATAATAGTTCTTTGGATGGAGCAGGGACTAGACAGAGGTCCCTGAAGTGCCTTTCCTTTCCCACAGGTTTGTGGTAGTGATGGGAGTGGATTTGTCCCGCTGTGGTCCAGACCACCCTGCATCCCCCTGTCCCTGGGACGCTGGGCTCCTGCTGCGCTTCCTTGCGGCAATGGCTGCGGTAGGAGCTCTGGAGCCCCTGCTGCCTGGACCCTTGCTGGCTGCTCACCCTCAAGCAGAGACCAGTAGGTGATCCCCTACCATTGCTTTTGACCTTAGCTCATACGGTCTCTGGTAGAGATAAAACTAAAAACCAAAACGTTCTATGTAGGGAACGTGGCCTAACACCTCTTCTTTGGAATGAATCTCCCCCTGGCCCATCCATTCAGTGGTCTCCCTTCCTGTTCCCCTGAGAACTTTGCACCAACTTCTGGCATAGCCCTACAACCAACCTTGGGTTGCCGCTATGATATATGAAACTCATATCTTAACATATCCTATGAGCTCTCCTCTAAGCATGTTAAGCATTAACACATTTAACTATAGGAGACGGAAGAAAACTGAGGCAGGCTACTCCACAGGTCCAAGCTACTCCACTGGCCCAATCTAAGAATGGGCCCCTTTTGTGACTGTCTCTCTCCTACCAGGGCCCCCTGCCAACCAGCTTCCCTGGCCCATTCTATGTTCACCAGTGGTTGGGGTGCTTCTCCTGGCCCTTGGGGCTCTTCTCGTCCTTCAGCTCATTCGGCGCCGGCGGCGGGAACATGGGGCCCTGTGGCTGCCCCCTGGTTTCATTCGAAGGCCTCAGACACAGCAGGAACCCCACCGGCGGAGGCCCCCACTGGGAGAGGACAACATTGGCCTCAAGTGAGACTTTTTTGAGGGTCTGGGATTCAAAACACTAAGAATTACTCCTGCAGAAGTGGAGGGGTCGGAAGGCTTCCGGAAGTGTGGGAGATGGTGATGGCCTTAGCCTATCTACCCACTCACCCCATCCAGGGCGCTGAAGCCAGAGGCAGAAGTGAATGAGAATGAAGTGGTCATGTGCTTGGCCCCTGAAGAGGAAGAGGTAGGCCAGGTGAAACTGGGGGGTGGGGAGCTAATAGAGGGGACAGTGGCAAGGTCAACTCAATGGCCTTTGCTATTCCTTGCTCTTGCCCCAAGGCTGAAGAAACAGCCTCAGCCTCCAGGTGCCAGCTTTGGCCGCTGAACAGTGGCTGTGGCGAGCTCCCCCAGGCAACCATGCTGACCCCTCCTCAGGAATGTGAATCAGAGGTTCCGGATGTGGACACCCGTGGACCTGGTACACAACCAATCTAGACCATGCGGGGGAGGGGGGAATCCTGCTCTCAACCCTTTTAGAAGCAAAGGCCGTTAGCATCCAAACAAGAGCCTTTGGATCAGTAGCTCTCAGAGCAGAGGCCCCAGAGAGAACAGCACCATCTGCGGATGTGTCAGAAACACAAACTCAGACCCTCGGCAAGCTGAGGTACAGAGCAATGGGACCAGCCCTCTAGGTAAGGCTGACTCAGGTTCAAGCCAGAGAAGCTCTGAGAACTAAAGCCTTCCTGCTCCTGTTACTGATGAGAAAACTGGGCCTCAGAGAGGTTGTTGAAGACACTCAATCAAGACAGTCGGTGGTGGTGCACGCCTCTAATCCAAGCACTCAGGAGGCAGAGGCAGGCAGATCTCTTTGAGTTCAAAGCCAGCCTGGTCTAGACAGTGAGTTCCAGGACAACCAGCACTACACAGAGAAACCCTGTCTTTAAAAAAACAAACCAAACCACTAAATCAAGAACCAACACTTGGCTGGCAACAGTGGCACACACCTTTAATCCTAGCAGGAAGGTTTTAGTCCTAGCATGAGAGAAGCAGAGGCAGGTGGATCTATGTGAGCTGGAGACCAGCCTGGTCTAGTGAGTTCCAGGACAGTCAGAGCTACATAGTGAGAACCAGTCTCAAGCACCCCCTCACTCCAAAAAGGCAGAGCTTGGCTGAGATGGCTGCAATTCTCCCAGGGGAATGTTATCACTCTTGTCTCATTCATAGATGGGGTGACACCCCTAATGTCAGCCGTCTTCTGTGGGGGAGTGCAGCCCACGACTGTACAGAGACTGGGGCTAGGAAATCCAGAACCCTGGGAACCACTGCTGGATAGAGGTGCCTGCCCCCAGGCTCACACTGTAGGCACTGGAGAGACGCCCCTGCACCTAGCTGCCCGGTTCTCTCGGCCAACTGCTGCCCGTCGCCTCCTCGAAGCTGGAGCCAACCCCAACCAGCCGGACCGGGCAGGGCGCACCCCACTTCACACTGCAGTGGCTGCTGATGCTCGGGAAGTTTGCCAGGTCAGTACATATCGGGGTCCCTAAAGGAAGTAGGAGTAAGCTTACATGTTAAATGGTGAGGTCTTCTCTGGGGTTTGACAAAAACTGAAATTGACCTGAAAGAGGAAGGTGACAGGTAGCCACTGGTTTCGGGGTTGACGGGCCTATAACCCCAGCACTGGGGAGGTGGAGGTGGACAGATCTCTATGAATCCCAGGCTAGTCTGGGCTGCATAACAAGACTTTGCTTCAAAACAAAGACAGGCAACAAAAGCATGAGGAGCCTGACCTAGAAGCTCAGGGTAGCCAAGGGGTCACAGGCCCTTTCCGTCTCCTCAGCTCCTATTGGCCAGCAGAAAGACTGCTGTGGACGCGTGCACAGACGACGGGACTACACCTTTGATGCTGGCTGCCAGGTTGGCTGTGGAGGACCTGGTTGAAGAACTGATCGCAGCGCGAGCAGATGTGGGAGCCAGAGATAAAAGGGGTATGCATGGAAACGGGAAAGTAAGGACCGGCGGGAATGGGATGGGGATACCCGGGTCCCACCGATCCAGAACAATACCCATTGTCCCGCCCGCGCGCCCATGACGTCACCAGGGCAACACTAGCAGCCGACTGTCGGTTGCCAGGGCAACGCTTCCCGCCTCTGAAGAACCCAAGTAGCTCTCCCTTCCTCCCCACCCCCCACCAAGGCCAGAACCCGTGGGAAACTAAAACGTAGAGTCTGACCCCCAACTGCGGGGTAACCGGCTCCCACGTGGTACCCTAGGAAAAACTGCACTGCACTGGGCCGCTGCTGTGAACAACGCCCGAGCCGCCCGCTCTCTCCTCCAGGCTGGAGCGGATAAAGATGCCCAGGACAGTAGGGTGAGCCATGTCGCAGCCTCCCCACTGAACAAGCCAAAAGCAGGGACTCCAGCAGGCTCAAAGAGGGCGGGGCCAGTGTCTGGTGGGAGGGCACCTACTCCCGGTGGGCGGGGCTCCCTGACCGTCCCCGCCCCCGGGCCTTCGGGTCTCCCCCCTCCCCCCGCAGGAGCAGACGCCGCTGTTCCTGGCTGCGCGCGAAGGCGCCGTAGAGGTGGCGCAGCTGCTGCTGGAGCTCGGGGCGGCCCGGGGGCTGCGGGACCAGGCCGGGCTGGCCCCAGGAGATGTGGCCCGCCAGCGCAGTCATTGGGACCTGCTGACGCTGCTGGAGGGGGCGGGACCGACCACGCAGGAGGCCCGTGCGCACGCACGCACCACGCCGGGGGGCGGAGCCGCGCCGCGATGCCGGACGCTGTCTGCGGGAGCGCGCCCGCGCGGGGGCGGAGCCTGTCTGCAAGCTCGCACTTGGTCGGTGGACTTGGGAGCGCGCGGAGGGGCGGTCTACGCGCGCTGCCGGAGCCGATCAGGAAGCTCCGGAGGCCCCTCCATGCGCGGCCGCAGGTTTTCCGCGGGCTCTCGTGGACGACGCGGGGCTCGGGCATCACAGGATGACTGGCCTCGCGACTGGGTGGCCCTGGAAGTCTGCGGCTCCGCCTGCAGTGCGCCGATCCCGCCTCCTAGCCTGACCCCGTCCCCAGAACGCGGATCCCCACAAGTTGCCTGGGGTCTTCCAGTCCACCAAGAGGTCCCCTTAAACTCGGGTGGAAGGAATCAGAACTAGACAGCTTCGTGGAAGGAAGGAAGCGACACGTATGAGTCTGGAAGACTCCGTACTTTTAAGGCCAAAATAACCGTTATGGCCAATTGTCTTCTCCATAGAGTATGTACAGCAATGGGAAGAAGGTTTTGGATGCCCGGATGAGATATGCCGTGCTTTTTTCCTGGAAAATAGGGCAGCTTCAGGAGGACAAAGTGGATTTCGAGAATCGCTAAACTGGAATTAAGAACTGTGGGCAAATTGGGTGCAAATTTTTCCTTGGGTACGGTTTCCCAAAGGGAGCCTCTGCTAGCCACGGTCCACAAGTAGCTGGCAAATATTTATTGAGCACCTACTATGTGCCGGGTGTTGTGTAGATGATGAAAGGTAACAGTGGCCCGTCCAGCTAATGACTCCTTGCCCTGTCTCTGCCTTCCCCACAAGGAAACTGGTGCAGGGATGAGGCCATGCTCTAGTCACTGCTATCTCTGAGAACCCCGAACTCATGAATAATAAAGCTCATTTGATGTGCTACTTTATTTTCTGAGGGACTGGAGGGTGAGATGATAAGAGTTCGTAGTGAACCGGGCAGTGGTGGCGCACGCCTTTAATCCCAGCACTTGGGAGGCAGAGGCAGGCGGATTTCTGAGTTCGAGGCCAGCCTGGTCTACAGAGTTCCAGGACAGCCAGGGCTACACAGAGAAACCCTGTCTTGAAAAAGAGTTCGTAGTGTTTGGGAAATTCGGCATTCCAGACTCATTCCTATAGGTAGGGGGCTTTTAAGTATAAATTAAGGGCAAACTGACAATCTGGGGGTCCCAGTTCATCTGGGATAGCACTGAAAGTGAGACTCTCTAATCTTAAAATATACGAGGTGATAACTGTGTCCGTCATCCAAAGCAATTTAGCCATAACAAGAGATTGCTAAGGGCTCAAAGACGGGCATCTTGAACTGCTTACGCTTCAGCCTTGCGGCTTTACCTCAGTGCTGATAAGCCAGGAGGCATTCTGGAAGGGCCCTTGGTAGAGTGTTCACCTTGTACCAAGTGCTTCATTACAATTAACACTTAGTAATTCTGTGAGGTAAATGACCAGCGGTTGAAGTGCCTCTTTAACATACCAGAGCTCACTTGGCCTCCTGGTTCTCCTAGCAACCCCCAGGCTCTACCTGTTACAGGATATGGCTGTCATACCCTGCCCCCTACCCTGAACTTTTCAGACCCTGAACTGCCTTTCCCCCAGAGGCTCTACATTATATAATCCAGACATCTTGGTTACCTGACTACCATTCCCTCTCTGATCTCTCTCTCTCTCCCTCTCTCTCTGCCTCTTATACTGTTAAATACTTTTATATTTTTAATTTGGCTTGAATTGGCTCATCAGCAGAGAAACCTATTACAGTCCACCTCACACTTTGAGGCACAAAGATTCATTCCCCTAAGACGGTCAGGCTCTCTCCAATTTCAGGCTCCAAGTCACGCGGCTCCCAACTTCACAGGGCAGACAGCCATTTGAAGAACCCAGATGTCTGTCCGTCCTGCTCCCTTCTTGGGGCTACTGGAACTGATTGAAGGCCGAGCTAAGTTCAGTATTCCACTCTCGAATCCCTAGGCTACTTACTCTTCCCCTGACCCTTGTCTACACTAGCCCTGGCCTCTGGCTACATACTGTGTTGAGCCAGTGTTAGGGCAAAAGATGTATTACTGTATTACGAGCAATGCATCTGGGTCAACAAATCTGCTCCCCTCTAGAACCATGACTTTCCCAACTCAGTAAGTCAAGAGAGATAAGAAGGGTCAAATCCTACATCAGGACCAGTCTCAGGGAGAGAAGGGACCTAGTTTGGGGGAGGGGGATCCCGAAGAGTGAAACCACTTCCTGTGTTGTAGCTAGTTCCGGTGTTGACAGAGAAGAGCTGAAGGAGAGGTGGGGATGGAGGAGCAGTGTGGCAGGCTAGGGGGTTACTGAGGCTCTGGAGATGAGACAGCAGGAATCCAGCCCGTCGGGAGCGTTCTCCACTCCTGCAGCTGGAGTTTCTCCCGGTCTCTGTTCCCCCCTGGGGCAATAGAGGTCAAACAAGCTGTTTGGGTGGGAAAAAGAGGATGGAGGAAGTTGACAGAGATGGGCGGGGCCCATGGGGGGGGCTGACCAGGAACCCAGCTTCCTGCTCAGTACCCAGGCATCCAGACCCCAGCTCACCCCCCAGCTCACCCCCCACCCCTTCCAGCCCCCATTCCCCTCAGGAACCCACGGTTCCGGTCCTCCTCCCAAATTCCAGCCACCCCTCCCCACCAGTGTCTCTCCCCAAGTCCAGGGATGGAGGCTGAGAGACCCCAGGAAGAAGATGGTGAGCAGGTGAGCTGATGGTGGTGATGGGCTGGGGGACCAACCCAGGGAGAAGGGACATGTGGGAACTAGTGACGGGTGAACACAGGAGACTCAGGAAAGCTTGGGCACACCAAGTCAGGAGCAGAAACACAAGGGAAATGGGTCACTGGCCTAGCCCTCCGCCCACACACACCCCTGACTGGAATGAACATGTCTTGGTATCAGAGTCTCCTGCAGGATGATCAGGGTTGGCCCCCTGTGAACTCCACCGCTCGGCCTTGGAGATCTGCTCCTCCCTCCCCTCCTCCTCCTGGAACCCGACACACAGGTACCCCAACAACCCTGGAAGATCTTGACCCCATCACCCAGGCTACCCCAGCGTAGGTCCACTAAAGTCACACCTGCTGGTCCCTAACCCAGTCCACCGTATCTCCTGTCCCCACCGCTTGCTACTCCAATCTGCCATAGCCTCTGTGTCTGAACCCTCCTCCTCCTCTCCCATAGCCCTAGGGCCTCGTTCTGGCTCCCTGCTCTCCCTGCAGACTGAGCTCCTTCTGGACCTGGTGGCTGAAGCCCAGTCCCGCCGCCTAGAGGAACAGAGGGCCACCTTCCACACCCCCAAGGCTCCCCCAAGCCTAGCCCCAACCCCACCCCGGCTTCTTGAAGACAAAGAACAGCTCTATAGCACCATCCTTAGTCACCAGGTAAGGCACATCCCGCCCCACTCTGCACCCCACCCCCACCCCACATGCACCCATGGAGGCAAGACCCAGGTCTCCTAGCTGGCCTACTGCTGCTTTTGCCAAACTTCTTTCTCCCTAAGCATACGCCCTTTGGTCAGCCTCTCCCCATCCCCATTCCAGATTTCCTATCTGCCCCACACCAACCCTGACCCCTGGTACCCCAAACCATCACAGGCTACCAATGCCCTTCTCTCCCTCTTCATCTCTAGTGCCAGCGTATAGAGGCCCAACGGTCTGAGCCACCCCTTCCCCCCGGGGGACAGGAGCTCCTGGAGTTACTGCTGAGAGTTCAGGGTGGAGGTCGCATGGAGGAGCAAAGATCTCGGCCCCCTACACACACCTGCTGAGACCCGAGCTCCCGACCAGTCCCCTCTCTCTAGGACTCAAAGCTGGGACACTCCCCGCAGGTCTTCAACCCTGTTTGGCAGGGTTACCAGAGACTGAAGACCCGGCTAAAAATTGCAGTGTTTACCGCCCACTTTCCCTGGGGACTGGACTTGGGACAAGTACTCTAACCTTGAAGATAAGCAAGGTAGGGTGGACATAACTCCCTAGGACAGTTAAGAGTCTCTACCTGAGCTGTCAAGCTACCAAACAGGGTGAGAGGGCTGAGGCCTGCCCCTGCCTAGTGAGGAGAAAAAAAAAAAAAAAGGAAGAGTAAGACAATTGTCCATCCAGCACTAGCACCCCCGGCCCCAAGGCAGAGAAAGGGGCCCGGAGGCGGTGAAGCAGCCCTTAGCCCCGTTCCCCAACCCTGCTGCTGAGTCTGTCTTATGTTTTGGTTGTACAAATAAATTTAATTCCCTCTGGACTGAAGACTGGTATCTGGGGGGTGCAAGGTGGGTAGGTGAGGCCTGGGGCAGCCGCTCTTCGCGATCTGGCCGGAGGCCAGCTCCCCTCCCTGGCTGGTTAATTACTGGCTCATTAAGCAGCGGCTGGAGACCTCCCTAATCATCTCCCCCAGCCCCCAGTCTCCCGGTTTTAATTAAGTCGAACAAGGAGGGGAGTCATTAGAACAAGAAATATGAACCGAGCTGTCGGAGAACATTCCAGAGGCCGAGTCCGCACCACCCGACGATGGGCTCAGAACCCGGGTGGCCGAGACGCCCACCTCAGCCCCGGCTCGGCCAGCCCCCGGGCTAACCCAGTCTCTCCCCGGCCGCTCCCCGCCTCCACCCGCCGCCGGCCGGCCTGCGTCTCCCCGCCCCCGACTCCTCCCCGTTCCTCCTCTCCTCCCCTCCTCTTCCTCCCGCTCCCCTCCCCCAGCCGCCTCCCTCGCTCCCCCTTCTCCCTCCTCCCTCCTCTCGCACACACACCCCCGCTTGGGCCTCCTCTCTCTCTCTCTCTCCGGCTCCATTTTCTCCGCCGCCGGGGGCCGGGGTCTCCTGTGGGGGTGCCCAGGCGGCACCCTGGGTCTCCCCTCCAGTGCCGGGGTGAACCCCCGAGGGGAGCCGGGAGGCGGGTTGCCGGGCGGGGTTGGGGCGGAGGGAGCAGCGGCCCCAGCGAGTTTGGGGGGGGAAGTCACCCGGCGGGGGGAGGGGCGAGCAGGGAGGGGGCCTCAGGGCCCCCCCCAGCTATGGACGAGCGGCTGCTGGGGCCGCCCCCTCCGGGCGGGGGCCGTGGGGGTCTGGGGCTGGTAGGTGGGGAGCCCGGGGGCCCTGGCGAGCCTCCCGGTGGCGGAGACCCCGGTGGGGGAAGTGGGGGGGGTCCGGGAGGCCGAGGGAAGCAAGACATCGGGGACATTCTGCAACAGATAATGACCATCACCGACCAGAGCCTGGACGAGGCCCAGGCCAAGTGAGTGCCCCCACCCCGGGACCCCGCTCACAGCTCTGAGTCCTCTGCCAGCCCCCCTCCCCCAGGGCTCTCTCTCTCTGGATCTTGCAACTCTTTTCTTTCCTTAGTTCTAGTGTTCTCTCAAAGCTTGCTTTGCCCCTAGGCCCTAAAACCTCCACAGAGGGAACCCCAGGTGGTCTCTCCCTCCTAACCTTTTGCTGACCCCTACAGTCTACACTGGCCCATCTCCTGGCTCCCAGACTTAGAAACTCTTCTCAGCCAAAGCTGTCTTCCCTTAACTATCCGGCTAGCCCACCCCGTTCTCCACGTACGGATCCAGGATCTCCACACATTTCCTTCCACCGATGTCGGGGCCTCCAAGAGTCCTCAACAGCCTCTCCCCTGCTCATCCCACACACTGTACCGAACTCCCAGGTAGCAGGGCAGCCCCCTTCCAGGCCCCCTACCGCCGCACACTGACAGCCTCTGTTTCCCCCACTCCCGAAGTCTACCTAGTCACTTATATTTCTTCAGTCATCTCGAGATCCTTTCTCCATCTTTTTGCTTGAACCATCCCTCTAAGCCTCAGCCCGCCCATGGTGACTTTAGCCCCATTGCCTGCATCTTCTGCTTCCTGTGGCCCAGCCGCTTCCCGAAGCTATGGCAGCTGACCTCAAGAACTATCCCTCTAACTCCACTCTACCCCCGTTCCCACTTACCCCCTCACAGATTATGCCCCCACCTTGCTCCCTGGCACCCTCTCTCCTGCTTATCGCCTGAACTCTTTCTCTCCTCCCGTTCCTCCTAAGGAAACACGCCCTAAACTGTCACCGAATGAAACCTGCCCTGTTTAGTGTCCTGTGTGAAATCAAGGAGAAAACTGGTACGTGGGTGACCCTCTGATTCTCACTTCTGGGAGCAGGATTCTACCTTAGGGCTCAGAGTTTGACAACTTGAAGCCCTGAGGAAAGTGAGCACTACAGAGGCTGCTGGAAAGGACGTGGGAAAGGGAGCCAAGCCTGGAGCCCTGGGTCTGTGAGAGACCCCAGAGGACGGAGCTTTGATGGGGGTGAGGGGTTCCTTAAGTCCGCTTGCCTGCCTGCTAGGCCTTAGCATCCGGAGCTCCCAAGAGGAGGAGCCAGTGGACCCACAGCTGATGCGCCTGGACAACATGCTTCTGGCAGAAGGTGTGGCTGGACCGGAGAAAGGGGGAGGCTCCGCCGCTGCCGCTGCAGCCGCTGCAGCCTCCGGAGGTGGCGTGTCCCCGGACAACTCCATAGAACACTCAGACTATCGAAGCAAGCTTGCCCAAATCCGCCACATCTACCACTCAGAGCTGGAGAAGTATGAACAGGTGAGGAGAGGCAAGCAGGTGAGGTGGCTCAGACTCTGAAAGTCCCAAGCCCCGGGGCTCCTTAATAGCCTACCTGCTCTAATCAGGCATGCAATGAGTTCACAACCCACGTCATGAACCTGCTGAGGGAGCAGAGCCGCACACGTCCCGTCGCCCCCAAGGAGATGGAGCGCATGGTGAGCATCATCCATCGGAAGTTCAGTGCTATCCAGATGCAACTGAAGCAGAGCACCTGTGAAGCCGTCATGATCCTGCGCTCTCGGTTCCTGGATGCCAGGTGGGGCTCGGGGACCCCTGAGCCCAGCCCCTGGACCTGGTTCCCTCCCATTACCTCTCCAAGATCCCTGGGCTGCCATGTTGTCCAGAGGGCACTATAACGATGCTACCTCCTAGAGGTTCTGACATGCTCAGTGCTTCTCTCTTTGCAGACGGAAACGTCGGAACTTCAGCAAACAGGCCACTGAGGTCCTGAATGAGTATTTCTACTCCCACCTGAGTAACCCTTATCCTAGTGAGGAGGCCAAAGAGGAGCTTGCCAAGAAGTGTGGCATCACCGTCTCTCAGGTACTCTGGGGGTTCTCAGATGTTACTGGGAGAGGGGTCCCGGAGGCAGGGTTCCACTTGACCCTCTCTCTTCTCAACACTGTAGGTTTCCAACTGGTTTGGTAACAAGCGAATTCGATACAAGAAAAATATTGGGAAGTTCCAAGAGGAGGCAAATATCTATGCTGTGAAGACAGCCGTGTCAGTCGCCCAGGGGGGCCACAGCCGCACCAGCTCTCCAACGCCCCCTTCCTCTGCAGGTGGAGCCCACTGCCACACTAGCTGGCTGCTTTGCCTTTGCTTCCACTTCCGTCCATGCAAGACAATAGCAAGGAGGACTTTGGGGGGTGAAAGACCAGGCTAAGATGGGGTGGTGATGTCAAGGGCCTTAAGTGGGTAGCCTGTTCTGAGGGTGGGCCTGCTGTTCTGTGGGTAATCTGCATATACGCCACGTCCATTCCCAGAGAGTGAGCTTTCTGGAAGCTAAGGGTTGTGTTTACCTCCTGTCCCCCATCAGGGGACCCTGTGCTCTTTCTCTGATCCTCTCTCTGCCCTCCCAAGGCTCTGGCGGCTCTTTCAATCTCTCAGGATCCGGAGACATGTTTCTGGGGATTTCCGGGCTCAACGGAGATTCCTACCCTGCTTCCCAGGTCAGTAAGCCCACCTCCTCTTTTCTCTTTCATTGCTGTGTGCGTGATCTCGAGGCGGGTATATGTGGGACTGCGCATTGTCGACGTCACAGGGCAACTCTGTGGTCAGTGCTCCCTTCTTTAGGTGGGTTCCAGGGATCGAGCTCAGAGCCCCAGGCTTACTGTGCTGTGCCAGTGGTCCCATCCCCTGCCCTATCCCCAGATACACAAGGCTCTAAGGCCTCCTTGTATCCTGCCTTTCTTTGTACCCTGAAGGTGGAATCACTCCGACACTCAATGGGGCCAGGGAGCTACGGGGATAACATCGGGGGAGGCCAGATATACAGTCCTCGAGAAATTCGGGTAAGTGGGTCAAAGGGCCTTGCCGCCTCCAGTTTGTGGCTCTCACCAGAATGGGAGTGTGACACCTGCACTGGGGTTTCTCATTCTCTCATTCTCTTTTACCAGGCCAATGGTGGCTGGCAGGAGGCTGTGACCCCGTCCTCGGTGACATCCCCGACGGAGGGACCAGGAAGTGTTCACTCTGACACCTCCAACTGACCTTGCCCCTCAAGGTCACAGGGCTGGGGGCTCTCTCCAGGCAACTCTTGAGGAGGACTCTGGGCATCTAGAGGACAAACCCCACAGAAGCACAAAACAGAGGGCGATTGGGGTTGTGCCCTCCCCAACCAGACACTCGGTGCTGGGGTGCTGACGTGGCAGGGAGAGTGGGGTGTCCCGTGTCTTCTTTTTTCTTTTTTTTCCCCTCTCACAAAAAAACAGATACCTATTCTCAGATGTCTCTCTTAACTCCACAACCTAACACCAATTGTGTTTGTCTTGGGCTCCCCTGCTTCTGTTCCCCACCCCACTTACATACTCTGGAATCTGGAGACATCAGCCCTGCCCGACCCAGAGATGCCAAAAATGGGGACTCTTGTTCAGAGGCCCTGGGCCAACACCCCCTCCCCCACGCACCCCCACCTTCTGCCCCTCCAGATGGCTTTATTACCTCATACGCAGCTCATCTTAAACCAATAGAATCGCTCGGTGGACAAGAGTGTCTGACTCAGATATCTACCTCGGAGGGAGTTTCTGCTACTTTAGAAAATTGTTGGCTAGGCTTTGGAGTTGGACTTTTTTTTTTTTTTTAAGAAAAGAAACCCTGAATCTGTTTTTGTTTTTTGCTTTGTTTTTTAAAATTGTTTTTGTTGGTAGTGGTGATCCTTAATTTTTAATAGTTTGAAGAAGTAGGGTTTTGGGTGTGTGTGTGTGGGTGTGTGTGTATGTTTTAAATAAACATGCTGATTTATTTTTGTTTACCCACTCAAGAAGTAAGAGCCAAAGGGGCCTAGTAAGAGAACAGACAGAACTGGTGGTGGCTGCTTGCTCCAGGCCTCCCAGTGGGGAAGTGGATTTTGCAGGACACCATGTCCTCAGCCTGGAACACTTAGGTGTTTTTTAGCTTGTGCAGGCAAATCTCTGCTGTATTTGATGTGGAGCATGACGCCCCGTAGCCTCCTGTCTCCCCTCACACCTCCCCAAGTACCTTTGGGCGAGGCTAGACTGAACTCAATGATTTTGAAAAAGTCAAAAGGCTTTTTTTGTTTTGTTTTGTTTTTTAAACTGTTTGCAGAGTGGAGAAAATTGATTAGGGAGGGGAGTTCTTGCCAAATACGCTAAACGTGGGCTGGGTGCTTCTATACGTGTCTCCCCAGTTTCCCAGAAATAAGTGTTTCTGTTCAGTTCTTAATCTCATGCCAAAATCAAGGGGGTGGGCCGAGGAGGGAGGTCACAGAAAGCCAGGCATGAGGGAAGGTTAAAAAAAGTCTCATCTCAGCCCTGAACCCTTCTATCTGACCCCCTCAGACATCCTCAGGATCTTCAAGACTGTCACCGTGGGGACCCCCTCCCATCAAAGGCCCAGGCTGGACAGAGGGAGCGTGTGAAAAGAGCAGTGGGAGGCAGGGGCCAGGGGCAGTTTCTCTCCTCACTTGTAAACTTGTAGATTCACAAAAGAAAAAAGAAATGGCAGTTTTAAATAAAGAGATTTCTTTTTCCCCTGGGTTTAGTTGAGATTTTTTTTTTTTCCAAAAACAAACAACTACCCCCCAAAGAAGAATTCTTACAAAGCTCCAGCAGGTTTGGGGCCAATCCTCACTACGAAGATGTACCCAAAGTGACCAGGCTGGACCCTGTCGCCTGACAACCTGCCCAGGTCAAGACTGAGCACCGGTGAACCTCGGACTCATGACAGATTGCAGTGGGCTGAAGGATATGAGATCCTTATTGGTGTAGAACCCTACCCCAGGGAGAGGCAGTGCCCGGAGGCTGCCAGTGCCCTCAGGTGGGGTGAGAGTGCTTCTAGTACCTGAAGGACTCTTGTCCCAGAAACACGAATTCCTGGCATTCTCTGATGGGACAAGATGGGAGATGGGGGCAGGGTAGAGGGTACAAGCCCCACTTAGGGCAGTGGCCACAGCAGGAAGAGGGGCAGACAGAACCAGGAGCCTGGGAAGGAAGCACCATGCCAGCAGGGACAGCAGCTGGAGCCTGGGTGCTGGTTCTTGCTCTGTGGGGTGAGCCACTCCCAGCCCCGCCAACTTCTTCCCCCTTAGCAGCCCTGCTCCCATCCCCCAGGACCTCCCTTCTCCCTAGAAATCCCCCTGAACCTGGGCACCACTTTCCAAAGACCCTCACCCACCCTGTCCTACACCCACCAGCCCCACCTCTCCCCTTCCACCCTCCTACAACGATGCTACCACCCAGGAGCCGTAGCTGGCGGTCAGAACATCACAGCCCGGATTGGAGAGCCACTTGTGCTAAGCTGTAAGGGGGCCCCTAAGAAGCCACCTCAGCAGCTAGAATGGAAACTGGTAAGCAGGACCCTCCAAACCTGGCCACTCAACCTCAGGAGCTATCCTTGAGGGTCCCCAGCACCCCACCCTGCCTAGGCAGTTCTTCCCCATAGGGATCAGTCTGCTTAGGTTTTTTTCTCTTCTTCGCAGAACACAGGAAGGACCGAAGCTTGGAAGGTCCTCTCTCCCCAGGGAGGCCCCTGGGACAGCGTGGCTAGAATCCTCCCCAATGGTTCCCTCCTTCTTCCAGCTATTGGAATTGTCGACGAGGGGACTTTCCGGTGTCGGGCAACTAGCAGGCATGGGAAGGAGGTCAAGTCGAACTACCGAGTCCGAGTCTACCGTAAGGGATCCAGGCCTTGGCTAAGTCACTTGGCATCTAACAGAATGTATTTACCCCCCACCCTTGACTCTTAGCCCTGGTGTGTCTGGACCTCTCACCTCCACTGCCCTTCCCCCCATGCCTGGAGTGCGAGAACCTCCAAAGGCAGGCTCATGACTGAATTTTCCCTCCAGAGACTCCTGGGAAGCCAGAAATTGTGGATCCTGCCTCTGAACTCACAGTCAGTGTCCCTAATAAGGTAGTAGAACAAGAAGATAGGGTGCTTTGAACGCAGTTGTGTGCCTATACTGTCTGCCACAGAGTCAGAGGGTGAGGTCTCCACTTTCTCCAGGTGGGGACATGTGTGTCTGAGGGAAGCTATCCTGCAGGGACCCTTAGCTGGCACTTAGATGGGAAACTTCTGATTCCTGATGGCAAAGGTGCGTGCCAGGGTGCCCTGCACCTGACTCCCTTCTTCCTGATATCCGTCCATACCATTTTGGGTGTTTGATCTTGTCATATCCACCACAGGAACAATTGTGAAGGAAGAGACCAGGAGACACCCCGAGACAGGACTCTTCACACTGCGGTCAGAGCTGACAGTGACCCCAGCCCAAGGAGGAACCCCTACCTTCTCCTGCAGCTTCAGCCTGGGCCTTCCCCGGCGCAGACCCCTGAACACAGCCCCCATCCAGCCCCGAGTCAGGGGTGAGTAGGGAGAGAGGGCCCAGTCTGGCTCTCAGGGCCATCAGGCCGGCTGCCAGGTGTCCATCTCATGCCTGTCCCCACCAGTGCCTTTGCTTCCAGAGAGCATTCAGCTGTTGGTTGAGCCTGAAGGTGGGACAGTTGCTCCTGGTGGGACTGTGACCCTGACCTGTGCCATCTCTGCCCAGCCCCCTCCTCAGATCCACTGGATAAAGGATGTGAGTGGCCCAGAAGGCCAAAGAGCTGGGTAGGCTGGGAGGCAGAACGTGCGGCTGGGGAGATGAAGAGGCCAGGATGTGTGCACAGGGTTTCTAACGGTCTTCTGCCCCTTTCCCACCAGGGTGTACCCCTGCCCCTTGACCCCAATCCTGTGCTGCTCCTTTCTGAGGTAGGGCATGAGAATGAGGGCATCTACAGCTGCGTGGCCACCCACCCTAGCCATGGACCTCAAGAAAGCCCTCCTGTCAGCATCAGGGTCACAGGTAACCCCTCCCCAAATCCCAGGGACAGGGGTGGGGGGCATGGGGGCTGAGGTGAGGGACACGAGAGTCCAAGTCCCTACCCCACTCAGACATGAACCCCAATAGCCACGCCACCTCTTCCTCAGTGCATCCAAACGCCTTCTCTACTAACTGAGGGGAGATGCCATTGGGCCTGAGCTCAAGTCTTCCCTCTGGCCACCCTGTCTTCCAGAAACCGGCGATGAGGGGCCAGCCGCAGGTGAGGGACTAGACTAGAGTCAGAGAGAAGCGTATGGCAGTCGCGTGTGACTGGGGTCACAAGGAAGGAATGATGTGTGCTAAAGCTACGCCCTCACTCTTCCCTATGTCCCTACAGGCTCTGTGGGTGGGTCTGGGCTGGGAATGCTAGCCCTGGCCTTGGGGATCCTGGGAGGCCTGGGAATAGCCGCCCTGGTCATTGGGGCCATCCTGTGGCGGAAACGACAACCCAGACGCGAGGAGAGGTGAGTGATAGCCAGCGGGTTCCAGGCAGCAAGTGAGGGCTGTCGAGTGGGACAGCGGAATGCCACAGCACTACTGTTCCTTCTCAGGAAGGCCCCAGAAAGCCCGGAGGACGAGGAGGAACGTGCAGAGCTGAATCAGTCAGAGGACGCTGAGGCGCCAGAGAACGGGGCAGGGGGACCCTAAGAGTACCCAGGCTGACCCCGTCTCGCCCCCTTGCCTTTCCCTTCAGCCCCAGACCAGCTCCCTCATGTATGATCCCAATTCGACCTCGGGGGAACTTTCTTCTCCAACCAGAGCCCACGTGATCCATGCTAAGTAAACACCTGACACATCTTGCCGGTTTGTTGTCTGTGTGCAGGAGAGAGGCAACCTCACTCTTGCATACCTGGGGATCTTGCAGGGGAGGGGTGCACTTCATGCCTCCCACCATACCAACAAACTATTCTATTTAGGCTGGGCAGAGCAGCACTGTCCTGGAGGGAGAGATTGGGGAGACTTCTCAGCAATGCATTTCATCTTTTTATTATTATTATTATTATTATTTGAATTTGTAATAAAGGAGGTAGTGAGGGGTGGAAAGAGACACTTAAAAGGGTCAAAATTCATATTAGACAGTGGGGAGAAAAAAATTAAGTCAAGTGGAGGAGTTGGGGAGAGCCCACCTTTAAACACCAAATCAAGAAATCTGAGGGAAAGCAAAGGATTGGGAGAGGGACACCTGTCTATCTGTCCATCCTCCAGGCTGGGAGTGTCTGTGCTACTGGGCCAGCAGTACACAGCAGCAGGCACTCCCACCTTAAGCAGACTGGTCACTCCTCCCCATGCCCTCCCGAGAGAGGCCTCAGCCGGCAGAGATGGGTCATGGAAGTAAGGGGGTGGTTCGAAAGCAAGGAAGGGCCAGCAAGGGACTCCCAATACTGATTCTCCTCTAGCTGGAGGTGGGCAGGGAGGAGACACAGCTCAAATACTGAGCAGCCAGAAAAAGAAAAAGATGGCGAGGAGCAGGAATAGGGAGTCTTGCCAACTGGAGGCCGGGTGACCCTGTCCCATATCCACACCTGTAGGAGAAAGGGAAGCTTCAGAAGCCTGAAGGGCCAGGAGAGGGCTCCAGTGGGGGATTAGGGAAAACTCTTACCTGCGCCCCTTCGGAAAGGCTCATGGGCATTGAACACAGTGGTGAAAAAGCCAAAGGGGAAGGCACCAACACCAAAGGAGAAGTGGAATCCCCCGGCATCACCGAACAACGGCTGGAACCCCTAGGGAGGCAGGGAAGATCAGGGAAACCCACAGACTTGGGCACTGGAGGGACACAGCTGGACAAGGAGACTCACCCCTCTGCTCTCTGGAGCTGGCCGCTGGCCCTGAGGGCGGGGTGGAGTTTTTAATCTGAGAGGAAGGAGAGAGGCAGTCAGTACCTTTCACACCCTGTCTTGAGACAGAAGCCTTCAGCTCCCCTCAACAGCATGTCAGGTCTCACCTGGGATCCTGCGGCTTCTGGCTCCCTCGCCCATAAAGAGGGACAACCTTTTCCCTGCTGATGCCAGCTTTACACACCGGGCACTCTTGCCGGTCTGGTCGTGTCTCCAGCCACTGGAAAGAAAGTATGAAGTGTTTTCAAGTACAAAGAGGGTCTCTGAGCTCCTTGACCCTCCCTGTTTCCCTGTCCACCGCACAAATACATACCTGATGAAGACAGGGCCAACTGGATGAAAGAAAAATAAATAAATAAATAAAGCACATGTCACACTCCAGGAAAGAGCTGCAGACCCCAGAACATGGAGGCCCTCTGCCACTCTCCCAGGTACGGCTATAACGTCTAGCATACTCACTAAGGTGACTTTTCGACTTCTTGTCTTTGACATCTGAAGTTCAAAGGTACTCACTTTATCCTCAACATCCTCAACACATCTGATCCTTTTCTCTCTTCCCATGTCTCTTCTCTGTCTCTCCCTGTCTCCGTCTCTACACACACACACACACACACACACACACACACACACACACACATACACACACTCCTTCAACCTCTCCTTCCTTTCTTTTTTTTTTTTTTTTTTTCAAGACAGGGTTTCTCTGTGTAGCACTGGCTGTCCTGGAACTCACTCTGTAGACCAGGCTGGCCTCGAACTCAGAAATCCGCCTGCCTCTGCCTCCCAAGTGCTGGGATTAAAGGCGTGCGCCACCACTGCCCCCGGTGTCTGAACTCCATTCTTGCTCCCAATCCTCCAGAGTCCCACCATTAACAAACACCCACACTGTTTCTTTCCTTCTTCAAGCTCAGTAAAACCCCTCTCTCCATGACCCTTTAACCTCTCCATCTTGTCTTTACCCAATGCCCTTGTCCTCAGGTTTGACAAACCACCCCTCCACATCTCATCTTCATATGGCCCACATCTAGGCCCACAGTCCCCGGATCTTTCCTTCCTCCACCGACAGGCACATCCCCTAAACTGAAAAGTCGCTCATCTATTTTTATCGCAACAGCTGGGTAGATCTAACGGGGTACTGTGGTTCAGGTCTCACATGCAGGGATATGCAGTGTCCCCCATTTCCCATCCCTCATACCATGCCACACATCAGCTCCTACGACCCTCCTTTCCAGACATTTCATCTGCACAGACGTGACCCTTCCCGCACCCCCACCCCATATACACACACCATTAAAGACACAAGTCCCCACTTCAGGCCTCCCTTATGTGTATGTGGGGCGGGGGTGGACGATATATGCCTTCGGGTCATCTGAAAAAAACCTGCCTGGTCCCCACTCTCGACCTCCCCAGCACCAAGATGAGCCCCGCCGCCTCACCCCAAGCCCCTGACTCGGATTCTCACCAATACAGGTGGCCACACACGCTGACCACAGCTTCGCGAGCTGTCTCCAGACATATATTACATTCGAAGGTCGCGCTCGCCCCGCCCCGCTCGCGATTTGGCCCTTCGGGGCCCCCGTCTTCTTCTTCTGCTGCTGCCATGGCAAGTTCTGCTTCGCCCCCACGTAGCCCTCAGTACCCCCAGGCACACACACATATACACTCCCACACGGCACACACAGGCACACACACACTCACGCCCCAACAAAGCAGGACCGCCTTCTGCCCACGATCGTTGGGCAGACTTCAAGGTTTTCTCATCAGTATTGGTCGAGGTGCCTGCCAATCATACAGGATTCAAAGGACACGATTGATCCAAAGAGTGGGGGCGGAAAAAGGTGTGTGTGTGGGCCTACCCTTGCACGATGATGATTGGCTGATAAGGCTTCAGTCACTATGCCCTGCCGAGGGATTGGTAATAATGAGCTAAGACGGCGTTGTCGCTCAGCTAGAGAGGCTTTGATTCGCCAGTGAAGCTGCCAATCATAACCAAATCTCAGACGGGATTGGCTCAGGTCTACAGAAGTCGCCCACTATGAGCCGCTTTCTTTCCTTCTCTTCCTCTTTCGAAGAATGTCCGGGTTCCTATTGGACTTTAGAGCGAATGGTACCAACTCAAATGATTGGCTGGCATGACACGGAAGGAGGAGCATGCGCAATAAGCGGTGGGGGCGTGGAATGGGCCAACCCGACGAAGACTGTGTCGACTCCAGTCCCGCCCCTTCACTCTATCTTGTCACCATGGCAACCCCTCCGCTATTGGCGGGACCCACAGTTCAAAGGCCTTGGCTCGGCCTCATCCGGGTCTTTGGGCGGGGACTGTCTCTCGGTTGATTGGGCGGTTTACTTCGCCGCTGATTGGCCGAGACCTGGAGAGACGGTGCAGAGTAGAGGGGCGTGGGGGGGGGAAAGGGCAGGAGTACAGGGTCGCAGGGTTCAAGATGGCTCTGGCCTCCTTGGGTGGCGTAGAGGGAAGACCTTGGGTCCGCCCCTCCCTCTTGGAGAAGCGGGGAGCAGAGCTGGGGCTAGCCCGACGAGTGGATGGTGCGGCCGTCGGTCTGTGGCGCTGGTGTTAACCCCACTCTCTCGGTTGGACGACTCAGCCTCTCTAGGTGATTCTCACAGCTGGGCCGAGCCAAAGGCAGACCACAGTGGACCTCAGCCCCGTCCTAAACCTTAAAAGCAGAAAAGGACTGGTTCCACCCCCTTATTAGTGGGCGCCAAAGGGCAGAGACCGACACTTAGGTGACCCGCCGCAGGATGGAGTAGATCCGCCCCTTCCTTGTAATTTGTCCTGCAGAGATTTGGATCTTTCTGGCTGGACCGCTGGCAACTTGGGCTCTTCCAACACTCAGTGACCCTCACTGTGGCCCAAGGCTCAGAATTAGGTAACAGTCCTCTCACTATCAAGGGCTCTCCACCAAGCCCTGTAAATCATCCAGGGCAAAGGTGTCCATGGGCGGGGGACAAGAACAAGCTAGCTAAGGATTGTCTAATACCTTGATAAAAGGGCCTGTGTGACCGAGGAATAAAGAAAGGTGAGAAGCTGCGACTCTCTATAGAGAGGGAGGTACGGAGAAGCGAGGATTCTGGAGTACTGAAGAGGTTTAGATGCTGAAGGTAGGAGTGATGATGGACCCGATCGATCCAGTAGAAAGGGGGAAGTAGGGCTTGGCCACATGGCTCGGATACATGGCTCATCTCATCGTTCTATCACCCTTAGGAAGCAGTGTTTTCTTGTCCAAATCCCATCGGAAGAAAGGACTTAGCTTCTTCTTTTTAAAGATATATTTATTTCATGTATGTGAGTTCACTGTCACTGTCTTCAGACACACCAGAAGAGGGCATCAAATCCCATTACAGATGGTTGTGAGGCACCATGTGGTTGCTGGGAATTGAATTTAGGACCTCTGAAAGAACAGAAGTCTGCCCTCTTAACCGCTGAGCCATCTCTCCAGCCCAGGACTTAGCTTCTTACAAGTCCCAACTATAGCCTCAAACTCCTGATACTCCTGCCCCAGGCTCTCGCGTGCTGCTAGTACAAGCATATCACCAAAGACAGCAGCCGGATTCGATGCTGGGGGGGAGGGATTGGCTGAGATTGGGTGAATGAAGAACTAGGAAAAGAACGTAAGCAAACCAGCTGGAAGGGAAGGTCAGAGAGCTCCTTTATCTTTAAAGACCAAGGGTGGGTGGAGATGGAGACCTGGGACAAAGGGCAAGTGGACAGAGAGCTGGAGAGCTATTCTGGGATAGACGGAGGCCCGAACAAAAGATGAAGCTAATGCTTGAATTCAGAAGGTGCTTCTTCCTAAACGTCTGTGATTGAATGGGGGGGCAAGAAAGTAGGGAGGGGAGGAGTGTTTGGGAATCCTAGAGTTACATAGCGCTGGGGTTCCAGGAAAGACAACGGGGTCAGCGAGCATGCGAAGGAAGCTAGACGAAGCAGGGGAATAGAGCAGGGAGGGAGCCAGGGCCACAGGTGCTGAAACCGGTGGACCGAGCCACGTCGCTGCCCGAGGCCGCGAGCTCCACTGAGCTCCCCGGGGCGGGACCGGCGAGAGGCCCGGCAGGCGTGGAGAGGAGATGCGGGTCTCTGAAGAGGCGATTGGCCAGGCCTGCTGCCCATCATAGCCCCCCACTTCCTGGCCAGCCCCGGAAGTCGGCAGGCGCTGGGAGGGGTGGGGGAGATAGCGGCGGCAGTAGCCCCGGCCCTCGGAGAGCCGGCAGGGAGGGAGGGAGGGTGTTGGGGGTACGGCCCCCCACCATTCCTACCGATATGGGCCCAGCTTCCCACTCCCACCACCCCTCCATCGGCCGGGGCTAGGACTTCCCCAAATCCTGTCGCCCCCTTGGCACCGACACCGAGACAGAGATACAGCCAGCCGCCACCACCGCTGCCGCAGCCTGGCTGGGAAGGGGGCCCGTCCCCCAGGCTCCCCGCCCCATTGAGGTGTGGGCGGGAGGGGGGTGGGAGGCTGTGGGATCGGAGGGGGCTGAGAGGGACGGGGATGGGGAGAGATGGGACTCGGGAGGGCCGGCTGTGGGGACAGGGTTGCTGGGGAGAGGGGCCTGAGCGGAAGAATGGGAGCGACGAGGGCTGGGGACTGGCTCCGAGGTGGAGGGGCTCGCCCCGAGTGCAAGGGGCGGGCGAGAGGAGGGATGGTAACTCCGAATTTGGGACGGGGGTGTGGACAAGGGGGACGAGTCTTGAAGAGGGGATTCCCTTCAGGTTTCCCAGCCCTTCTGCTGCGTTTTGGCCCCACATGACTTCTGGGTGGCGGTGAGAAGGCCAGGACTGCTTCCTAGGAATGCTGTCAGGCACCCGTTAACCTCTAGGCACAGAAGCACTGATTTCGAGGCGGCCTTCCACACAGAGACCCTCAGTAGCACACGAGTTGTCCTGTGGGAGGCTCCCAGTGCCTCAGCTGGGTTGAATAGCTCATGTGCAGCCCTGTGCTCTCCACGGGCTGTAGAGAATGACGTTTAAACCCCTATCAGAGGGGCTCCTGTTTCACGCCCATGCCTCAAGTTCAATTTGTGACAGGCTCCAGTGTCAAATCTATGTGAGGACTTGGCATGTTACACCTGTTGGGCGTTTCTCTGTTGCCCACGTGCTCTATGTCTTCTCCCTGTTTGACTTAGCTTAGCCCCTCGGCCTCACAGGTGTTCAGTTCCAGACAGTGCAGGATTCTTCTTCCTTGTGTGGGTTTCAGGGGCTTTAGCCCAGTTGTGACCACAGTAGCCTGTTTTACTCGACGTGGCTCTCACCACAGATCTGCATGTCCCGTGGTGTAACGACACGTTGATGTGTCACGACCATAGCGTGTGCTGGATGCACCTGCCATTTATTCCGTAAATTCATTCTCAGTGTGATTGATCGTATGCTCATTAACCTGTCTGACATTCCAATGTGTTTATGGATCTTCGAACATTTCTGTCTAAAGATGATCCCTTCCTTCATCAGACCCAAGTGTTACACAAGTATTAATTCCGCAAAGTATTTTTTATTGTTTTGTTTTGAGACAGAGTCTCTACGTAGTCTTGGCTAGCCTGAAGCTCACCTGCCTCTCTGCCTTTTGAGTGCTGGGATTAAAAGTGTATGCCTCCATGTCCAGCTAAGAATTCTTTTTCTCTTCTTCTTTTTTATCCCTGCCCCCCACCCCCACCCCCTTGCAGTTTCACATACTCTAGGCTGGCCTTGAGCTTGACATTTAACCAAGGCTAGCCTGGTATTCCTTACATGCATGTGTCACAACACCCATGTCCCAAAGGACCATTCTTCCTTGGCTTTACTTTGCTGACCACCGACCTGTCTCTTCACATCTGTCTCTCTGTGGGCTGTATTTATAGTCTGAGACACAGCTCAATTCGAGCTGTTCTGTGGCGAGCCCCCAGTGCCTGTATTCATGAGTGGACCACTGTCTGTGCCCCACTCTTTGCATGGTTGGCACGTTTGATGACAAGAGTGTGATGGCATGTTGGTCCCATCGTGCATACTATGTGAGATGGCATCTTCATGATGTGGCTTCCCCATGGCCATGTATATTTACAGTGGGTTGCTAGAAGGCTTGTTGTCGTCAGTATTTGGGGGCGGGGGAAGGTGACTTTTCATTTTCTTTTTTTTTTTTTTTTTTTTTTTCAAGACAGGGTTTCTCTATATAGCCCTGGCTGTCCTGAAACTCACTCTGTAGACCAGGCTGGCCTTGAACTCAGAAGTCCACCTGCCTCTGCCTCCCGAGTGCTGTGATTAAAGGCGTGCGCCACCACTGCCCGGCAACTTTTTCTAATTAATATACTTAGAGAAGGTAGCCACCCGTGACGATCAGAGCTGCTCGGCCCTGGGCTTGCACATGCAGCTCAGTGGTGGAGCACTTGCCCAGCACCGAAAAATCTCAGCACTGAAGAAGCAAAATGAGAGGAAGCAGAAGCAGGAGCCATGCTGCCTAGCACCAGCTGAACAATTGTGGTGGTGTCTATGGCCAAATAATCCCTTCCCCAAGATTTGCTGAGCACCCTTTGTACTTGCTTCTTTCTGTCTGGGCATTGAAAATAAGACATAATCCGTGGCCTGAAGTTTGTACACTATGGAGGAAGCTGGGCAGAAAGAAAACCCAATTTACCCAAAATGAGTTATCACCATCAGTAGTTGCCAAGGCCAGCGAAGGTCATGCTTACCTGGAAGGCACGTTAACATACAGCTGGTGCCTGGTGCCGGGGTTCACGATGTGTGGGCGAGGCGCACAAGTTTATATTTCCATGCCTTGACAGCTACTGCCTTGACAACCGCTGACCGTGCCAGCGTGGTGGCACGGACCTTTGGAAGGTCTCAGCATTCAGGAGATGCAGGCAGGAGCCTCTTTCACAACCAGTCTGAGGATATGCTGGGACAATGGAGAAAACTTGTAGCGAAAACACGGGCCTGTCCAGGTTCCAAAAGACATTGGGAAAGTGGCACTGGGCTGTGTGAAGCAAGAGGAGACAGGGCCTGCCAGCCAGAGGGAACAGTGTGGTCAAAGCACAGAAGCATGGATTTGTGGCAAATGTGGGGGCGTGAATGAAGTAAATCGTTTTGGAGATGGGGTCAGAGAAGCGCAAGTCAACGTTTCAAGAAAGGGCTTTTGGAGAGACAGCTGCTCAGACTGAGGTGACAGCATCTCTGGCAGCCATTTGAGGAGGGGTGGAGGGCGCACTGGTGGAAAGCATCGTTCTGCTCAAGGATGGAGGATGCTGGGCAGAGCAGTTAGAAAGCCTTCTGCTTGGAGTTCTGGGGGTAAGGGTGGGGGCGGGCCTTCCTCTGAAAGGAAGGAAGGAAGAGCCTTTGACCTGCAGAGAGACTAGTATAAAACCAGTCTTTTTATTACCTGAGGCTGCCTCCAGCTGTGGGGCAGAGTGGAGTGAAGAGGAGGGACCCAGAAGGCAGGTTCTGCACACTCTCGGCATCCCTTCCTGCTGGAGCCTCCTCCTGTCCTGGCAGGGATTGAAAGTTCCTTGTACTCTGTTTCCTTGATATGGCCTCTTGCACAACCTGCCCGCCCTTATTGCCTCCATGAGACTAGAAGGAGAGCCGGCAAGATTGGGTTTGCTTGCTTGTCTGTGGAAGCGCATTGGTATGTTAGATGTCGGGGCACAAAGGTCTCTACTTGGGGAGAAGAGAGTTTTCTAGACGTGAATTACTGTATCTGTCACCAGGTTTGATAGTAAATGTGTGTTTGTGTGTGACTGTATTCGCCTTCGCATGCTGAGATTTTTGTATCTGTGACTTGAGCCTCCGTTTCTGCCACTTGAACTAATACAGCGTTTGTCGGGCGCTGTTTCCACGTCGTGTGTGTGTGTGTGTGTGTGTGTGTGTGTGTGTGTGTGCTCACTGCATGGGTCCATGCAGTGACAGTGTGGTGGGGTTCGGGAGCACAGGATGAGTAGGTTTAACCTAGAAGCTGCTGCTGAGGAGCCGGCTGGCCTGAGGTAAAGCTCTTTCCTAGGGCCATTTTCTGTGAAACCAATGATGCAAATTGTAAACTACTATGTGGACCAGACACAGAGTTTATCATAGACCAGCGCTGTCCACCAGACAGAAAATGGACTTTTGATAACCACAGGATAAAAGGCAAAGAGAAAAGTGACATTCATTTTGTAGAACCAGTAGAACCAGAAGGAATCGGTAAAAGATTAGGTCAGGTGGCAGAACTCTTACCTTGCATGCCCAGGGCCCTGCACAAATATTAATAGGATGGTTTACACGTCTGTTTTCCACCCAGAATTCTTAAGAGTCTGGTGTGCATTTAACAATCTCAGTCTCTCTCCATTGGAAGTGGATGGCATGCGTGTAGACTGCCTGACCAGAGCCGGTGCCCCGGGCCTGTCTCTTCGACATGTAGACAGCAGAGGAGTGTGGGTCGCTATGAATTAGAGGCCAGCCTGGGCTTCAGAGTCCCAGGTCAGCTTGAATTAAAATGAAACACAGTGCTTCCCAGCCACCGTGTTAGCCACTGTGTCGCTTGCAGCTGTTACCCTTCACTCGCCTGAGAGTGCATGTGTTCGTGGCTCTTGTCTGTCTGCATCTAGAGTTCTGGAGTGGTAGAAAAAGAAGAGCTGTCTGACTGGCTTCCTCCACATTCTGGATCCTTAGAAAGTCTTTTGGCTTTGCCCACTGCACCTGGTTAACCTGGCTGCTTCCGTCCACAGGTGACCAGAATGGAGCTGTGGCCCGGGGGCTGGACGGCGCTGCTGCTGCTACTGCTGCTTCTCCTGCTGTCCACCCTGTGGTTCTGCAGCTCCAGTGCCAAGTATTTCTTCAAGATGGCCTTCTACAACGGCTGGATCCTCTTCCTGGCTATACTCGCAATCCCTGTGTGTGCTGTGCGAGGACGCAATGTCGAGAACATGAAGTGAGTCGAGGCGAGAAGTGGTGGGTCTTGAGAGAGCCCAAGGGGGAGAAGGGAGTGGAAGATTTGCAGGGGAGAAGAACCCAGACACAAACCCAGAAACAAGGATGGGGGAGAGGACTAGAGATGGCCAGAAAGTGAGGAGGTAGGGGGCACAGAGGTGGGCAAGTGGGCGTCAGTGGATCCCACTGGGCCCCCTTGCCATGACCCCACAGGATCTTGCGTCTGATGCTGCTCCACATCAAATACCTGTATGGGATCCGAGTGGAGGTGCGGGGGGCTCACCAGTTCCCTCCCACGCAGCCCTACGTTGTTGTGTCCAACCACCAGAGTTCCATCGACCTGCTTGGTGAGGCCTCACAGGGCCCAGTGCTCCAGCAGAGCCTTCCCTCTGGCCCTGCCCACACCTGCTTTTCCCTCCTCTTGGACGTCACCCTCCTCGGGCCTCCTTCCCCTGGGGTGGGCCGCCCCTCCTCAGCAGGTGCACATACCTGTGTCAGCCTGTGTTTCCCATGCCTCTCCCAACCCGCTCTTTGGTGTGGGGGTGGTGACCTGGGGTGGTGACCTGGGGTGGGTGGCAGTGCCTCCTAGGACGCTGCTTGTGCCCTGATCCATTCCCCACCCCCACCCCTGCCAAGGAATGATGGAGGTCCTGCCAGATCGCTGTGTGCCCATTGCCAAGCGTGAGCTACTATGGGCTGGCTCTGCTGGGCTGGCCTGCTGGCTGGCAGGAGTCATCTTCATTGACCGGAAACGCACAGGAGACGCCATCAGTGTCATGTCCGAGGTGGCCCAGACTCTGCTCACCCAGGATGTGAGTCTTCCTCAGATGGGGATTCGGGGACTGGGGAGTGAATGGTTGTAAACCACCAATGGTCAGTGCTGTGTCATTATCACAGTGTGGCAGCTGTTGGCCCTCCTTATTTGTTTATGGCCTCCTCCTCAGGTGAGAGTCTGGGTTTTTCCTGAAGGAACAAGAAACCACAATGGCTCCATGCTGCCCTTCAAACGAGGCGCCTTCCACCTTGCAGTACAGGCCCAGGTGATGACAGCATCTGCTCGCCCGCCTGCCCACCCACCCCCCAGGCCCCAGCCCCATTCCTCCCTGCCCAGCATGTGTGCTCACTGCTCTGCCTCCTCCCAGGTCCCCATCGTCCCTATCGTCATGTCCTCCTATCAAGACTTCTACTCCAAAAAGGAACGGCGCTTCACCTCGGGTGAGTTCCACAGGGCTGATGCCTCTGGGCAGGGTGGAGCCAGGAAGTTCTTGGGAGGCAGGGGGACATGCCAGGTAGGTAGTACCAGTCTCTCCAGGAGGATTGACTGTTAGGGCCTGGGGGGGAACGTGAGGCTGGTGAGTGCAGAGCTGGACTGTTAACACCCCTCAACACCAGCCGGGGCAGAGGCCTGGGGATTTTGTCAGCTGTTGGCTAGAACAGGGAAGGTGGAGGGAAGGCCTAGTATCGGTATTGCCCTACAGTTGGCCGAGATCCAAGAGTGCTGGTCACACAGGATGCTTTCCTTATCTCACCAGGACGATGTCAGGTTCGGGTGCTGCCCCCAGTGCCCACAGAAGGGCTGACACCAGATGATGTCCCAGCTCTGGCAGACAGGGTCCGGCACTCCATGCTTACCATCTTCCGGGAGATCTCCACTGATGGCCTGGGCGGAGGCGACTGTCTGAAGAAGCCTGGGGGAGCGGGAGAGGCCCGGCTCTAAGCTCCACCCGTCCTCTTCATCTTCCTCCCCGTACCTCCGACCCAGGGCCTGAGGCAGGGCCAGGCCCTCTTCCCGGGTCCCCACTCCCTACTCTCCTTTTGGAATCCTCAACTTCTGAAGTGAATGTCACTCCATGTTTTCTCCCTGCCCCACCCATGGACTCTCCTCGTGGGTGCAGTCTCCACTCCGAGCCCCACCTGCCATCTTGTCTTGTGGGACAGTTGCCTCCCTCATCTCAAGTGGCTCATCCGATACAAGGCTGGGAGACATTCCATCCCATCCCTTCCCCAGTGGTCTCGTTGTGGCCTTCTCTCCCTCTCCGCCCTACACTGGACAATGGACTTATCTGTCCTGTGGAACAACCCTTCACTCCCAAGTCCACAGACTGACTGGGCTCATCCGCTAGTGAGGACTCCTCACCCTGTGGCTGGAAGCTCACCTGGGGACTGCCTCAGCACTTTCACTCTCAATAGGGCTGTCACCCTCAATGGGGCTGGCTCTTGTAACTCAGAGGTCTCATCCCTGCCCGTGCCGGGGCTGAGCACACTCCAGATGCCAATTTCTGCTTCCCCCCAGCCTCCCCCCTCCCCCCGCCCCAGGTAGTGGTCTTCAGGGTCCTGGCCCAGCACCATCTAACCAAATTCTGGAGAGGCAGATGCCAGAAGCTGCTCTCTGCTCCCTGGGGCCTTAAGGAGAAGATCCTGACCCTGGCGAGAGGGAGAGGAGGCGCTTAATTTATTTCTCTTTCTTTTGAGGTACCTCCCTCTCTGAGCCAATTTTCATTTCCTCCCAGTGGCATTGGCCACCCCCTGCCTCCCACTCTAGACCCCTTCCTAAAACCCAGGAGGTAGGCTGGGGGAAGAAGGAACAGGCGGGATCCAGTTTTGTGTGGTTGGTTTTTATTATCTGGATAACAGCAAGCAACTGAAAATAAAGAGAAAGAGAGACATGGGGTTCTCTTCGGCCTATTGCACCTCAGTGACTGATACCCAGATCAAGTTAGCAGGCATGGCTTCTGTATAAGGTAGGGACCCCAGCTGATCCCAGGTTAGCAGATGTGGCTTCTGTATAAGGTAGGGACCCCAGGTTAGCAGACATGGCTTCTGTACAAGGTAGGGACCTCAGCTGCTGTGGGCATTCCTCATCCACGCAGGCTTGGGCCCAGGCTGTTGTCCTCACAGGCACCTGGTTAATGGCAAAGAGGCAAGGTGGCTGTGTTCTGGAGGGGCTCCCTGGCCAGGAGGGAGGGCCCTGCCAGTCACCCAACAATACACAAGTGTCCTGGGGACCAGGACAGTATGGGAGGGTTTCAGAAATGAAATGCTGACTTAAGGCTGGGTCTTCAATCATGGAGGAGGAGGAGGAGCAGGGGACTCACAGGCGCCCAGCCTTTCCTCCAGTAGCAGCACCTGGTCACTGAGGGACTCAATCCTGTCACCCCGGCCCCAAAGCTCAGCCACCTGTTCAGGCCGCAACTCTTCAGGAGGCATGGGCAGCACCGCTCGAACCCAGGCCCCAGCCTGTGTGGCCCACTACAAAGGAAAGCGGGTACCTCAGGATGCTGGCAAGGTCCCAGGAACACTGGCACCCATTCCTCTCCCAGCTGCTCACCTGCTCCAGCCTCTCCAGACGCCCACGAAGCTGCGCAACCTCCCACCTCAGGGCATGCTCCTCCCCGCTGCCTGCTTCCCGAACTAGGACAAAGAAGAAAGCAAGCGTGGCCATCCCCTCTGCACAGACCAGGTCCACTCCACAGGTGTCCCACACCCACCTGCCACACTGAGGATGCTGGCACTTGTGGAGGACTCCGGAGGACCCCCTGCACAGGTGCGTCCATCGGGACCCAGCACCAGGGGGTGCGGACAGCTGCAGGTAAAGCTGCCCAGCGTGTTGAGGCAGCCATGAGAGCAGAGGGTAAGGCTGGTCCTGCATTCATCCACATCTAGTTACCAGAAAGAGGAGGGGGCTGAGGGGGGCAGGATGCCAGGGTGGGCGGGGCGATCCCGATCCAAGACCCACCCCCATTGTCCATGTGGGGGGGGGGACTATCCTGCTCACCCACTTTGCAGTGCTTCCCTCCCCAGCCTGGGGCGCACTCGCACTGGTCTGGACCAGTGCAGACACCTCCATTAAGACAAGGCTTGGAGCAGATGGCTGGGGTGCATTTGAGAAGAGAGTTAATTAAGACCAGACCCAGGGACAGCTCCCCAGCACGCCTCCCACACACCGAAGTCCCAGCCTCACCTTCACAGGTGAGGGCTCCTGGGTGTGGCTTCTTCCAGCCCTGGCAGCACACAACATGTGTCTGCTGTACCTCCCGCCTCACCTCTCGCCAGGCCACACGGTACGTGGTCCTAGAACACGGAAGCAGGCTCAGAATTCTAGGTACCCATCCTGGGCTTGGTTCTTGGGATCCCTTTGAGAGACCTGGGAGCCCTAGGGCTTCCTTCACCTCTCACCTGTATGTGCTACATATACGCCTTCCAGCACACAGGGTCAGGTAGGGTTTGTACACTGGTTGACTGTAGGACTCATTGTACCGGAGCGGAACCAACAGCGCCTGCTTGGAGCACACTCCCAAACTGCAGGCATGCCAGGGAGGAGGTGGCAGACGGGAGTATGTCAGGCCCTCAGTGCCTCACACAGCTGAGACCAGGCACCCCCCACCCCCACCCCAACCCCTGAACCCACCCCGACCTCATTCTGAACTTTCAATTGTCTTTAACCCCCTGCTAAACCCAGCCCCAGCAAATACCTCCCCAAAGCCCTCCCCATTGGCTGTCACCTTTCTTTGAAAGATCCTCCTTTGGCCCCTTCGCCTGTCATCAGTACCAGGAGGAATGAGAGTCCGTGTAGTAAAGCATATGGTTCAGCCCAGGGCCCCATGGCTCTTTCTTTCACTCTGAGGGCTGCAGACAAGCAGTTACCTGAGCTCTTCCCTTCTCTTTGGCTCTCTAGGTGAGGCCCTCCTATAGCAACCTGAGGTCAGGACATTGACTTTCCTGAGCCACTCACATGGTCTGCAGCGGCCTGCACATCTAACCGACATGCCCTGCCAGTACCAAGTCATGACCCCTCTGTCCTCAGCCAGGCTCACCCCTAGTCCACTCAGTGCTCATGGCTAGCCTTCCTGCACGACCCTTGCACACTGCCATAGAATATGTCACCTTCACAGGCATACACACCTTAGGCCCCAAGCCAAGCACCCTGAACACATCACTTCTCTCCCATACCATCGCGCAAACCCCTTCACTCAGAAGCCCTTCCCCTCGCTTGTCCACACCAGTAAGCGAGGTGATGCCAGTTCTTCCCACCACTGACTTCCTCTCCCTACAGACCCACTTCTCCTCCTACCTGTATTCCCCTGTCCAGAAGGCTGCAGCTTTGCCTGGGAGAAGAGGCCCAGCCCCAGCTGCAGCTGCTTACACTGGTGGGTGGGCCTCTCCGACCGAGAAGATGCAAAGAAAGGGGCCGGACCACACAGCAGCCTCCCTCCCTCCCAGTCCTGCCCCTCCCACTAGCTCCTCAGACTCAGGCTGGTTGGCTCAATAGTCAGGCCCTGCCTTCCTCACCTTCTCTTCAGCCAAGTGCTGCTCAGCAAGACCTACGCAACTTTTAGAGGCCCCCAAAGGATGGACCCCAAACTAGCAGTTCCCAGCTGGCTCTAGTAGCAACCAGTACCCCACGCCCTTCAGCCTAACAGACTGTGGGATAATGTGAGGACAGGGAGAGGGTGGGAGACAAAGCAAGGCAGGTCATGGCCAAGTAGGCCAGATCAGCTGAGGAAAGAAAGCAGCCGTCACAGAAGGGCAGGGGCAGCCCAAGGCGCCAAGGGGAAAACTGTCTCCATCGCTTGATGGCATTTGTTGGGGGCTGAGGGGCACCACCCCCAAGCCAGAAGAGACAGGGCCCTATTGTCTCAGCCCAAATTCCTCCTCCCAGGCAAAGGGAGACTCACTGTACAGCCCCTCACCCAGTCTGGCCTCCAAAGGTCAAGGGGGATGACACATGTCCACCCTGACCCTCAGCCCCCTCGTCTAGTCTGGGGGTGGCAGGCCAATTTCACCCACGAGCCTGGGGCTTAGCCCCCTAACCCTAGGCTGGGACAGGAAGAGAATTGTCTTCAGCAGGAAAGAACCCGCAGAGTCAGGAACCCACACAGAATGGGCATTGAGAGGAAGGAAGCACTAAGGGGGTCCCCACCCCAGACTAGGCATCCGGGCATCCAGGCCCCAGGCTCTCTATCCCCACCCTTCTGGGGGGAAGCTCAGGTCCCCTTCACCTAGGAATAAGCCAAGCCACACTGCGGAAATGGAACTTTTATTTCTATAAATACAGGGACCACCCGCTCAAGGGCAGTTAAAAGAGGGGCTGGGGCCTCAAAGAACCTAGGCTCCCAGGGGATACCCCAACACTGATCATAGGGACTGGGGGAGTCCCCAAACCTGAGATGGGCCTTGCAGGCCACAGATATTCCCCAACACTGATACTTCAAAAGTGGAACTGTCCCCATAGGGGAGCCTCAGAACCCCCTCTTACGGGTGCCCCTCTTGGTGGGGAGGCTGGCCACAGGGAGGTTGAGAAAAGAGGAACATGGGGATAACAGAAGCTAAAAATGTCCTGAGTGGCCTAGAAGACCCCTGAGGTGGGCAGGGGCTGGGTTCTCCTCCGGTACAGCCAGACCCGGAGAAGCAACAACAGCAGCAGCGGTGAAGCCAGTTAAAAACCTGGTGCTTGCTTCCCAACCTCAGCCATGGCAGAAAGGGAGAGTGTGGAGACCTCCCCAAGTGAGGACATGAGGTAGGGGACCAGGATTTGTCATTCACAGAGGAGCAGAGGGGAGGGTTGAGGGAGCCCTGGTGGGCGTGGGGCAGTGTGGGAGCGATGAGGTGGTCACAGGCATGCCAGAGTCTGGCATCTGCTTCCCAAGGCCTCCACTTGGTCTCTGGGCTGGGGAATTCCTGGAGACCACCGAGGACATCTTCAGGAGAGCCACGGCTCAATGCAAGTATCGTAGAGCGTGCGGTTGGAGTGCCAGGTGGTGTGAGAGATTCCAGCCATGGGACACCTCACTATGGCCCCTCGGGCCAAGAGGGTCTTCAACCCAAAAGAATCTCGAAGATACACCTTCAAGGTGGTCGAGGGCCGTGGAAACATGGAAGAAAGAGAGACAGGAGTGAGAGAGGCACTGCTAGTGTCCAGACCAGCCTCTCCCTCCCCCCTGAGGCATACCCTTCAGTTGAGAAGTCAAAGGCAGAAAGAGCTCCAGAGTGAAGTGGAGACAATGGGAGGGAGAAGGCAAGTCTTTGGAGGGGCTTACCGGCTGCTCCTCCATCTCCAAGACTGTCTCGTTGGCATCATAGAAACCAAAGAAGCTACAAAAAGACGTGCACAGAGGTTATCAGGAGAACCAAGACAAATTAATGTGCATTAGCACCCTGCAGAGATCCTCAGACCAGGGAGACAGGCAGCATAGAGCACGCTCAAAATCTTTAGGGGGAGCTGTCATGGTGACACACCTGAAGGCTACGTATGAGGAGTGTGACCCCATAGTGAGCTCCAGGCCAGACCTGTCTCAAACAACAAAAAGCTAAGAACAAGTCAGGCTTAAAAGAAGTTAAGGGCTATGTGTGGTGGTACACGCCTTTAATCCCAGCACTTGGGAGGCAAGAGTTCAAGGACAGCCTGGTCTACAAAGTGAGTTCAAGACAGCCAGGGCTCTGTTACACAAAGAAACCTCAAAATAAAAAAATAAATAAACATAGTAAAAAACAGATTTTTTTTTTTTTCGAGACAGGGTTTCTCTGTGTAGCCCTGGCTGTCCTGGAACTCACTCTGTAGACCAGGCTGGCCTCAAACTCAGAAATCCACCTGCCTCTGCCTCCCGAGTGCTGGGATTAAAGGTGTGCGCCACCACTGCCCGGCTAAAAAACAGAATTTAAGGTCTGGAGAACTGGCTCAGAGTTTAACAGCATGGCTGCTTCTCCAGAGGCTCAATCCCAGCACCCACATGGCATCTCTCACCATTTGTAGCCCCAGTTGCAGGACACTCCTGCCATCTCATGGCCTCCCTGGATACAGGGCATGCATATGGCACATAGAGGCACACACAGGCGGTAGTGGCGCACACCTTTAATCCCACCACCATTCGGGAGGCAGAGGCAGGTGAATCTCAATTCAAAGCCAGTCTGGCCTATAGAGTTGAGTTCCACCAGGACAGCCAAAGCTACACAGAGAAACCCTATCTCCAAAAAAACAAAAAAACACCTTAAGTTTGGGAGCCGGAGAGATGGCTCAGCAGGTAAGATTAATTGGCTGCTCTCCTTACAAAGGCACCTGCACGTGCACAAATCCACATGATTTGTATACACACACCTACACGTGATTCTAAATAATAAAAATCTTTAAAGAAATTCAAGAACCAAGTGTGGTGGCCTATGTCTATAACCTCAGCACTGGGGAGGCAGAACAGGCGGATCTCAGTAAGTCCAAGGCCAGCCTGGTCTATATAACAAGTTCCAGGATGGTCAAGGCTATATAAGAGGCCTTGTTTCAAAAAAACCAAAAGGAAAAAAAAAAAAAAGCCAGGAGCCCATAGGAGTGAGAAGAAAGCAGGCTAGGAGTAAGCCCTGGCCAGGGAAGCATGTCCCAGCCAGACATGGCGGCTAGATGATACAGCTGGATACAGAGGAGCTGGGTGAGTGGCCAGGGGGCAGAGTTTTAGGAAAGACTGGTTGGGACTCCAGCTCTGTCTATAAAACTAATGCTTGGGGCTGGAGAGATGGCTCAGTAGTTAAGAGCACTGACTGCTCTTCCAGAGTTCCTGAGTTCAATTCCCAGCAAAACCACATGGTGGCTCACAATCATCTGTAATGGGATCCGATGCCATCTCTTCTGCCATTCAGGTGTACATGCAGATAGAGCATTCATACATAAAAAAAACTAAATCTTTAATTAAAGCTAACGCTCATCATCCTGTGTAAAAGTGCCCCCTTCATGGAGGGGAAGGGACAGTCACATTACAGCTTTCGCTGTTACCAACTGCTAATGCAAGTGTAGGCAAGCCTCAGAATCCCTGTCCCATGTGTCCTGGTATGGCCAGTGATTACCGCCCCCAAGTGAGTGACTGAGAGAACTACATTAGGTAAGGGAGGGGCTCAGCGAAGAGCATCTAGATCTCTTTCAGAGGACCCAAACTCCACTCCTATGCCCACACTGGTGGTGGGGGATGGGTGCGGTGCTCACAGCTGCCTCTAACTCCGGCTCCGGGGGATCTGACACCATCTTCCGGCTCAGCAGGCGAAGGTGCCTGCTGCCAAGCCTGACAGACTGAGTTCAATCCCACAGACCCACACAGAGGAAGGGAACAGCCAAGACTTGCGAGCTGGCTTCTGATTCCCCACATACATATTCTACACAGGTACACATAATCACCAAGGAAATCAATGGAACTTAAACTGAGAACTAATAAATCCGAAGGAGGAGGCTTACAACAGTGCTTTGGGACAGACCACATGCTATTACAATCACGGCGTTCGTAAAAGCCACCCTTACTGTAGTCCTAGTACATGCCTGGGACTAGAGCTAAACGGATGGATGGGGAACCAAACCTGGGTCCTCTGCAAGAGAAGCCAGTGCTCTTAACCACTGAGCCACCTCTCCAGCATCTATTTTTTAAAAAGCAAACACACTGGCTGCCAGGGGTTGGAGGAGGGGAGCGTTTAACAAGTAGAAAACTTTAATCCCAGCACTCGGGAGGCAGAGGCAGGTGGATTTCTGAGTTTGAGGCCAGCCTGGTCTACAGAGTGAGTTCCAGGACAGCCAGGGCTACACAGAGAAGCCCTGTCTCGAAAATCCAAAAAAAAAAAAAAAAACCCAGCTCAAGGGCTTGATGTTGGCCTACAAGGGTTACCTCCTGCTGCCCCCCCTGCCTTCCCCAGTCCTCACAGGCCTGCTCAGATGGCAGCTCCTTTGAGGACACTTCCCTCCTCGCAGACGACACCAGACCTCCTCTTTCACCGCACCTGCCACCACTATTTCTGATCTGTCTTCTCCCCAGCCAGAGCAAAGAACATGACATTTGGGATCTTCTCCATTGCTGCTTCCCCAGGGCCCAGAACAGCACCTGGGCTCACACAGTGCTCAGTAAATATTTGTTGAGTAAATGTCAGGCTCCCAGATCAACTCATGACGACACACCGGAGAGACAGGCGCGCAGCGCTACAGAGCCATCAGCTTTCCTGAGGAATGAGGCAGAGGTGGACGCTCTCACAGGTCGGATGAGAATCAGGACCGAATTAGATAAAATGGCGGAATCTCACTCTTACACTGTAGGAATGCCAGGGTCCTGACTCTGGTCTTCTTGAGATTTGCGTTTGGTTGGTTTTGTTTTTTGGTTTTTGGTTGTTTTTTTTTTTTGAGATAGAGTTTCTCTGTGCTGCCCTGGAATTTACTATGTAGACCAAGCTGGCCTTGAACTCATAGATCCACCTGCCTCTGCCTCCTGAGTGCTGGATATAAGGTATGTGCCACCTCTAAATAAATAAATAAATAAATAAATAAATAAATAAATAAATAAATAAATAACCCAAGCCGGGCAGTGGTGGCGCATGCCTTTAATCCTAGCACTTGGGAGGCAGAGGCAGGTGGATTTCTGAGTTTGAGGCCAGCCTGGTCTACAGAATGAGTTCCAGGACAGCCAGGGCTACACAGAGAAACCCTGTCTCGAAAAACAAAACAAAACAAAAAAAAAGAATCTGTGATTACTTCAAAATTATGTGTGTATAAATGTTGTGTATAAAATGTGTGGTTTTTGAAATTAGGTCTCACGTAGCCCAGGCTGGCCTTGTATTCACTAGGTAGTCCAAGGATGGCCTGGAGCTTCTGATCCTCTTCCTTACCTGCTAAGTGCTGGGATCTGGCCCTTTTGATTAGAACGTGGGGCCTCAGGCATGCTAAGCAAGCATTCAACAAGCTAAGACACACCTCCAGCTGCCAACATTAGAAGACTTTTTATACCAGTTTGCTTGCTTGCTTGCTTGCTTGCGGTGGTATTTTGTTCTGTTTGGACACAGAATCTCACTATCTAGCCCTGGATGGCCTGAAACTGACATCCGCCTGCCGCTGCCCCCTGAGTGCCAGGATTAAATATTGCTGGCATTAAATATATCCTTTTTCCTTTGTGTGTGTGTGTGTGTGTGTGTGTGTGTGTGTGTGTTAGTGAAGCAATCTCATTGTCTTGCCCACACCCATTTCTGAACTACTGGACTCAAGTGCTCTTCTTGCCTCAGACTCAAAAATTTCTACAAGGGTCAAGTATGCAGAATACTTGCCTAGCATGTGAAAGTCCTTGGGTTTGATCTCCAGCCGAGACAAAAAGATGTAAGAGGGAGACGTGAGGGTGACAATAATACCTGTTACTTAGGACACAAAGGCAGGAGGTCCACCAGTCAAGCCTGAGCTACACTGGGACCCTGTCTGTCTCCTCTAACTGGCCAGGTTTGGAAGATCAAGATTGGTGGGGATTGGAGAACCAGTCTTCAGCCTCTATAATCCCATATTACCTAGATTGCCAGGGAGTGATAACTCCATCATCAGGACCCCCAATCAGCACCAGACGGCCCACACGAAGGAAATTCTTCCGCCACGCTGTAGAGACGACGGGAAGAGATGAGTCAGCCATAGGAGTCAGGCCAGGTTTGGGTAGGAGCAGACAGAAGAGGGGACCCAGGTGGGAGTGGGGGTCTTACCAGTGGCATTGGGATGGTCTCTTTCCCCATTGATGAGGGCCAGGAAGCTGCTGGCATTGAGGTACAAGTCATCGTGGTGAGGATCTGAGTGCAGACAGCAGTTAGCAGGAGCCGGGGATGTAAAGGATCAAGTGCCTGCCTAGAACGCCTCGGGCCCTGGGTTTTGACTTCAGG
>CM052720.1:44836426-44870334 GCA_028551405.1 Uromys caudimaculatus | reverse complement strand
GTTCCTTTCTTTGTTTGCTTGCTTGATTTTTAATTTTTTTCAGAATTTTTTATTGCCAGGCACTCTGGAGGCAGAGACAGGTGCATCTCTATAAGTTAAAAGCTAGCCTGGTCTACTTAGAGAGTTCCAGGTCACCTAGGGTGATACAGTGAGACCTTGTCTCAAAAGAATTTTTTTTTATTGTGAGGGGAGTATGATGTATGTGTGTGTATGTGTGTGTGTGTGTGTGTGTGTGTGTAGGTATGTATGTGTGTGTATATGTGTATGCATGTGTGTAGGTATGTGTATATGTGCTCGTGCATAGGTGTGTGCCATATGCCTACTCAGAGGACAGAGGACAACTCTATCTAGATCATAGAGATAAACTTCAGTTCTATCTCTCCCCTGCCCACCTCCTCTTCCTTTTCCTCCCCTCAACTAACTCTCTCTCTCACTCTCTCTCTCTCTCTCTCTCTCTCTCTCTCTCTCTCTCTCTCTCTTTCTCTTGGTAATTAAATACAGGGCCTTGAATAAGCCAGTCATGTGGTCCTCTATTGAGCTATACCCAGCTCCTTGCTGAAAGACCCGAGCCCATTATAAGGAAGTTAGACCCCCCTTAGCAAAATTAAAGCCAGAGATAATATAGCCATATTCCACCGCCTAATGGCTAACCTACATCTTTTGGAAATTAGCTAACAGCAGGATTGTTATCGCAACCATCCACACCTTTTGTCTCGGGAAATAGCTAACCTCGGGAGTGGTGAACTTAGGACATTCTATACCTTCCCATGACGCATAGAATTTCCTTGCTTTATGGTTTTTTCTTTAAATACCTCTGACTTTAGCTGCTCAGGGTCGAACTCCTCTGCCTCTGCGTAGGTTATGAGCTCAACCCCAGTGCACTGGTCCCTCCAATAAATCTCGTGTGATTGCAGCAAGGATGGTCTTTCGTGAGTTCTTGGGGGGTCGCGCCATCCCGAGACTTGAGTGAGGATCTCCCCAGCTCGGGGGGTCTTTCATTTGGGGGCTCGTCCCGGGATTTGCGACCACCCTCATCTCCGAAAACCTACTTGGAGGTGAGATTCTGTTTATGTTCTTGTTCGTCTGTGCTGGCTGAAGTCTGAATCTGTATTTTCGGTTTGCGCGCAGTCTGGATTGCAGTCACTCGCCTCCGTGAGAGGACGACGATCTCCCAGTCTCAGGTAGAGTCTGGGGGCGTGATAGGCTGACGGGCTAGGGGATCACCGACTGTTGCCCTGGGAGACGTCCCAGGAGGTCTGGAGGGACCCCAGGGACGTCTGGGAGATTCCCATCAGGGTGCGGGAGAGGATGCAGTCCTCCAGGCCGTCTGGTTTTCTGAATTGGTTTTGCTTGTCTCGGTGGAAAGAGGCCCTTATCAGTCTTTGTCTGTGTGCCTTTTGTTTCTGTTTTGTCTTACTTGTGACTCTGACGATAGGACAGACGATAGCTACTCCTCTGAGTCTGACTTTGAAACACTGGACTGAGATTAAGGTTAGGGCACTCTTGTTCTTCAGGAGGGACCAGAGTCTCACCCGGACCAGGTGCCCTACGTCTTTGTCTGGGAGGATCTTGCACGAAATCCTCCTCCATGGCTCAAACCTTGGGCACAGAAATGAAAGCCAGGCTCCTGAGTCCTGGCTCTCAGAGAATCGAAACACAAATTGAAAGCAGAAACTCTGAAGCCTGTGACTCCGCCCGAGAATCAGCCTTCAGCTCCTCCTAAGATCTATCCCGAGATCGAGGAGCCGCCCGAATGGCCCACTCCTCTTCCTCCCCCTTACGCCCTACCTCAGATGCCGGGTCCCGGAGCCAGCAGTGGTATGGAGGGCGGACCGGCTGCTGGAACCTGAAGTCGGCGCACCCAGAGTCCTGCACAGGGCCCTGGAGGGCTGGACTCCATCACAGAGTTGCCTCTTCATGTCTGCGGGCCCCCGGTCGAACCCCCACAACTCCAACCCCTCCAATACTGGCCATTCTCCTCTGCTGATCTTTACAATTGGAAGACTAACGACTCTTCTTTTTCAGACAATCCTGCCAGCCTAACAGGACTGGTGGAGTCCCTAATGTTTTCCCACCAGCCGGATGATTGCCAGCAGCTCCTGCAGGTTCTCTTTACTAAGGTAGGGAGCGGCTGACAGTCTACCGCCAGGCTCTTGTGGCAGGTCTCAAAGGGGCTGCCAGACACCCCACCAATTTGGCCAAGGTAAGAGAGGTCCTCCAAGGACCAGCCAAACCCCCATCTGTGTTTCTAGAACGTTTGATGGAGGCCTATAGGCGTTATACCCCTTTTGATCCAACTTCTGAGGGTCAGCAGGCAGCAATAGCCATGGCCTTCATAGGGCAATCAGCATCAGACATTAAGAGAAAGCTACAGCGTCTAGAAGGACTGCAGACCTTGTCTTTACAGGATTTGGTTAAGGAAGCAGAGAAAGTGTTTCATAAAAGGGAGACGGAAGAAGAAAGGAAAGAGAGGGAGAAGCGGGAAGCAGAGGAAAGAGAGAACCAGAGGGATCGTAGACAGGAAAGGAATCTGACTAGGATTTTGGCCGCAGTAGTAGGAGAAGAAGATAGGACAGGATTTAGACAGACAGGGGACCTGGGCAACAGAAGACCATGGATGAGAGAAGGAGGGCAACCCTAGCTGCCCCACTGTACCCCCTAACTAAAGAGGGGGGAGCGTTCATGTGGACTCCAGACCATCAGAAGGCCTTTGAAACAATCAAAAAGGCCCTTTTGACAGTGCCTGCCCTAGCCCTGCCTGACTTGATGAAAGGGCTGGGGTTGGGAGAGGGGTCCTGACCCAGACCCTGGGACCTTGGAAGAGACCCGTGGCTTATCTGTAAAAAAACTGGACCCGGTTGCGAGCAGGTGGCCTACCTGTCTAAAAGCCAACGCTACAGTAGCCCTGCTCCTCAGAGATGCTGATAAGCTCACTCTGGGGCAACAGACCACTGTGATAGCGCCCCACGCTCTCGAAAGCATCATCAGACAGCCCCCTGACCGCTGGATGACCAACGCCCAGATGACACATTACCAGAGTCTCCTGTTGACTGAGCGAGTGACCTTTGCTCCCCCTGCTGTCCTCAACCCCGCTATCTTGCTGCCAGAAGCTGAGGAATCCCAGCCTACTCATCACAGTGCTGACATCCTGGCAGAAGAAACTGGCACCCGAAATGACCTCAAGGATCAGCCCTGGCCTGGAAGCCACAACTGGTATACCGATGGCAGCAGCTTCGTGGTTGAAGGTAAGCGGAAGGCGGGGGCAGCAGTGGTGGATGGAAAACAAGTAATCTGGGCCAGCAATCTTCCCGAAGGGACTTCGGCCCAAAAAGCTGAACTTGTGGCTCTAATCCAAGCTTTACGGATGGCCAAGGGGGAGTCTATCAACATCTACACTGACAGCAGGAACAAAGAAATTAAAAGACATTGTGAAGTCCTCTGACTACCATGTTATTGGACTTTCAGATCTGGCACAAGATGTGGTCAAAAGATGTGAGGCATTTACTCTGACCAATGCAGGACGTTCCACAAATGGTCATGGCAAAAGACTTAGGGGCTACCGCCCCGGAGCATATTGGGAAGTGGACTTTACAGGGATTAAGCCAGCCAAATATGGCAACAAGTATTTGCTAGTTTTTATAGATACCTTTTCAGGATGGGTGGAAGCCTTCCCTACCAGAACTGAAACTGCCAATATGGTGGCTAAAAAGATCTTTGAAGAAATCTTTCCAAGGTTTGAAATTCCCAAGATAATTGGGTCTGATAATGAACCTGCATTTTTTGCCCAGGTAAGTCAGGGACTGGCCACTCAACTGGGGATTAATTGGAAATTACACTGTGCTTGTAGACCCCAGAGTTCAGGTCAGGTAGAAAGGATGAATAGAACCTTAAAAGAGACCTTGACAAAATTAGCCTTAGAGACCAGCGGGAAAGACTGGACAGCTCTCCTTCCCTTTGCCTTGTTCCAAGTTCGGAACACTCCCGGAGGATTTAAACTTACTCCTTATGAGATCCTATGTGGGGGGCCACCACCACTCACTGAGGCAGGTGGAGTTTTTGACCCTGATGCTTCTCTCTCTAAACCCCTGTTTGTTCACTTAAAGGCCCTTGAGTTGGTCAGACGCCAAGCTTGGGAACAGATAAAGGAAGCCAATAAGCCTGAAAGTACCAGTGTGCCTCATCAGTTCCAGGTCGGAGACACTGTCCTAGTCCAGCGCCATCGAGTAGGCAACCTCGAACCCCACTGGAAGGGACCCTACCTAGTGCTCCTGACCACCCCCACGGCGGTTAAGGCTGAAGGCATCTCAGCTTGGATCCACACTTCCCACGTCAAACGAGCCCCAGAACCAGCTCAAGATGAATGGAAATTGGAAAAGACTGCTGATCCTTTTAAGCTGCGTCTGCGTCATGTACATGATGCAGATACTGGGTAAAAAACCCCATGCTCCCCAGAAATTGACCTGGCAAGTATTAAATATGAAAGGTGAGGCAGTCTGGACAGCCACCCAGGTAGCGCCGCCCCTGACCTGGTGGCCTACCCTCAGGCCTGATCTTTGTAAATTGACTGTGGGTGCTCCCGGCAATTGGGCTGTCCAAGATCATGATATCACCCAGGCCACACTCTCCACACCATTCCCAGTAAGCAGAGGTCTCTATTCGGGAGGAGGATATGGTACTTCAGGAAGAAGACTTGCTTTGTCTACTTATTCTTTTTAAATATAGTTCTAAGATTAGAACTAGCCACTAGAAGAAGTGGGGAATGAAAGACCCCAGCCCATTATAAGGAAGTTAGACCCCCCTTAGCAAAATTAAAGCCAGAGATAATATAGCCATATTCCACCGCCTAATGGCTAACCTACATCTTTTGTCCCAGGAAATTAGCTAACAGCAGGATTGTTATCACAACCATCCACACCTTTTGTCTCAGGGAATAGCTGACTGCAGGAATGAATGGCTAATCTACACCTTTTGTCTCAGGAAATAGCTAACCGCAGGAGTGATGAACTTAGGACATTCCATACCTTCCCATGATGCATAGAATTTCCTTGCCTTATGGTTTTTTCTTTAAATACCCCTGACTTTAGCTGCTCAGGGTCGAACTCCTCTGCCTCTGCGTAGGTTATGAGCTCGACCCCAGTGCACTGGTCCCCCCCAATAAACCTCGTGTGATTGCAGCAAGGATGGTCTTTCGTGAGTTCTTGGGGGGTCTCGCCATCCCGAGACTTGAGTGAGGGTCTCCCCAGCTCGGGGGTCTTTCACTCTATTGAGCTATACCCAGCTCCTTGCTAGTGTGTGTGTGTGTGTGTGTGTGTGTGTGTGTGTGTGTGTGTATACCACAGTGTACCTGTGAGGGTCACGTCTCTCCTTCTGCCATGTGGGTCTCAGAAATCAAATTCGGACCATCAGACTTAGTAGAAAGCCTCTCTACTCACCAGAATTCACACACCCCCCCCCAATGGATCGACTGATTTCTGTTGTTTAAAGTTCTTTACCATTGTGCATGTACATGGGTGTACATGAGTGTGCGTGCCTGGCATAGCACGCATGTATGTGGAGGGAAGGTGACAGTTCTGTGGAGTTGGTCCTCTCCTTCCACGTGTGGACTCCAGGGATAACGCTGAGGTCCTCCAGCCACCGGAAAGCACCTTTACCTGCTGGGCCACCTCACTAGCCCCGTCTTGTTTTCTCAGACAGGGTCTCAGGTATCCCAGTCCGGTCTCACACAGACACAACTGATGTAACTGAGGATGATCTTAAACACCTTCTGCTTCTACCTTCTGAGCTCAGCGTTAGAGGCATGCCCCATCATGTCCCATTGATGTGGTATTGGGGGTCAGATGCAGTACTTCCTGCATGGTTAGGCAAACACTCTACCCACTGAACTACACTCCCCCCACAGGCCACCCTATATCATTTGCATAACAGGACCAATATCAACTCCATGTGGAAACTTGCACGTAGCACTGGGTTAGATCACACACACACACACACACACACACACACACACACACACACACACACACACATCTGGGGCTTCTACCCTGGTTTGTGAGATTTGTCACTATCTGAAACGAAGGTATTTTCATCAATAGGTTTTTATGTCCTAACATCTTTGGCTGTAACAGTGTAAGCTATTGCCAGTTCCTCAGCCTGTGGCCCTAACTCAGGGCTTAGTAAGAAGAAGGCCAGCTAACAGCAAAGATTTCTCTGTGACATCGCATCCTGGATGGGGGAGGAGCCCATCAGGGGCCCACCCCTGCCAGAGAGCCTGTTGGCAGTTGATGACAGGGAAGGAAGGTTTAATCTCTTCAGTGGTGTAGTCAAGATAATTGTTCAGGCTTCACTAAATAACCTCGTGCCCACACACCCGCCCAACCGTGCATGTGGAGGTAAGGTGAGAATTCTTACTCTGTGGAGAGTAACCCATATTAAACCCAGTGGGTCACACACTGAAAGATCTCGTTGAGAAGGTTTCCAGTGGGAAAGAGGGAGGGGAATGAGGCAAAAAATGACTAAAAGTCAGATTATATGGAGATATGAGACTGGCAAGCAAACACTTTTTTTTTTTTAAGTCAAGCATGGTACAGTGCTCCTTTAATCCCAGCACTGAGGACTCAGAGGGAGGTGGACTTCTCTTAGTTCAAGGCTAGCCTGGTCTACATAAGTGAGTTTCCAGACTACCTAGGGCTACAAAGTGAGGCTCTGTCTCAAAAAATAATTTTTAAAAGATTTATCTTATGCACATAAGTGTTTAGCCTGCATGTATGTATGTGCGCCATATGTGTACCCAGTACTCTCAGAGGTCAGGAAAGAGCACTGGATACCCTGGGACTGGAAGTACAGATTATGAGTTACCATTTGGAGGCTGGGAACCGAACCAGGGCCTCTGCAAGAGCAGCCAGTATGCCTAATCACTGAGCCACCTTTCCAGCCACAGTTAAATAAATAAATAAATAAAATTAAACTGTTTACCAGAGCCTGGGATGCGGCTTAGTCATAAGTGATAAGGAGCATGCCAAGAATGTACAGAGACTTGGATCCCCACCATTACAAAGGAGAAAGAAAGAATGAATGAATAAACAGCTCCTTGAGTTACTCTAGGAGAAAATGAGGTAACTCATATTAGCTAATACACATGAGCTCAGACTATTGTCCCTTAGCACAATGCCTGCTATTGTCATCGTGACTCATGACCAGGCTTACTATGGGGGCACTTCCTACGAAAATGTTCCACCACAGAAAGTTTTTTTGTCACCTCAGGGTTTCCTGTCAGAAAACCCTACCGGCAAGCCAGGCTCCAAAAACTTTGGGAGGAAAAGTGGAACCGTTTTGACACAAATCCCAGGAGAACCAAAACCCACAGAAACCACCAAGACTAAACAGAAGGGGATATTTGTTTAACCTCCGGGAGGCTAGAATGTTGGTGTCACGTGCCGATGCTAAACCGCGAGAGCAGCGGAGCATAAGGGCAGCATTTGGTTCCTTGCAGCGTGGAATGCACCACGCTTGGCGGTGTAGAAACCTCCAGCTGGCTCCAGGCCTTGTGAAAGGGCAGCGGGCATGCGGCTTGGACGAGCTGAGACAAGCTGAGACTGAAGCAGAAGCGCATAAAGCCGGTGGACGGAGGTTTGTGCTGCCTCCTGCTGCCTCTTCTGCAACCAATGCCCCACAGCTCTGCAAGTCAAAACAATGGCCAGCTTTCAAGGCTCAGCAGCCTGATTGCCTCCGAGGACGAAGCCGGTCCAGATGGCGCTAAACTGGAAAACACAAAGGCCCCGCCACCGAGCTCACTTTTGCTGGCATCTGGAGCATTTTGAAACAAAACCCTCACCCGCCACCGGTGAGACTTTCTGCATTTGCCTCCATCCCTCGTTGATAAATCCTGAGTATTTAGTAAGGATTTAAGGGTGCTACTGTGGATTGCACAGTATGTACATAGTCTGAGACTAAGGGACACTCCAACCCTTACTAAGGATTACTCTAAGAATCGATGTGCGGCTGGAAAGATGGCTCAGCGTTAGGGGCTTGCTGCTTTTGCACGGGATAAGCTTCCCAGATGTGGTTCAGCCTTCAAGTGACTTTGATTTGTGTAGTGAGAATTCTGGAGTTTTGGTTTCTTTTAAAAAGACAGAAGTATAAAAGTGTGCTTTCGTTTTAATCCCAGGTGCGGGGGATGCGGGGCTGCTCAGGACTGTCCGTAACAGCTGACTGAGATTTGCATCCTGCGCTAGCAGGGGCGTGGTTTCACCAGCTGCTGGTAGTTTCTGCAATCGTGTGACTTTGAAATTCTGGGAATTTTTCAGTGAGTGTATAAATGCTAGGGCTGCCGGGCAGTGATGGCGCACGCCTTTAATCCCAGCGCTTGGGAGGCAGAGGCAGGCGGATTTCTGAGTTCGAGGCCAGCCTGGTCTACAGAGTGAATTCTAGGACAGCCAGGGCTACACAGAGAAATCCTGTCTCAAAAAACAAACAAACAAACAAAAAGCAAATAAATGCTAGGGCTGCTAAGAGGCAGTGTGGGTTGGGGAGCTTGGTTGTGTTTTGCTGAGGTCAAAGAAGAAATGAAAGAAGTTAGATACAGGGATCTCTACTTCTCTCTCCCCTCTGTCCTTTCTCTCCTATCTAGTGATAGAGGGTGAAGCTGGGGGGATGAAGGGTGGAAAAAAGAAGAAGCTGCAAAGTAGCAAAGAGCCACCGCAGATCTGTCCTCTTTGTCTTTCATGTAGCCCAGGCTAGCCTCAAACTCACTCACTACTTTGCTCCTTCCTCCATGTCCTAAGTGCTGGGGTTATAGGAGTCATCACTTAAACTCCAGCCTATTCTTTAGTTGTTAGCAAAACTGTTACCACAAAGAACGTCACCCCCGTCACAGCTCACTCTCACAGCACATTCCACTTTGGATACCTCTGTGATTGCTTCTGTGATGAGGCTATACATCTCAGGAGGGCAAAGGCTCTGTCCCTCTCATCTCTGTATTCCCAGTCCTAGCATGCTACCTGGATACAACAGGTGTTCAGTGGATTTCTGCTGAATGAATGGAGTAGCTACACACACACACACACACACACACACACACACACACACACACACACACACACACACAGAGTCACTGCCTCATGCTATCAAGTAACAGAGAATATGGGTTTCTTTGTCCAAGGATTAGGGTGTAAACTTCTACACTTCCTACTTTCCTTGAAAACCCTCAGAGGAAAGGAGAGGAGGGAGAAGATGGATTAATTCCGAGAGCCACAGCAGTTAGTTAACGGTGTTGGGATGGGAAAGTGGACTAAGGTTACTCTGGCTCAAAACCAAAAATAAATTTTTTGAGAGGCGGGGACAAATGAAGATCAGTGGTCTGGAGCACAACAGAAATGGAGAAAGCCGGGTTTTGTTTTACCTTTTTTTTGTTGTTTGTTTTTCAAGACAGGATTTCTCTGTGTAACAGTCCTGGCTATCCTGGGAGCTGACTTGTAGACCAGGCTGGCTTCAAACTCACAGAGATCCACCTGCCTCTGCCTCCCAACTTCTAGGATTGAAACCATGGGCCAGCATACCTAGCTTACAGGTGTCTTTTAAACTGCCATCCCAAATTACGTTTTTTTGTTTGTTTCGTTTTGGTTTTGTTTTGTTTTGTAATTAAGCAAGTGTTACAAAAGCAGAAACTGTGGGTTTGGTTACCCCTGAATTACATTCTCTGGGCAACCAAGCAGATTCACAAAGGCAGCTGGCAGCCTTCCTTATGTCCTGGTTACATTTTTCTGTGTAGTTAAGTAAGCTCAGCAATTTCTATTACCGGTAAACCAGGTTTGCTCTCTGAGCAGACTGAAGCCCAAGGCCACTCTCTCAAGGCAGGTTAACAAAGTCTGGTAAGAGGAGGCTTTCCAAAGAGCAAGTGGCTCCAAAGAGCAAAGGAAACTTAGATTTCAATGAATTCAGACGTGTAACTCTGTTTCCTTGTCTTCCTAAACTGTCTAGGCAAGGCTCGTTTGTAAGCTATGTTTGAGTAAAAATTGGGTCAGAGCCTCTCAGTTTAATTATTTATTTAATATCTCCACGGGCATTTATCAGTACACATTCTTTCTTTATTCTAATCAGCGTGGAGGCTTGTCGGTATTTCTTTCACCCCGCATCATCAATGAAGCGCAAGGTGTGATCCACAGTACCACATATATCAGACACGGTGGGGCATGCCCGTAGTCCCAGCATCCTCTTCTACATAGAGTTCCAGGCCAGCAAAGGATACTCATGACCCTGTCAATAACACCAAGAACAACATATGCCAAAGTGAGTTACTTAAATAATAGCAAGTTCTCCTTCCCGGAAGAACTGTGCTGGGCCAGCCGGTGCAGGCAGTTCGCCCAGCAAGTTTGAGTCACAAAAGAGATCTATCCACACCTTCTGTATGGAGGAGGAGACTCGTTCTCCACCGCTCCACTCACTGGAGCATGCTATACCAATTACACACGAAAAATATAGGACAACCCAGCATTTAGAAGGCAGAGGCAGGTGGATTTCTGAGTTCGAGGCCAGCCTGGTCTACAGAGTGAGTTCCAGGACAGCCAGGGCTACACAGAGAAACCCTGTCTCGAAAAAGAAAAAAAAAGAAAAAAAGAAAAAGAAAAATATAGGACAAACTGAGCTGGAGCGGAAGGAGGTCACCGAGAAATCACACTGTTGGCGGGCTGGAGCACTATCTAAGAATCGCAGGCTCCATCTCAGACTTTCGAAATCCAAGTCTGCAATTTAACATACTTTCTCATGATGGACGTGCACGTTTGAGTTTGAAAAACACTACGATTCGGGATCAAGGGGCGCAGTTGAAGGGCAATGATGGATATGTGGCAAAAGTCAAGGATGAGCCAAAATGGACAGGGGTTGGTTTCAGCTAAGATCTCTAAGAGTTTAGGCATAATAACAGGGGAAGGTCTGAAGCAGCTACGATCTCAGCCTTTAAAAAAATAAATAAATTTGTAGTGAAGCTCGAACTCAGGGTCTTTACGCATGCTTGGCAAAGCTCTCTACCACCCCTCTCTCTTCCTCAGCTCAAGTTTCCCATTTCTGGCTTTTTTACATTTTGACTAAACAAGTCAGCCAGATCTTTGTCAAGCTCGGTTCGATTCGGCTAATTCTATTACTTAGGTCTAGTCTGGTTGCTAAGGTAGGGCGCTTCACGGTTGCTGGGGAAATGACGTCACCATGTAGGTGGGATAAGCAACCTCTTCGTCCTCCCGATTGGCGGTTATGTTAGGGACTAGCTTCTCAGTCTGGAGGGCTCGATGGCTGAACGAGACTCTCAGCTGCTCTCCCAGGCTGCTCCTCCGGGCCTCAACACCGTACTCAATGTAAGAATTGTGACTTAGGCCATCCTGTCATTCTCCTTGGCCTCTCAGGTACGTTTTGACAACGTCAAGAGCCCATAGTTGGGGCGACTACCCGAACCATGGGGAATTACAGAATTTATTGTTCTAAACTAGATCTGGATGGACTCTAGCTTTGGAAAGGAAAAAAAAGAAAGAAAGAAAAAGAAAAAAGAAAACTTGTAGGACTACGAGGAATCTTAACTAGGAATTCTGGAATTTACATTGTCTCGGTTTTTTTCCACCCCCCAGGTCTGAACTACTCTTGACCCATCACTTTCCATTCTAAACCGTTCCTTCCTTTATCTTATCTACTGTGGAAGGGACCAGGAGATCCAATGGAGACCTCACCTATCAGCCCAATGAAAGAGAAGAACACCGCTCAACCGCAGCATCGAGAAGAGAACGCCCAGCAAAACCTAAATGCAGCCATTCCGTTTAGGCAGCAGTCCCCAGATCTTCTCCCTGAAGCCCTGGAGCGGCAAGTGAGACCAGATCCCACCAGTCAAATTGTAGAGACTCAAGAGATTGAAAACCCCGTGGCTGGATTTGGAGGTGACTCTGATAAATTTCATGTCTCAACCGATGAGATGGCAGAGCACCTCCAAGCTTCTGATCTCTGGTACTGCCCCGATGGGAGTTTTGTAAAGAAGATCATAGTCCATGGCCATGGCTTAGACAAACCCAAGCTAGGCTCCAAATGCCGAGTGTTGGTCTTGGGATTTCCTTTTGGATCTGGGATGCCAGAGGGCTGGACAGAACTAACCATAGGCGTAGGGCAATGGAGGGAAAAAACTTGGGGGGAACTCACAGAAAAATGCCTGGAGTCTATGCGTCAAGGTGAGGAAGCGAAGATTCACCTTCCTGGATCCTCTGCACCTCTTGCCAAGCTCAGACTGGATTCCTTCACCTGTGGCCGGGACTCCTGGGAGTTGGAGGCTGCGGAGAAGGAGGCCCTGGCCAAAGAAGAACACGAAAGGGGTACAGAGCTGTTTCGAGCTGGGAACCCTCTAGGGGCTGCCCGATGCTATGGACGGGCTCTCCGACTGCTGCTGACGTTGCCCCCACCCGGCCCCTCTGAACAAACTATCCTTTATGCCAATCTGGCTGCATGCCAGTTGCTGCTAGGACACCCCCAGTTGGCAGCCCAGAGCTGTGACCGAGTGCTGGAGCGGGAGCCAGACCATTTAAAGGCCTTATACCGAAGGGGGGTTGCTCGGGCTGCCCTCGGGGACTTGGAAAAAGCAACTGCTGATCTCAAGAAAGTTCTAGCAGCAGATCCCAAAAACCGTGCAGCGAAAGAGGAGCTGGGGAAGGTGGTCATTCAGGGAAAGATACAGGATGCAGGGCTGGCTCGGGGGCTGCGCAAGATGTTTAGCTGATTAAAAGATTAAAAGAGCTCGGAAAAAAACAAAACAAAAAAACAAAAAACAAACAAACAAACAAAAAAAGATAGATTAAAAGAGACAGGAACCCGTGAATTGTGTTGTGTTGTGTGATTTTTCAAGGGCCCCAAAGGAAGGAGTTTCAACTCGTATCCTGTTCTGACCTATGGGGAGTTAGCCATGGTGTCAGCGAGCCACTTGGTGGAAAGGGTCCAGGGAAGCTTATCCACTTCCGAAGATAGGAGAGGCTGTCTATTTAGGACTAACTGTGGCAAACGCCAGACCTTCCGGATGTCAGGGAGTTGCATCCCACGAAAGTGAAGTTACTGATGGTTGTGAGTCACTGAGTGTGGGTGCTGAGAATGTAATCCAGGTCCTTAACACGAGCAATAAGCACCTTTTATCCTTTGTTTTTTTTGTTTGTTTTTTGTCTTGGTTTTGGTTTTTTGAAGAGATGGCTTCTCTGTGTAACAACGCACTGTGTAACAACGCACTCTGTGTAACAACAGACTGAGATCTGCCTGCCTCTGCCTCCTGAGTGCGGGGATTAAAGGTGTGCACCACCGCCACCTAGCCGGCCACCTAGCCGCAACAAGCACTCTTTAACTGGGAGCTAGCTCTCATCCTAGATGCTGGAAATTGATTGATTGATTAATTGATTGATTGATTGATTCATTCATTCATTATGCGTCTATTGGTGCCTTCATGAGCTAATGAGCACCACATGGGTGCAAATGTCTGCAGACAGCTGCTCAACCATCAACGCTCTAGCCCAGATGCCGGAACCCGAAGAGCTAGGAACTACAATTCCCACAAAGCCTGTCCTTGGGCCTGTACGGCGCATGCGCAGCCTCGCCTGGCCGGTAAAGCCCTGACCGCTGCCATGTTCCCGTTGGCCCGGCAAGTACAGTCATTTCTCCTTCTTGTCACGTGTTCAGCAACCAAGCCTCTGACTGGTCAGCAAGACTTCCGGGACGCCTGGTTTTCCTCAGCGAGCCCACGGATTTGCCGAGGCCCGGAGGAGGCAGGCCCGGGAGCCGGCTCATGGTGGTGGGTGGGGGGAAGATGGCGGAGCTGATGCTCCTCAGCGAGATCGCCGACCCGACGCGCTTCTTCACCGACAACCTGCTGAGTCCGGAGGACTGGGGTGCGCCGAGTGAGGCCCCGGGGGCGGAGCGGGCTGCGGCTCGCCATGGGCCTGAGACACGCGGGAAGGCAGCGGAGGGAGAAAGAGGAAGGCTGGGCGAACGCCGAGCCCATCCTCAGAGGGAGCGCGCAGCGGGGCTCGCGCTTCCCCGGGATGCGGGATGAGGGAAGACCCTGGCCTCCTGTGGGAGCACGGGGCTGCCGGGGATCAGGGAGAGGGGCTGGACGCCTTGGGGTGCACGGCTGTGCGAGTGGGCGGGCGGTGGGTCTGGCCCGGCCGAGCCAATGAGGAACAGAGCCGGGGCTGGTGTGCGAGCCTTCTGATACGCGGGCCTCCATGCAGACAGCACCTTGTACAGTGGCCTGGATGAAGTGGCCGAGGAGCAGACACAGTTGTTTCGTTGCGTGGAGCAGGATGTCCCGGTATTGCTACCTCAGAGTTTCTCTTATGACCCTTGGTAGTGGGAGGTCGACCCCAAACTTGGAGTCATCACCAAGCCACAGAGCTCATCCGGGAGTCACCCCTGCCCTTGTTAAACCCGAAAACTGCTAGGAGAAAGACTAGTTTCGAGAGTCCAATGGTCTAATTGGAGCAAGCTTTATTTTAGAGTCGCTCCGGGGACTGGCCAGCAACGTTGGAATTTTAGAGAGCAGCCCCTTCTGGCCTTTCGAGGTCCTTCTTATGGGATACAGATAAAAGACTGACAGCTGTGTGTTTACCGGGGCGGGAGAGAATTGGTTGTTAGAGGATGTTAGTAAAATACAATGGAAGTGGAAGACAGGCATTTTTGTAAACTCTGCGGCCTTAACACAGTGGGCTTCTTTTTTTTTTTTTTTAATTTATTTTATTTATATGATGAATACACTGTAGCTGTCTTCAAACACACCAGAAGAGGGCATCAGATCCCATTACAAATGGTTGAGAGCCACCATGTGGTTGCTGGGAATTGAACTCAGGACCTCTGGAAGAACAGTCAGTGCTCTTAACCTCTGAGCCATCTCTCCAGTCCCTCACAGTGGGCTTCTTAAGCTATGTTGTTCCTGTTTTGGTACTTTCTCACCTTCCTGCCTTCTAATATAATCACTTAGTTTGACAGCAGCTCTCTGGATGTGGGGATGGATGTCAGCCCTCCTGAACCCCCCTGGGACCCTCTACCCATCTTCCCAGGTAAGGTACCTTTATGATTTCCCTCGTCTTCCCAAACGCCCTTCTCTTCCCGCTGCTTCCCAGAAACCATCATCCCCGTCTCCTCCTCCCCTGTGACCCCCAGTGTGTGTTGTCTGTCCTTACTCTCTTGCCCCACCTCAGCACCACCCTACAGGCAATGCTAGGCTCTGCTCCTTGGCTGTTCATTTCTGCAGAGTTGGCTTTGTGTAAGCAAGACGTTGTCTCAGTGCCGAGCTTCATCCCCAGACTTCCCTGTTTAATTCAGTGTTTCTCCCTCCAGATCTTCAGGTGAAGTCTGAGCCATCCTCGCCCTGCTCGTCTTCTTCCCTCAGCTCAGAGTCCTCGAATCTTTCCACAGAGCCCTCCAGCCAGGTGAGAGCCATCCCCCGTCTGGTTCTCGTGGCTCCACTCCTAGGTGCTGAGATACCGTTTGTATGCCGTGAGTCATGAGGGGGGTGCCAGGCTCTTCTTAGTCACAGTCCCCTCACTTTCTGCCCTTCCAGTCTGGTTGCGTAGAAGGGAAGGCGGGGCCTTTTGAATGTGCAGAGAGATGTCAGGCTAAGGACTTGGGAAAACAGTTGATAATGACTGAGACTTTGCAAACTGTTCTTGCCCAGGCCGCCCCCTGTAATGTGATATTTGTGATCTTGAGAAGAAAATAGAATAAAGAACAAAGAGCCTGGGGCAGCCTAAGTAGTGCGTCAGGACCGTTTGGAGCAGGGCGCATTTGCTTGGTGGGTTGTAAGCTCTCGGGTCTTCATTCCTACTCTTGCTTTCCTTCATTCTTTCTGCCCCCCCCCCCCCCCCGTTCCACCCTAACTCTCACAGGTGCCTGGCGTAGGGGAGGTGCTACACGTGAAGATGGAGTCCCTGGCACCCCCGCTCTGCCTGCTGGGAGATGATCCAGCATCCCCCTTTGAGACAGTCCAGATCACTGTGGGCTCTGCCTCTGATGATCTTGCAGGTAATCACAGCTTGTCACTGACCTAAGAGCTACCGTTGCTGGGGCTAGGTGGTGGTGGCGCACGCCTTGAACCCCAGCACTCAGGAGGCAGAGGCCAAGGTACAGAAGGAGACAATCTCAAAAAAAGGAGAAGGAAGTGAAACCAAAGTACCGAACATGAGGACATGAAAAGTGTCCTTCCAGCATGTGGGAGGCGTGCCAGCCTGGTCTACACACTGAGGTCCAGGACAGCCAGGGCTACAGAGAGACCGTGTGGTGAAAAGCAAAAACACAAAAACAAAAGAAACAAACCAAAAACAGATAAAGCCTGCCAGAGGAAAGGGGGCTGGAGAGATGGCTCTCACTGGCCGCTCTGCCAGAGAACCTCTGTTCAGCTGCCGGTACCACGTGGTGGCTCACAAGTATCTGTACCTCTAGTTCAGGGGAGCCAAGGTCGTCCTCTGGCCTTGTGCACCCCAAATGCTTATGCACATGGAATGCAGATCTTAAGAATTTGATAGTAGTGTGAGCCCCGTGATGGCCGAGCCCGCTCGTGCTTGGGAGTCTTGCACATCCGTGCCCAGGGTCTGTGTGGGAAAGGTAAGGGGAGAAAGCAGCTGTGTGTGTGAGAGGTCGGGAAGAGGCTGAAGTGGAAAAGTGGAGGAGCCTTAGTCAGCTCACCACCTCCCGGGCCTGCGGACTGCGGGCAGGTAAAGGGAGAGCTAACCCTTGGTCTGCCTCCCTCCATCCTCAGTGTTATCTACCAGCCAGCGGCTGCTGCTTCTAGGGCTTATTTGTTTTATGTGTGGGTATTTTGCCTGCACATGCACCATGTGTGTGCCCGATGCCTGCAGAGATCAGAAGAGGGCGTCAAATCCCCTGGAGTTATTAACAGCTGTTGGCAACCATGTCTTCTGTAAGAGCAGCAGGTTCTGTCTGCCACTGAGCATCTCCTCAGCCCCTGATAGCCAGCAGTTGTGTCTTCTTCCTGCCCCCCTCCCTCAGATATCCAGACCAAGCTAGAACCCGCTTCTCCATCTTCTTCTGTCCACTCCGAGGCCTCCCTGCTGTCAGCAGACTCCCCCAGCCAGGTGACACACCTTCCTCTTGTGCAGCCCAGCATCCTTCTCCAGGGGTGTGGGAAGCTTTCCTTTGACCTCCTGCTCCATATGACACTGCCAGCTAACATCTCTGGACTGCCCTGCACAGGCTTTTATAGGAGAGGAAGTCCTGGAAGTGAAAACAGAGTCTCCGTCCCCTCCAGGCTGCCTCCGGTGGGATGTCCCAACCTCTTCACTTGGAGCTGTCCAGATCAGCATGGGCCTGTCCCCTGATAGTTCCTCAGGTAATGAATGAGGCCTCCTCGCCCCTGGGCTCCCTATTGAGAGGCCTCACTGAGTTGCAATCCCTTCCTTTCCCTTCCCTTCCTTCAGGGAAAGCTCCAGCCACTCGGAAGCCTCCCCTGCAGCCCAAGCCTATGGTGCTAACCACAGTTCCGGTGCCACCTAGAGCTGGGCCTCCCAGCACTACTGTCCTGCTGCAACCCCTGGTCCAGCAGCCTGCAGGTGAGGGAGCTGGAGAGGAGGCCTGTCAGTGAGTTCACTGCCCCTGAGGTCCCTGAGCCTTCAATGCTCGGGTGTGAATTTGGACTCGGGGGTCCTGACACACCCTCTGACTTCCTCCTGCTCACCTTCTCAGTGTCCCCAATGGTCCTCATCCAAGGTGCTATTCGAGTCCAGCCTGAGGGGCCAGCGCCCGCAGCTTCACGGCCTGAGAGGAAGAGCATTGTCCCAGCTCCTATGCCGGGGAACTCTTGCCCTCCTGAGGTGGATGTATGTGCTGGGAGGGGCAGGCAGGCTCTGACAGGAGGGAGGGCGGAGAGGCAGCAGCGCAGTGTGGAGAAGGGCGTCGGTCGGATGGAGGCTGGGGGTGGGGGTGGGGGTGTAGGTGTGCTTTCACAGCATGTGGAGAGGGCGTCACACCTGTGGTAGGGTCAGGACGCCGGTGGCTTTCCAATGGGAAGCTGTTCTTAGCTGTAGCTCTGTTAACTCTGGGCTTGGAACCTGAGCTGGGAGGGAAGTCCTAAGGAGAGGTCTGGCCAGCACTGTGGTCCTACAGTCCCACTTGTCCCACATGAGGACCAGGAGGGCCCTTCCCTGTCACGGAGGCAGGAGAGTGGCCGTGAGTCCGTGGGGCTGGGGCATGATCTCTCTCTGACTCACCTTCATTCTCAACCTCAAGGCAAAGCTGCTGAAGCGTCAGCAGCGGATGATCAAGAACAGAGAGTCGGCCTGCCAGTCCCGCCGCAAGAAGAAAGAGTACCTGCAAGGCCTGGAGGCCCGGCTGCAGGCCGTGCTGGCCGACAACCAGCAGCTGCGCAGGGAGAATGCTGCCCTCCGCAGGCGGCTGGAGGCCCTGCTGGCGGAGGTCGGCCTGGGTGTGCTTGGAGAAGGGTGGAAAGGCAGGCCCCGGACCACACTCACCTCCTGTGTCTTCTGCTGCAGAACAGTGAGCTCAAGCTGGGGTCTGGGAACAGGAAGGTGGTCTGCATCATGGTCTTCCTTCTCTTCATTGCCTTCAACTTTGGGCCTGTGAGGTGAGCCCCTCACCACTTCCCTGCAGCTCTGGGTGGAGCTGAGCCTGCATGGCCCGGGCAGTGTGCTTCACTTACAGAAGCGTTTCCAGTCCCCTCAGCCCCGATGCTGTATCCAGCAGCCATTGCTACTGTACTGTCCCTCGGAGGAGGTGCGTTGTGGGTGGGTGGTGGTGGTAGTGGTACTGAGGAGTGACCCCAGGGATGGGGATTGCCTCAGTCAGTCAGGTGCTTGGCAGACCAGCGTGAGGAAAAAGCCAACTCTGGTAGCATGGGCAGCAATGGGAAGACAGGCAGGCAGGTCCCCAGGACGCACTGGGCCTTGGTGAGTGACAGGCTGCTGAAAGACAGTGCCTCAGAAACAAAATAAAAAGGTGGGTTGTGCTGAAGAGTGACTTCCATATGCACATGTACATATGTATGCCCACGTATAACATACATCTGCGCGCATGTATATATGTACGTACGTACACACAGACCCCTGCCCCCGACAGTGCAAGCGGCTGACGAGCTTACTGACTGCTAGGCATTAGAGTACTCATTCTCCCTTCCTGTTTCCTGGGCCTAGGAGATTGGCATCCTCTCTACTCCCTGCTCACTGAAGGGAGACGCAGCCATGTGGAGCAGGTTGTGCCTGCCTCTGTCTGCAGAGTCCTGACACACTAGACAGCCGGGAAAGCCTGAATGCTTCGGCTTCTGTTTCCCCGCCCACAGTATCAGCGAGCGGCCTCCAGCTCCCATCTCTCCTCCGATGAGCAGGGAGGAACCTCGACCCCAGAGGCACCTACTGGGCTTCTCAGAGCCAGGGCCGGCTCACGGCATTGAACCCCTCCAGGAAGCTGCCCAGGGCCTTGAGGAGCAGCAGCCCAGCCCTGCAGGCAGGCCCAGCTTCAGGTGAGAGCAAAACGACCCCTTCTCTAAGAACAGGGAGAAGTCTTCCTAAAGCCTGCCTTTGCACAGTGTAAAGCCAAAGTTGCTCTTGGCCCAGGGCTCTTGATGGTGCCCTGTGCTGGGCAGTCTCTGGTCACTACCTCCTCTGCTTCACTTCAGAAACCTGACGGCCTTCCCCAGTGGGGCCAAGGAGCTGCTGCTTAGAGACCTGGACCAGCTCTTCCTCTCCTCTGACTGCCGCCATTTCAACCGAACTGAGTCTCTGAGGTGTGCATAGTCCTTTGAAGCTCCCACATACAGCCCAGCTGTCCTTCTGCATGGAAGAGCCAACTCTTCTGCCTTCTCATGCCTGCTTGTGAGTATGGAGCATACATTTTGGCCTTCCTTAGAGGTGGTGGTCTGTCTCCCTAGGCTTGCTGATGAGCTGAGTGGCTGGGTCCAACGTCACCAGAGAGGTCGACGGAAGATACCTCACAGGGCCCAGGAGAGACAGGTAGGAGCCAGTGGGCGGGCCAAGGACGCTGAGAGGAAGACAGAACCAGTGTCCTAGGGATTTCAGGTGGACATCTTGTAGAGATTTGAGGGGTTCTTGGGGAACATGGAGGAGTGGGTGTGAGATGGCACCAGCTTCCAGGGACTGCCTGTCTCTTTCCCTCCTCCCTTTACCCTCTTCAAATCTTTAGATACTTCTCCTTCCAGAAGTCTCAGCTGCGGAAGAAGTCCCCTCCAGTGAAACCAGTCCCCACCCAACCTCCAGGACCCCCTGAAAGGTACGTGCTGGGTAAGCCCTTCTAAGTGAGGTTGCTAGGAAGAGCTGGACCCCAAGAGGTCACTGCTGTTGTTCCAGAGGAGTATGCTGTCCTCTCAGCCGGGTCTCCTAAGTCTGTCCTCACCTGCCTAGGGACGCTATGGGCCAGCTGCAGCTCTACCGCCACCCAGGCCGCTCGCAGCCGGAGTTTCTAGATGCAATTGACCGGAGGGAAGATACCTTCTATGTTGTCTCCTTCCGAAGGGTGAGCTCCCCTCCTTCCTGTCCTGTGCCTGTCACCCTGGGTCCCCAGTCATAGTTTTTAGTGGGAGGTTAAAGAGCAGAGCTGGGGGCTGGAGAGATGGCTCAGTGGTTAAGAACACTGACTGCTCTTCCAGAGGACCTGAGTTTAATTCCCAGCAACCACATGGTGGCTCACAACCATCTGTAATGGGATCTGATGCCCTTTTCTGGTGTGTCTGAAGACAGCTACAGTGTACTCACATACATGAAATAAATATTTAAAAAAAAAAAAAGAGTAGAGCTGGGGAACCTGTCTGTGGGTCTTCCACTGCCACCCAGCATGGCCCTTCTGCTCCTAGGACCACTTACTGCTCCCAGCCATCAGTCACAACAAGACATCCAGGCCCAAGATGTCGCTGGTGATGCCAGCCATGGCTCCCAATGGTAATTCTTTGCTCTGGGTTCTGAAATCTAAAACTGAGGAAGGAGGGAGTTCTCACAGAGATCCAGCAGGGGGCGCTAAGGGAGAAGGTGCAAGGAGGGGCTGTCCAGAGAGATGAGGTTCCGAGAGGCTTGGAACCAAGGGGAAGATGGAGTCTGAGGTGGGAGGATGGGGGGTCTGGGTTACACAGTGAGACCAAAAGCTGCTGACAGCGGCTAGGCAGAGTGGGTGGGCAGGAGTCGCTAGACTCCCACTTGGTTTTTCTTTCTTGACATCCGCTCCCGTGGGCCTCTTACTGGTCATTCACTTTCCTACCATCCCTGTGCCTGCCTCTCTCGGCCTGTGGGCTGCCTCTGCCCTCCTCCTCTTCACAACTCTCTAACCATCTTCCTCGTCTCACCCCACCCTCCACTGTCTGCCTTCCCTTCTCCTCTCCTCACAGAGACCTTGTCAGGCCGGGGGTCCCCAGGGGACTACGAGGAGATGATGCAGATCGAGTGTGAGGTCATGGACACCAGGGTGATTCACATCAAGACCTCTACAGTGCCCCCCTCGCTCCGGAAGCAGCCGTCCCCATCCCCGGGCAATACCACAGGTGGCCCCTTGCCAGGCTCCGCAGCCAGTCCAGCCCATCAGGCTGCCCAGCCCCTCTACCTCAACCATCCCTGACTTCTTCAGCTCACACTGACTTAGAACTGGGCTGGGTGGGGAGCCTGATCCTGGGGCTCGAGGCAGTTGGTAAAGGAAGGCGGGTATAGGGGTTAAGCACTTAGTGGGACTAGGGTGGGTGGTTCACCTTTCTTCTCACTCTTTCCAGAATGTAGGGCTTCTCTCATTCCTGCACCCCAGTCCTCTTTCTCCAAGGCTTCTGCGTGAGGGTGGCTCCCATATCCTCTTCATTCTCTCCTTTATCTATTCGGAAGTAAAGGTGGGACTTGGTCCCCAGGTGGGACAAGGGATGGTCGTGGGTGGCGGAAGTCAGTTTATGTGTGTGCATATCTTTTTTTATTATTATTATTAAATAAATAACTCGAGGGACGTAAAGGAATGTCGGCTGCCTTCCGGTGTGTGACTTGTATAGGGCCAGCATCAAAGGGCCCAGCACTGAAGATGGCATGGTGGGGTGAGACGGAGCCAGACCTCATGTCATCCCCTCGCCCCACCCCTGCAACTCTAGGGCATGTCTGTCTAGCTGTCTGTGGTGTGACAGCAGATAGCACAGATCACAGGAATGTGTCTGAGTAAACAGGAAGGACAGGCCCACGCCCTTGAGGGTGCACAGCAGCAGCCCCAGCCCTTGCTCTGCCACAGGTCCCCCCTTGCTTTCCAGGATGAGCTGTCCACACAAACAACAGGCGTGGAGTCCAGGAAGGCGGGGTCACAGTGGAGGAGGCAGTAGGGAGAAAAAGAAGGGGGCACATTATGGGACATCCTCCTGGCCCTGCACTGAAAAAGACAGACCTGAGGGAGGTCCAGATGGATGGAGACAGTGGGTCAGGCAGTAAGGCTGTGTGCTCTGCGTGGGAGGAAAGGGACCAGATCCAGATGAGGGCCCCGTCTGCCTGACTGCTGGGTCCCCTGCAGTTGCTCCCAGTGCAGCAGTGCCTTAGGCCTGACCTTACAGGAGTGGCCTGGGTCAGCTGGAGGGTGTGAGCTGGACCTGGGCTCCAGGCCCAGATGACTGGACAGGGGCTGCCTGGCTCTAAGCCCAGCCCTGAAGGAGAAGGAAGAACCTCACGTGTCCAGCCAGGCTTTCCCCTCCTCCCTTTACCCACCCCTACAGTGTTTGGGGTGAAAACAGACTAGGGAACTATGGTAACCTGGAACTAGGGCTCCCAGGAACTCAGCCTCTCCTCCCTCCAGAGGGCAGCTCTGGTCCACAGCCACTTCCTGTCCCAGGATCCCTGAGCACCTTATGCAGAGAGTGGGGGAGCAGATGGCCTGGTCCTGGACCACTTCATGGCCCTGTATTCGCTGATGTCCTTAAACACCTTGGGCTGGCCTGCCCTCTGCAGGTGTGACCCGCCCCCACTTTTGAGGGGCATACTGTGAAACTTGGTGCGTGGGCTGGACTACTAGGCACCGCCTCCGTCCTGGAGTGCCTCAGCTTGCACCCATCACTTCCCGACCCATTTGCAAAGGTGCTTCAAGTGCTGGCACCCCACACTGAGTGCTCTGGGGTGGTCCCCCTGGACTCCTGAGTGGTGGAAGACTGGGGCCCTCAGACATGTCTTGGTTGGGGGAGGGGCATTGAGGGGGCCAAGGAGAGACGCAGACACTGGGTTGCAGGGCAGCAGGTGCAGACGGCTCGGTTGCCGCCCTGCAGGCCAGTACAGGCTCCCTCCTGCCCCCTGTGCTCTCCAATGCTGCATCAACTACGTGCCAGGCCACTGTCAGTCTGGCACCTAAGCAGCTTCTCCCTGCCCCAGGCCCACTGCTTACTGCTTGGCTCTGGGGTCTTCACTCTGCTCTCTCTGAGCTCCTCCCATGTCTTCGCCCTCTGCCCACCACTCTGTAGCCTGCTCAGTTCTCTCTCTACCCCTTTGCAGTTTTCCTTCCCTCTGCCTGGTCCTGCTCCTTGGCCTTCACATCTCTTCCCGCTGGCCCTGTGTGGAGGTCTCTGTCCTGCCCTCTCTCCTGCCCACTCCACAGTCAGACCTCCTTGCCCTGACCCACCACCTCTTCTCTCCCCATTCCTCCCTCTCTGTGCTTCACTCCAAGCTCAGTCCTCTCCCCGGCTGTGGGGGCCAGGACTGGGGAGCCCAATGTTTGCCTCATCATTCTGCTATGGCTTCTGGATACAGCACATCTGGATCCCGGGGCCCAGATGTGTGGTTGCCACAGCGACCTCAGTCCCTCTGGTAAATACAGGCGCCCACCCGCTCTAGAGCAGAGAACAAAACAATTGTGTGACTTTCTTTTGTCACGAGATAGAAATGTCCTCCCTCCTCCCGTCTCCCCACACCCAAGTCTCCAGGCTGAGAGCTTGAAGGCCCCGGACCCTTCTTGCTGGGGTGTTGGAGCCCTCTAGCCTTGTACTTCCATCTTCACAAGCTCCTTCCTTCCCAGATTCCCCATCCTTACCCTGCGACCTCGCATGTTGTCCCCCCTCCCCAGGCAGTGTCTGTCTACACAGTAACAAGGCAAAAGGAGAAATTTCAAGTCCAAGTTCTTTGCCAGTCCTTCTCAAAACCTTTGAATAAGCCACTTCAGTCCTTCCCAGAGCTGAGGGAGTGAGAATAGGCTCTGGAATAGGCTGCCCATCGCACTGCTAGTCAAGCCGAACAGCATCCATGAGCCCTGTCTCCTCACTGTAGGACGGAGGGAAGCCCGTGCTGAGCTAGGCAGCCTATTTCCTGCCCTTGTTTCTCTGGGACACTCCCTTGCTCACCCTCCAGTCTCTCTTACTCCCTTCTGTGCTTTTAGGCCCTGCCCTCAGTCGCCCTGACACTTCTTGGTCATGTTCTCCCTCTCTCCTCTGTCTTTAAACTTGAAGGGTCATTCAAGGATACAGTGCTCAGAGCCAAAGACCCTGAGAGTAAGGATCCTGGGAACAGCCAGCACACATATGGTTCTGGACAACACCGTGACCTTGCTGCCCCCAGGACACCTCATCGGAGCCATTTCAGCTCCTGGCTTTCCTGCCCCTCCCCCAGTATCCATGGGATAGTTGATTGTATGGGGTTATTTCTGCTCCAGCAGTCTGGCCCCTGGGAAGACATTTTACTGCTTGTCCATCAGGACTAATGGAGAATCTCCTTCCTTCCACCTTCTCCTCTGCACTCTTTCTCTCGTTCCTCTCTCCTCCTCATGGTCCCTACCTGTGATCCCCCAGCCCGGTAACTCAAACTACACTTCTTTCTATTTCTCCCAGTAATTGGCTATCGAGAGTTTTGTTTAACCAATAGTTTTAACTTGAGGGACAAGGTTTACATAGCATCGGTTCAGTGTATGTGAGGTTCTCCTCATGGGGGCAACCAGATCTTGGAGGCCACTAATTTAGCATTTGAATGCATAGCAACACCAGACCAACCCCCCCTAGATTTCCACTTTTGTCTACATAAAAGTCTCTTTCTTTTACAATAATAAGCAACATATAGTAAGAACAATTATGTTGCCTCCCAAGTTATCCCTGATTGGCTCATAAAGATGTCTACAGCCTGGGCTGGGCAGAAGAGAGGATGGGGGTTGAGGAGGAGGGTAGAGCAAAGGTTCCCGGGCTTAGAGTCTCAGGCAGGACTCAGGAGGAGAGCGGAGGAAGAAGGAAGTTGCCATGGGGTAGGTGGACTGTGAGCTAGCTCATGGCCATGAGAACTGACCTGGTGGAGTAGAAGCAGCCCAAGTGGGGCCTGGCCAGTGATATCTCGGGGTCACCACAGAGAAGTAGACCAAATAGCATAGAGGGTTGATAACTGCCCAGTTCTAGTGCTTTTAAGTTTATTATAAATCTGCCAGGCAGTGGTGGCGCACGCCTTTAATCCCAGCACTTGGGAGGCAGAGGCAGGTGGATTTCGGAGTTCGAGGCTAGCCTGGTCTACAGAGTGAGTTCCAGGACAGCCAGGGCTACACAGAGAAACCCTGTGTAAAACCAAAAAAAACCAAAACAAACAAACAAACAAACAAAAAGATATAAATCTAAAGGTTTCTGTGTCTTATTTGGGATCTATATGCTGTAAGCGAGGTGGAAACTCCTAAGAAATATTTAAAGGGGTTTTAACAATCTTCAGATTGATATCCACAACAGTTGACCTTCATTCCTGACAGTGAAGCCAGGGAAGGTTTGCTGCTTTTCTGGATATGGAAAAGACAGGAGTTCCCAGAAGCCTGGGTCCAGGAGGAAATGGTTCTAGACAATCATGATTTCACACTGGCAGCTGTATCAGCTTCCAGTCCCTCCCCAGAGGTCTTGTAAGCATTCCTGTGTGGAGACCCAGCATCCAGCTCCTAAGTCGTCTCTCTGGCTCTAGACTCAGTTTACTTTCCTGGCCACTTACACAACCAACTGTGGTTAATGATGACCCTACTTCCTGAATAATAAAGCCATGGGACAGGATGAAGGGAAGACATAGATATGTCGGTGAGCATACTCCAAAACACAGGGTTATCGAGAGCCACACTGCCACCTGCTCTCCCTGCAATGGAATGCAGCTCGAAGATCCCCTCAATTCCCTGGGGAGACCTGAAGGAGCCGTCACCTACTCATGGCTCTTAGGGACTCTGGCCAAGGCAGAGGAAGGAAGCTAAGTCCAGTTCTATCCCAGAAGCTGACTTCATCTTCTCCATCAAAGCCAGGAAAAAAAGGAAAAAGAAAAAAATACCAGCCACACACCCAGACACATGGGTACACCCATGAGGGAGGTCATGCGTGCTGCTGGTCTCAGCCACATGGTGCTGGTGGCAGTGGCCGTGGTCACATGCTGTGCCAGCCTGCTTCTCTCAGGCATACCTATGACTGGAGATGTGATCTGTGATGCAGACACCTGTGCCACAGTGCACATGTGGCGCCAGAGACATGCAGGCCCCTTCCAGTTCCTTCACCGTTGCCTGAATTGGCTAAGGTGTGTGTATGCAACCTTAAGGATAAATTACAAGTAGAGTAGAGTTAGCTCCATCCTCAGTGTGGAACCCAAGTGGGAGGTGGCTTTCCCTGAGATAGTCAGTCCCCCAGTGGCAGCAGTCCTATCAGTGCCTTGTTGGGGCAGTACTTGGCTAAACATCACCAGTCAGTTGCTGCCTCTGGCTGCTTGGCCACCTCTATCACAACCTCCTGAGCGCCTGTCTTCCCTCCTTATCTCTACACGCCCCCCACTTCTTTCCCAAGCAGTATGTCCTGGTGTTCAGCCAAGCCTGTGCCCAAGTCTCACTCGCTATTTCTCTAGGAATTTGCTGAGTTTGGAGAATGGAACAGGGCAGGGATCTGAGCTGAGAATCAGAGAGAGGCTGGGCAGAATGGGCAGTGACCGGCCGGCCACTCAAGCCCAAGCAAGAGAAAACAGAGGAAGGGGTGACGAGGTGCAGTAAGGAGGGCGAGGAGCTCCAGGAGTGATCTCACATTGGAGAGGTGTTACCTGGAGTGTGTGGGTTGCCTCGTTCCCACCTCTGCTCCCTGCATGGCACAACCATAGGCGAGCTTAAGGATGAAGGAAGGGGCGCTGAGCAAGATGTGCTGAAAACCCAAGTTATAGCAGCAGCTAGGAGGTAATGGAGGGGAACTTGGTGATAGGAGGGATGGAGCTCGGCCTTGAGGAACGGTGCTGTCGGGAAGGAGAAAATGGGTTAAAGAGAAGGGGCCAAAGGTAGGGAAGAGAATGGATAGAGAATGCCAGGTTGCTCAGAATCTAGGATGGGGGGAGGTGAAAGGGAAGCAAAGAATACGGCGGACATAAAATAAGAGGCAGAGGGGTCGAGATGAGGGTATGGGGGGACACGCGGGTCCTGGACAGGGAGGGTCTGGTGGGAGGGGCTGGAGGGGTGAGAAGACCTGCCCTATCTCCGCTCCCCTCCCTGACCTCACACTGGTCCTCCCCTTCTCCTCCCCCTGCTTGCTGCAGGCTCCCTGCCTTTCTGTCGAGGCTGTGAGATCAACAGTCCTGGCAGTGGCTCCCAGAGCCTCTGCTGCAAGGGACCAGTGAAGGGTTCCCCCGTCCGCCCCCCCCCCCCCAAGAGTCCAGGGCTGCCAAGGGGTGCTTCCCCCGACTGAGAAGCTTCCTTTATTGGGGTTGGGACTGTGCAGGTTCAGAGGTGTGGCAGCCAGCGCAAGCCATCAGGACCTCCAGGTAAGTAGCATAGCTCTGGGGAAACGGGAGAAAGGAGACGTAGAGGATTTCTCTTCTGAGCCGCTCCATAGCGGGACATGTGGCAGGAGTCCCTTCCAGGTCTCTCTGCTCAGGACAGAGAAAATGTAAGTAGACACTGGAGGTGTGTCCAGGAGAAGGCAGTGTGGTGTGTGTTGCATGCACCAAGGTTTGGAGGGGATGCCGGTAGCTGAGAGGACCTGGAAACTGTGGGACCCCAGGAGTCAGGTGGGCATAGCTGCTGGTCAGGAGGTGTTGAGGCTGCAAAGAGACTGTGCTGAGCTGTCCAGCTGCACGCTGGGGGAAGCACTGTAGATTTTGAGCGCTGGGCTGCAGTTGCTGAACCTGGTACCAGGATGGGGCAGAGGAAGCTGTTTCCCCATCCTAGATGGGGCTTCTTTAGCCAACTGTGCAGGAGTTACAGGGGCTGAGAACAAGGTCTGGGGAGGCACGGGGCTTTCAGAGGTGCTGAAATGGAACCCAGTGAGGACTCATGGGCTGGAAAGGGCTCAGAGCTTGCAGAAACGATCCCATAACTTGTTCTTGGCGCGGGCTCTGCACCCATGACTCACGGTTCAGCGCGGGCCTACAGAGGCTGACTGATGTCCCCACAGGGCACAGAGCTGTGTCTTCATTCGGTCCCCCTTCCAGGCTCCCTGCTTCTGTGCGCCTGAATCTTCCCACCCACTCCCCAATGCACGTGACAGGCCTCGGGTGGGGCGGGCGGGGCCTCTTATCTCGCCTGGAAAGAATTTAATGGCTTAGAAACAACTGGAAGCGGAACTGAGGGGGGCTACTGGAAGCGAGCGAGCGACCAGGAAACAGCCGCTGCTGCAGCCCCGCCCCTGCTTCCCGGATCCTCGGCCCCTTCCCGCTCTCCCTGGCTGCTTCCAACCCCTGGAGACCTAGCACCTCCATTAGTCAAACTTTCTTCCTCTCAAGCCCTGGTCTCTGGTGCAGGACCAGAACCTATCTTCCTTTCAGTCACTGAGGGTCCAGAAATCCTTTCTCTTAATTTTTCTATTGGCCCGTGTGCTTTCTCCCCAAAATAAGAGGCACCGGGATTCTCCCAGCTCCTTCTCTCTGGCACCCTCTTCTTCTGGTCTTTCAGCCCAGTATCTGAGATTCCCCATTTTCTCATGTTTCCACCTCTCGTTGCTAGACTTTGCTGGGAGTGGGGATGGCAGGAGGAGCCGGGTATGACACTGGGATGGAACCAGACCCCATCTCCGGGACACCCTTCATAGACATGTGCTCCTTTCCCACCCGGTAGGACCGATGGTCCCCAATGAGTAAAGTGTCAAAGTTGGCCCCACGCTGAATACCAAGGGTGCTGAGTCACAGTTTGGGAAGATGCCCCCACCCTGCCAGCCCTCAAAGCATGGGAGGATGCCAAAAGGGTGAGGCCAGCCCCCCAACATACTTCAGAGAGGCATAGCGGGAGACACAAGAAACACCCAATTCTTTGTTTGCCCAGTGCCAGGAGAAGGGTCAGATTTTTCCAAGTGTTAGGAAGGGAAACAGGAGGGGCGCTGATGGTGACAGAAGAGGGGAGGGCAAGGGCCTGGGAAAGAGGCTCAGGGGCGTGGTCTACGGGGCCACACTTGTCTTCTAGACCAACCTCGATGAAGCCAATGGGGTTTCTGTACTTTTTTCTACTCCAGAGAGCCCTATCACCTCTATGAGAGAGAAGATCCAGTTGCTCGTAAGAGACTGGACAACTAGACACCCCTAGGGTGTGGAGGGAGCAGGGAGCACATACCCTCTGCTCCCCACTTGGAGAGAGCAGCTCCTTGTGTTGTCCACACTCCGGCTCAGTTCTCAGCTGCCGTGTGGGCCGATGTAATCCCCTTTCTTAGACATCCACCAGTGACCAGGCAGAATACTGCCTCATTCCTGTTGCTACATGGATTTGTGCACAGGTGTGCTTGTGTCTGTGTCTGCAGACACATACAGGTGGTTGTATTCACATATACTGCATGTTAGTGTGTGCGGGCATCCATGCTTGGTGCAGGGGTGATTTTCTGGTCCCTAAGCACAGAGTGACAGGGAGGGCAGGCCAGAGCCCTCCCAGAAATGGCTGTTCCCTCGAGGAAAGCACAGCCTTGCCTTCAGCCCTCTTGCCTTGGGCAGGTACCTCACGTGGACACTGTCCCATGTCTCTCCCGTCTCTTTATCTTATGTTAGACTTTGAGACAGAGTCTTATGCAGCCCAGGCTATACCGAAACCTGCTGTGTAGCTGAAGCTGCCCTTGGCCTGCTGATCCCTCGCTCTACCGCCCAAGTGCTGAGATTATAGGCACATGTTACCACACCTGGTTATACAATTCTGGGGATCAAACTCAGAGCCTCCCGTATGCCAGGCAGGCACCCCAGCTACTGAGTGGCATCCTTCTGTCCCTTGATCATGGAGTAGCTCCCTGAGGAATCTAGGATGCGTGTCTGTTGGGAGAGGGGAAGTCACAGTCCTTCCTTCCTGTCCAGTCAACACACCCACTGTTCACTCTGCCTCCTGCCCTCTCAGCCTCTCTGTTCCAGAGGACCTGGGTACCTGCCAATATGGCTCAACTCTCACCTCCGTTCAAGCCCACCCTGCCTCTTCCTGCTCCCCATTCAAGTCCTCTCCCCTGCCTCATACCTTTCTTCTCAAACTATCTCCCTGGTTGTCCCGGTGAATCCCACAAGCACACCCACACGAAGAAACAAGGAACCTCTGAGTCTAAGCCCCATCGCTTCCATCTTTTTCCCACAAAAAGTGGGTTATGGCTCAGAGATGGAACAGTCACCTAGCACATACAAGGCCTGGGGCTTGATCCTGGCCCAATAAAAAACTACGCACACGCACACGCACACGCACACACACACAGATTGAGTTTCATTATACATGGTCATGTGTGTGTGTGTGCACGTGTGTGTGCATATGTGTGTGTGCACATGTGCGTGCGTGTGTGCGTGTGTGTAAATAAATAAATATCTTCAAGGGCCAGTAAGATGGCTCAGTAGGGAAAGGCTCTTGCTGCCAAGCTGAGTTTGCTTCCTGGAACCCATGTGGTAAAGGGAGAGAAGGGACTCACAGATGTTGTCCTTCAACCACCGTATTTTCAGGGTGGCATGTGTGTGTCCACATACAAAATAAATACAATGTATAATACAAATGTGAAAAATAAAACGCCCTCCCTCCTCGAGTCTGTGTCCCCGCCTGACATGCTGACCCCAGGCTGGCTCTCTGCCACTGAGCTCAATTCGCATCCGTTTTTGGTGTTTATTTCTTAGACCGATGTAGAAGACAGCGAATTTCATTACACATGGTCGTCTGTATATCACCGTACTTCGCCGTATGTGTCCCGTCTCCATCACTCTCTCCAGCCCTTGGATTTTTGAGATGGGGTCTTATCTTACAGCGTAGCCCAGATTGGTTTTGAATTCCTGCATCTCCCGCCCCAGCCTCCCAAATCCTGAGATTACAGATGTAATCTCCGAGCCCAGCACAGAAGGAAACATTTTTAGCACCCCAGAAATCCAGAATCAATGCCTCTTCTGGTCTCCCTCTCCCAAGACCACTGCATTCGCAGGTCAAAACTGCAAGTTTATAGCCTCCTCTCTTTTCCATCTAAAATTTCTTTCTTTTAAAAAATTTAATATAGCTGGGCAGTGGTGGCGCATGCCTTTAATCCCAGTGCTTAGGAGGCAGAGACAGGCGGATTTCTGAGTTCGAGGCCAGCCTGGTCTACAGAGTGAGTTCCAGGACAGCCAGGGCTATACAGAGAAACCCTGTCTCGAAAAACCAAAAAAAAAAAAAAAAAAAAAAAACTTAATATAGACTCTCCCTATGTAGCCCTGGCTGGTCTGGAACTCACTATGTAGTCCAGGCTGGTCCCCAGCTTTCAGAGATCTGCCTGCACAGGTATGCACTGCCATACCCGCTCAAAAGTTCTTTAATAGATTACCCAGCACACGTCTTCTCTGTCTAGCTTCCTTAATTGATTAAGAGACATCCATAGTATTGCACTTAATAGCACACGACTGTCTTCATGTAGTACAAATAAGCCACAGTTCATTTAACGAGTCTGCTGGTATGAGACGCTGTGGTAGCTTCCCACAGGGGCTGTCGCAGTCACTGCGGGCTCATCAGTTCTGCATAGGTCCAGATGTAGTTCATCATATATGTTCTGCCTGATTCCCAAAAACTCTTGTACCGTCTGGTTCTTCCAGCATCCTCCCCTCCTGGCTCTTGACTCTTGTGGCCTAGCTACTATCCCTACTGGACTGCTAGCCCAGACACTGTCCGTGGTCCTCACCCTGACCTTGGTCCTGTTCTTGACTCTGGCCTTAGTGCTTGTGCCGGGCTAAGATTGGACTTTACAGTCATCATTAAAGTCAATAAATATTTACAGAGCACGTGGGTGTGCTAGGTAGAGCAGCCGCTAAGAACAGAAATGGTTAGTATAACGAGGAGCTCGGGAGGCAAGGAAGCAGCGGTCCCACCCTTTCCCCACAAGACCTCAAACCATCAACGTACAAGCCAGAACTGTATGGAGTGTGTCATGTATTCTGGGGCAGGGGGGGCTCCAGCCTGGTGAAGAAGGCTTCTCTGGGTGAAGTGAAGAGCAAGCAAGCATGCTCCACAGAGAGGGGACTACATATACAGAGGTTCAGATTTAGTGAGGTACACGGAGAGTAAAGTGTTTAATGAGGTAATAAATGAAGTACTTAATCCCTCCTGGGGGGATGGATAGTGAGATGGCTCAGTGGGTAAGGACACTGACTGCCAAGGCTGATGACCCAAGTTCAGTCCCCAGCACCCAAACAGTGGAAGGAGAGATGGCTGCCATATTGGATATCACACATGCTTCAAAAATGAAAGAGGCGGCCAGCTTACTAATTTTGTGGAAAGCTGAGTAAGACGGAGGCAGATCTCCCCTAGAGTTTTGTGGGAGACCACAGTGGGATCTGTTTGGTCATTTTGAAGGTGGCGGGGAAGCCATTTGGAATTGACTGCGGCATTCATGCAGAACAGGGAAACAGGAACAGAAATGTAGAAAAGTGTGGTCCTGGCTGGAGCGCTGTGGTGTTGGGCAAGGATTTGTTCTCAGCCACAGGGTTTGACTTGCAGACAGTGCTCTGTGTGTGGACTGGACATACATCTATTCCACCCCCACCCGGACCAAGGTCCAGGACATCCCCGAAATCTTCCGCCTCCTTCCAGCCTGCAGTATCCCTGACTGTAATCCCACCGTATCCCCTAAGAGCACAATGTAGTGCTGCCTGTTCGTGCGCCCGCAATAAGGAACGTCATTTGGAATGTTATCTTTCCGCGTCTGGCTTCCTTTGCTCAGCCTGTGCGTGAAATTAATCTGTGTCCTGTGTAGGAAAGAGGAAGGCGTTTTGTTTCATAATATTCTGTCTCTGCCATCACTGATCCAGTCTAGCTGGGTTTCAGTCAATGTGAAACCTTGTGAACAGCCAGGAGTGCACAGTGGTGTGAACCTGTCACCCCAAAATGTGGGAGGCTGAGGCAGAAAGATCAGAAGTTTAAGATCAGCCCAGACTGGCTGGAGATTTGGCTCAGTGGTTAAGAAGGCTGACTGCTCTTCCTAGAGGTCCTGAGTTCAATTCCCAGCAACCACGTAGTGGCTCGCAACCATCTGTAATGGGATCTGATGCCCTCTTCTGGTGTGTCTGATGACAGCGACAATGTACTCACATATATAAAATAAATAAATAAATCTTTAAAAAAAGAAAGGAAGGAAGAAAGATCAGCCCAGACTTCATGGTAAGATCTTTTATCAAAATGTGGACAGAAAAAGGAAAGAAACAAAAAAACAAAAAAAAAAAAACCCACCCAGCTCAGTGGTTAGAAGCATAGGACTCAGGTTTGTCTGTCTGTTGTTGTTTTAGTGAAAGATTTAGATTCAGTTTTATTTAGTTGTGTTTGTGTGTGCATGCACAGTTGATCCCCTGGAGCTGGAGATACAGGCAGTTGTGAGCTGCCCAGCCTAGCTGCTGGGAACCTAATTCAGATCCTCAGTAAAAGCGGCACACACAGGCCGGGCAGTGGTGGCACACGCCTTTAATCCCAGCACTTGGGAGGCAGAGGCAGGTGGATCTCTGAGTTCGAGGCCAGCCTGGTCTACAGAGTGAGTTCCAGGACAGTCAGAGCTACACAGAGAAACCCTGTCTTAAAAAACCAAAAAGAGC